>JACCID010000127.1:0-391350 GCA_018906775.1 Sycophila sp. Sp_5
TGCCAATTTACGTGTGACCTGGCACCATTTCTATTTTACCTCCCTTTTTGCGTAATATACTATTATTAATTTTGTTTTATTCCTTTAATATGAAATATTAAAAAATAATGTTATTCTCCTATGCCACCAATGCTTTTACTGATCAATAGCCTTCTCTCACGACTTACTACAAACTTGGCTGATATAGCGGTGCTGGTGGCAAATTTCCAAACCTAATAAATGCCATCGTATATTATATATATTGTGACGCGGGGTACTGCGGGGTACCCTCGCGTCGTCGCGAGCTGGCGCGAGCGGGCGCGAGCGCGGCTTAGGTTAGGCTAAGCCGGCGCGCGGAGGAGAGATTGCCAGGTGGGCAATCTCGGGAGATTCTCTCAAGCCGTCAGCGAGGACGGACGCGTGTGCGTGCGTGTGCGAACGGGGTACGAATAAGAGAGTCGAGAGGAAGCCGTCCACGTGAAGGAAGCACGAGGTAGCAGCCGAGAACGAGCGTAGGCTGATACGGTTGTAAGTACCGCCCGTAGACTGTGTTGCGAGTGCGGGCGTGTACGCGGCGAGGGGTCGAGGAGCGCCTCGACTCTAGAGCGGAAGTTTTCGTTCGTCCAACGCGGGGAACGTTTCCCCCGTTCTTTCTCTCTCTCTCTCCGTAGATCGCGATCGCGGACTCTCGTGCGGCGAGAGTCGCGGCTCTCGTAAAAGAGCCGCCGCGTAATTCGACATCGGAACCTCGAGCGCGGGCTCGAGGCCGAATTCGTTGTACATTGCGTGGAACGGGTAAGCGACCCGTTCCCTCGTATGCGTGCGTACGGGTGTGTACGTGTAGAGTAGGCAAGCGGCCTGCTCTCGGACGCAAACGTTTGTTTACGTGGAGCAAAGTCGTGCTCCGCGTAAACACCACCGATCGCGGACCGCGCGATCGGCCGGCGAATTCTCGACGCGGCCGAGAATTTGTAGGAGCGCGCGCGCTTGCGTTTGCGCGCGGCTCCGTTCGGCTTTACTCGGGCGCGTTCGGAGCATTCGGCTCGCGCGCCCGACATCTACTAACTTCTCCGGGACGCGACTATTGTAATTTACTTTGCAGAGGCAATAAAGGCCTCCGATCTATATTTTACTTGCTCGCGTCATTCGTTCGGGTAGTCCGCGGGACTACTCGACAAACCCTCCTCGTCCCCAACCTCCCGGATACCGCCACTCTATCGTAGAGCTGAGCGGCCGGCATCGGCGATAGTCCAGGAGGACGACAGCCACGCGAACGCGAGGAGCGCGTTCGCGCAACAGCACGCGAGTACAAGAAGTGAGAGTACAGGCGTACTCTCACGTTGTATACGGGCCGCGGCGAAGTGTATTCGCCGTCGGGTGCTCGCGCGCACCCCGAGGTAAGGACCTCACGGGGCACTCGTGCGTTTCCCATTGCACCCATCTCGCGGAGGCAGGTCTCCTCCGCGAGGTGAATCAGTCAAGGATAACCCCGTTACAACTGGCGCCCATTAACGTGTGCACTGGAGGGAAGGACCGCGGCGCGACGAAACTTAGATTTTTTTTTTTTGCGAATTCTTCCAGAAGCAGGAGAAGCTTCGTGAGTCAGCCACTAGGTGGCGACGCGCTTTTTCACAGGGAGTGAAAAAGCCGCGAAATTTGAATTCGATTTAAATTCTGGAGGTCGTGCGTGCGCGCAATTTAGGAGGAAAATTGAATTTTCTTTTAGAAAACGGAGAAGGAAAAATCGGGGGATTTTTCCACTAGTAGATTTAGGTGGAGAGAGAGAATCGCGCGTGGCGGCGAACGTTCCTTCAAGTGAAGGAACGTCCGAAAAGGTGAATGAGTGTTATTTTTGCCATCAGATTTATTTGAAAAAAAATTTATTTTTATTTTTGTTCGTGTGCGTACTAATAGCTCGAACAGACAGTCGCACATTGCTTCTGTCAAAAATTTTTTTTTTTTCTTTAAAATTCTTGGAGTGATGTCGCAAAGCAAACAGTTGCAGCCGTGCCCTGCTCCTGTTTAGAGGCTTCGCGATACTGGAACTAACGGGGAGTTCCGGATTTGGATTGAATTAGCGAACGGTCGCAGCCGTGCCCTGCTTCCGTTCAAGACGCTTTTAATCCCTGAACACGCGGGGTGTTCAGATACATTCGACAGCATTCAGTCGCAGCCGTGACCTGCTTCTGTTTCGGGGAGCTGTCGAGTGAACACTCGGAATTTCAGTAGATTCAAGGCAAGAACAAGCACAGCATTCACATTTTCGGAAAGGGAACCTTTCGAGCTGGCTAGTTAGCTAACACTTGTAATTTACAAAGATTGTAATTTACTAACACCCGAAACACGTTTAGGAGAAAATTCTAGGTAGAATTTTTTCCGTTCAAATTGAACTCGAAAATTGAAAGTTTTCGAGGAAAATTCATTTTCTCGCTGAATTTGGCAGCGAGAATTTCCAGTAGAATCGCGTAAAAATAAGTGAGTATTTTTGACGCAGATCAAACGCGACTGTGCTACAAACGGTAGGCAGTCGTGGAGAAATTCTCTGGAGCGTGTTTCGGATCGTGAATCTCCCACACTACACAGTAGGCATAGTTGCGCCGCCAATCGAAAGGGCCGTCCCATAAATTGTTTCGCGTTTTTGGGACAGAGGGCAGACCTGTACACAATCAGGTGAAGATGGAGTACAGAGCGGAACCCACGGAACGGGACGTCCAGCAACGGCTGCTGGCGATCCCGACTGCTGAACAAGACGACAGGAGATCATCCTTGCACGCAGACTCTGTAGTAAGGGATACTACAGAGGAACAGGTCGCTGACCTACAAACACTGCTGGAAAGGATTCAGCAGGCGGTCGAAAAACACAACGTCAGATACAGAGATCTGACGTACACGGTGACGACCCAGGCGAAGACCATCGCGACCCTGACAAGCAGGGTAGACCAGCTAACTCGAGAGGTTGAGCAGCTGAGGTCTCCGATGTCAAACACGAGGTTCGACATTCGGCAAAACGACTGGCAACGGGAATGTACACACCCAAGGCAGTCATCGCCAAGGGTCGAATCCCAGGAGACGTTCACGAGGAACTATCCCACATTCGACTGCAATTTGGACGACACGCCGGCCGTCCAGAACACACAAAGGAGATTTCCGTCACGTGAGATAAGGACGTGGGCGGATTTCACCAATGGGAGGACCAATGGATATCAGATTGGCCCACCCAACAGCGATAGGAATCGCACAGGCAGGGGTCACGAGGATCCTAGCCACACAGCCAAAGCGGTGATGCCAGAGACGGCAGACAAACCACAGGACAGAAGGACAGGGGTGTCTTTCACGGAGGTAGCGGCAACGGTCGTACCGACATCAGCGGAACAGGAGAACCCTGAAGCTCCAATAACTGGCGTCGGACTTCAAAACGTCCTGAATTTGATAGCGAAACAGTTCAGCTCGCTATCAAAACAAAACGAGGAAATCGCGAAGGCGCTTCGCGAAAAGAACGCGAAAAGGCAGAGGGGGGAAAGCAAAGGTGCTTCCTCCTCGACGAGCAAAGACGGTCGATCCGGAAAAGATAGCACAACTTATAGAGGCTGCAGCGGGAAGGATGGCCCGAAAAGCGGACAGGCGAAGGAGCCCCTTCGTTGCTACGGATGCAAAAAGAAAGGGGTGATTCGGGCGAAATGTCCGAATTGCTCGCCCGAAAACGGACAGCGGGGGGAGTAGGGCTCTCAACTGCTCCCCCAGACGCAACCGAAGCTTGTCAGGAAGCTTCGGAGATAACCTCCCAGGGAGTCAGCGGTGCGGCACAACCGGACGTCCCTACGGAGGAATTCCTGGAAACCAGAGGGTGGTTACAGGTGGAAGTGGAGGGTTCCCACTTCCGCGCTCTGTACGACACAGGCGCATCGGTCATGATGACGAGACCGACCGGCCTGCAGTTGAGAACTGCATGCGCCCAAACATTTATGCCAAGCGAGCACGCAGGGGCTAAGCTTGCTGACGGTAGCACAAGCTTGACGATGAGTTGTGTTCACCGTCCCTTTAAGATAGGTGGCATAAGTAGGAAGATCAAGGTGTTGATCATCCCTACACAGGACGTAGATTGTTACTTGGGCACGAATTTCACGACTGAATTCGGCTCGAGACACAATCCGCGGTCCAACCAACTGACGTTGGTAGACGACAACGTCAGGGTCGACCTCCAGCTGACATCGGTCAGGGAGGTTGACACTGTTCCAGTCGGTGCAGTAGGCATAGGCCGTACGACCGAGGAACAGCTGGCACAAGTGGAGGCACTTGTGCAGCAGCTGGTCGGCAAGGAGCCGACCACATTTGGGTGCACCACGAGGGTGACCCATATAATTGATGTGGGAGATGCTCGCCCCATCAAGAAGCGCTATTACTCGGAGTCGCCGGTAATAGAGGCTAAGATGCACGCGCAGGTCCGAAAGGTACTGGACGCTGGCGTCATCACACCAACCACGAGCCCATGGCCAAGCTCGGTCGCGATGGTAAAGCAATCCGGTGGAGGATACCGGATATACATCGACACGAGGTCGAAAACGTTCGAGGAGCATCTCGAACACCTTCGCAAGATATTAGGCCGTCTAATGGAGGCGGGCCTAATTATCAACCGGCAGAAAAGCCACTTCTGCCAATGCGAAGTCAAGTACCTGGGTGCGGTGCTGAACCAAGAAAGGTTCCGCCCCGATCCAAAGAAAATAAGGCCGGTACTGGAGTACCCGGCGCCGAAGGACGTGAAGCAGCTAACACAGTTCTTAGGCAAGGCATCGTGGCATAGGAGGTTCCTGAACAGCCTCGCCACGATGGCCAATCCGCTTACGCAACTTACGGAGAAGGAGCGTAAGTTTGAGCAGCGTCCTCACACCTGCCGAGAGGACCTACAGCGTGACAGAACGAGAGTGTGTCACTGTAGTATGGGCGATAAGGTTTCGCCCATACATCAAAGGCTACACTGTCTGAGTAGTCTTGGACCACATCTGTTGGCGATGGCTGCGCACACTGAGTGGTCCAACAGGTCGATTAGCATGGTGGGCCTTGGAGCTGCAAGGTCACCAGTGCTTTGTTGAGCACAGGAAAGGTGCGCTCAACAACGTCCCAGATGCCCTTTCTCGTATGGACGAGGAGGAGGGCGGGGATACACCAGTGGCTGGTGTCTCATGGACAAAGGACTCAAAGATCCAAAGATGGAATGGGTCCGGGGTAGACGGTTCTACTCCAACGACGAGATGTTCCTGAAGAAGACGAGGACATCGAGACCAACGCCCGACCTCCGGGGGAAGGCGGGAGTCGTGTGGAAGCGCCCAGTCTAGAGAAGGAAATGTGAAGCGACAACGCGGAAGACCGCGAAAGGCGACGTATACGTCGGGGACCGGGTCGTCTACCGAGTTCTACAGACAGGATTGACTTAGGGAGCCATTCCTTACAATTCCTTTCTTCTTTCCATCCTTTCCCCAAACGGAGTAGTTGGAGTTGGAGGAACGAGTCGTAGGACTCTTCCCTGGAGAGCGCCGGGGACAAGGCGTTTTCCAAAGTGTTCGGCGTGCAACCGCCGCCGGAACAGCCAGAAGGGGGCACCCTGGAGGGGATCCCCAAAAAGGTTGAGGAGGTTGGGGCGAGGCCCAACCACCACCCAGCAAGCATGCTGGCAACCTGCTG
This sequence comes from Sycophila sp. Sp_5, assembly GCA_018906775.1. Taxonomy (NCBI): domain Eukaryota; kingdom Metazoa; phylum Arthropoda; class Insecta; order Hymenoptera; family Eurytomidae; genus Sycophila; species Sycophila sp. Sp_5. The sequence goes on from JACCID010000127.1 coordinate 5,656, forward strand.
AGCGACCAGGAGGTCGTTCACCACGACGTGATGAGCAGCGCGGCTGCCCACCGTCTAGCGAGTGGCCAGGAGGCCACCCGCAAAGAAGCGATCGGAGAGAATACCGATCGTTGTGTACGCTGGCCCCGAGGCTCGGAGCCGGGTACACAGGGCATCCCGGGGTCACTGGAGATCGGCGGGAGTGCCTAAGGAAACAAAATGGTGTTTCGTCTCCGTTTCAAAGAGGAGTGCGTCGAGGAGTACGTACTCCGCCACAAACGGTTTTTCGTAGCCGTTGTGGGAAGAGCCCACACAAAAGGACAACGCGCGCGATGAGGCGCAAGTCCTGGTGCGTGCGTCTGCGATAGTGGCAGAAGCGCAAGCCCGACGGGTCGGCAGACTGGCCAAGAGACGTGCCGTGCCGAGTCCCGTCACCCATTGTACGTGAGAGCCAATGGCTTCGTGCTCTGCACGTACAAAATCACGACGAGGTTTGTGGTTAGTTTTTTTTCTTCTATCCTGCCCCCTTGTTTCCTACACTACCGAGGTTTTGCTCGCTGATAGTGGCAGAGGCCGTCAAGACGTAGCTTAACGGCGTCTGGGAGGAGGGTGTGACGCGGGGTACTGCGGGGTACCCTCGCGTCGTCGCGAGCTGGCGCGAGCGGGCGCGAGCGCGGCTTAGGTTAGGCTAAGCCGGCGCGCGGAGGAGAGATTGCCAGGTGGGCAATCTCGGGAGATTCTCTCGAGCCGTCAGCGAGGACGGACGCGTGTGCGTGCGTGTGCGAACGGGGTACGAATAAGAGAGTCGAGAGGAAGCCGTCCACGTGAAGGAAGCACGAGGTAGCAGCCGAGAACGAGCGTAGGCTGATACGGTTGTAAGTACCGCCCGTAGACTGTGTTGCGAGTGCGGGCGCGTACGCGGCGAGGGGTCGAGGAGCGCCTCGACTCTAGAGCGGAAGTTTTCGTTCGTCGAACGCGGGGAACGTTTCCCCCGTTCTTTCTCTCTCTCTCTCCGTAGATCGCGATCGCGGACTCTCGTGCGGCGAGAGTCGCGGCTCTCGTAGAAGAGCCGCCGCGTAATTCGACATCGGAATCTCGAGCGCGGGCTCGAGGCCGAATTCGTTGTACATTGCGTGGAACGGGTAAGCGACCCGTTCCCTCGTATGCGTGCGTACGTGTGTGTACGTGTAGAGTAGGCAAGCGGCCTGCTCTCGGACGCAAACGTTTGTTTACGTGGAGCAAAGTCGTGCTCCGCGTAAACACCACCGATCGCGGACCGCGCGATCGGCCGGCGAATTCTCGACGCGGCCGAGAATTTGTAGGAGCGCGCGCGCTTGCGATTGCTCGCGGCTCCGTTCGGCTTTACTCGGGCGCGTTCGGAGCATTCGGCTCGCGCGCCCGACATCTACTAACTTCTCCGGGACGCGACTATTGTAATTTACTTTGCAGAGGCAATAAAGGCCTCCGATCTATATTTTACTTGCTCGCGTCATTCGTTCGGGTAGTCCGCGGGACTACTCGACAAACCCTCCTCGTCCGCAACCTCCCGGATACCGCCACTCTATCGTAGAGCTGAGCGGCCGGCATCGGCGATAGTCAAGGAGGACGACAGCCACGCGATCGCGAGGAGCGCGTTCGCGCAACAGCACGCGAGTACAAGAAGTGAGAGTACAGGCGTACTCTCACGTTGTATACGGGCCGCGGCGAAGTGTATTCGCCGTCGGGTGCTCGCGCGCACCCCGAGGTAAGGACCTCACGGGGCACTCGTGCGTGCCCCATTGCACCCATCTCGCGGAGGCAGGTCTCCTCCGCGAGGTGAATCAGTCAAGGATAACCCCGTTACAATATATGTGGATTATTCCAACGTTTTTCTTATTATTCCGAGATCGGACTCTCGATCCGCTACATTTGTGGAGTGTATTTTGGACATTATAGGGACGCGGAAAGGTGTTAATTAAATAATTTAAATGATAATAGAGATTATTTGTCACTAGATCTTAGAAAAATATATTAAAAAATCAATTTATATTATTTTTTTTTCATATCGAAATTTTTAGATTTTAAAATTATTACACCAAATTTTTGTTTAGTCAAAAGAACATCATTTTTTTAGGTGTATTTTTTAGGTGTACCAATTATGAAAAGAAGTTTCATATTGTTTGTATAATATACAGGGTGGCCCATCTCAAGTGACCCACCTAAATATCTCCGTTGGTAAGGCGAATAGAAAAAAAATGTTCAAACAAAAGTTGTTCAGGACAAAGGGGGACACCTGACTGTAGCATTAATTTTGACCTTGATTTCAAATTTCAAGGTCATTTGAAGGTCAACTTTTGTTTTTTAAATAGGAAACCCTATTTCTGATACCGGATTTTGAAAGAACATAAAATTTAGAGTCAAAAGTGTTTTTAGGATTTTTTTGACTAAACGCATGGTTTCTGAGAAAAAAATTGGCTAATATTTAAACATTTTTAAACTCTTTAATGTTTTTTTCGAAAACGATGCATCTAATCGAAAAATTACTAAAAATATTATTGATTTAGAATTGCATGAAAAAGAAGGTGGTAATTTTTATTTTTCTAATTCTTAATTTTGTGCAATTGTCTTAAAAACAATATTCTATTTAATTATTAAAAATTTAAATTTTTAATAATTAAATTCTTAAAAATTCATTCATTAAAACCTTTATCTATTAAAATAAAAAATTTAAGAGCAGACTTTAAAAATATGAAATTTAATATAAAATTTAATAAATACAAAAACCACATTTTTCCAAAAAAATATTTTAAAAAATAAAACTTTAAAAAATATTATTTTAAATAAAATATTAACAAACCAAAATAAACAAAAATAAAACAAATAAACATAGTTAAAATCTTTTATATTCAAAGTAAAAAAATTTCCTCAATTATCCTAAACTAAATTCAATTTTAAATAATACAAAAAAAATAGTATTAATTAATAAAATTAATATAGAACTATTTATTTTCTTACAATCATAAATATTTATTAAAGAAAAAAATTTGAAGACCTATTTATTTAAATACATTTTTAAACGAATTGAATAAGAAACAGTCAACCCTGTTCCAAAAACTGTAAGAAAAAAACTAAATAAATTTATATTAGACATTAAAGAATATTCTAAAATAAAATCTTGAGAATAAAACTCTGAAAAAAAGGCACCCCACATAAAGAAAAATTAGAAATAGAAAAAATTAAAAAAGTTAAAGCCATATAATTAAATAAAAATCCTATGTAACGAATATCCCGATAATTTAATCTAGAATGAACTACAATACCTGAACACACAAATATTATTGATTTAAGAGGTAACACCAATGTAAAATTTTCAAAAAATCATTTTTTTTTTTTTGGCTCAAATGGTAGAGAAACATATCAAAATTAACGTCCTAAAGTAATTTTAAAAAAAAAAAAATTTCTCCGCTTTACGAGCATCAGACGCTAGGCGCCCTGCTGCGCGCTTGGGCTCATGGGGTGCGCCCTTCGCTCCGAAATACTTACCTGCCTCCGGTATCCCTACAGATCTATTCCTACTTATACTTAGTATATACACATGCCTCTAGATGTCAGAAGTTGAATTTTAAACTGCATCTGTGTGAGTGTATCAGTGTAGCGTCAGTTTGACCGTTGCATCAGTCTGAGTCGAACGCCGTGCGTAGAATCAAAGTAATATTGTTGTTGTACAAATTTTGTATTCGATATGGCGCCTATAAAAGGATTTGTTACAAAAAAAGGTACTAAATCAACAATTCGAAAGGTAGGCAGAGGAAAGAGGCGTCCCATGAATCGCTTCGAAGTAGAAGCAGATTTAGAAGCAGTTAGTGAATCGGTAAAAAAATTGCGAACCAACAGTTTGTGTGATCTGATGGTCGACCCTAGTTTCTCATACTGTTTCGTTGCTTTTGTGTCAGTGTTTACAGTGTTTGTGTCAGTGGTTACACGCAAAACAGCAACGAAAGCTTCAATGCTCTCCTTTGGTCTATGGCGCCAAAGAGTGTTTCGAGCGGTTTTTGTACACTATCTATTTGCTGTGACCTTACTGTCTGCATCTTCAATGATGGAATTGCAAGTGTTATGGAAGTGATGACAGTATTAAATATGACAATAGGAGAAAATTGTTACAATTTCTGCATGGAGTTCGACCAAACACGGATCGCACACTCGGAGCGCTCAATGACTCCCGCGGCGAGAGAGGCCCGTTTGGATTTGAAAACGTCGAGAAGAGAAGAGGAATAAGAAAATACCAGCTTGGAAGGGGAACTGTATGGTCCTGGTATCGCTGACTGAAGGTAAAAACCATAAAAAGTTAATATTTTTAACGTTATTAACAAGTTTTCCCGTTTTCAAACTTTAAACGCGATTTTCTCAAAACCACTTTTTTTCACATGGCCATCAAAATTATTCAGTCAATTTTTATCCGATCAATATAAAATTTTGATACAGCCTTTAGAACATTATTACCTAGGGAACAACGTACGATTTTTTGAATAAGTTGAAAACTTTTTTATTTACGCCTAATTATTGCACTTTTTATTTGCGAAAAAAAATTTTTTTTTTTTAAACTTCTGCCAATTCTTCAAAATTTGGTGTTTTTGAAAATCCCTACGTGGTTCCCTTATTTTTAGCTTCATCATGAAGAAAAAACTTTTATTTATTGTTTCAGATGGATAGCGGCGACAAAAAAGTGATGGCCATGGAGTCCTCTCTACAAATTCTTTCAACGCTTATAGCTCTGTGGAGCCGCCATTTTCTTTTTTAATGTTTTGAAAAAATTATTTTGTGTATTCATAACTATGTACAATAAAGTTATCAAGTCTGTTTTTCAATATAAAACTATGTTTATTTGAAAAAAAATTCCGAAAAATGACCTTAAAAAAGTCTGCTTTACATTGGTGTTACCCCTTAAACATCGCATGACTACTAAATGAAAGAAAGCCAAATCAAAATTCCCAACTCCAATAGTTATTATTATGGAACCTAATTGAGATAAAGTTGAATAAGCAATAATTTTTTTAAAGTCAAATTCAAAATTAAATTGCTGATAAACCAGAAAAAACTTTTGTTATTAATCCCATAAAGACTAAAAAATAAAGCAAATTATCAAATTTAAATATTAAATAATGAAAACGAATTAAAAGATATACACCAGCCGTAAGTAAAGTAGAAGAATGAACTAAAGAAGAAACAGAGAGTAGGGGCTGCTATTTCAACAGGCAATCAAGAAGAGGAAATTGAGCTCTTTTTGTAAAAAAAGCCAAAATAATTATAAATAAAATAATAAAGTTTAAAAAATTTAAACTTAAAAAATTTCAAGAACCAAAACTTATAAATATTCCTAATCTCAATAAAATAAAAACATCACCAATTCGATTTATTAAAACTGTTAATATACCTGAATTATAACTATAAAATCTTTGATAATAAATTACTAAACAATTAGAAATTAATCCTAATCCATCTCACCCAATTAAAATTTTTACTAAATTAGGACTTAAAATTAATATAAATATAGAAATAATAAATATAAATAACAATACAAAGAAGCGAATCTTATTTAAGTCTTTTCTATATATTCACTTCTATAAATTATAATTATTGAAGAAATAAATATTACTGTAAAAATAAATATTAATCTTATTCAATCTAAATAAATAAATATATTTAAATTAATCAAATTAATTATTAAAACATTTCAATAAAAAAAAAAGAACTTAAAAATTAATATAATCAATCTAAAAAAATATAACAAAAGTGTTTGAGATTGTTTTCTTTATATATGGATCATTGTAGTTACAGAGGGCGGGGAATTGAATAAACGGATGCAAGTTGAGCTATGATTAATTTATTCTGAGCACATTTGAAATGATCGTACCTTAACCACAAATACACTTCACTTGATATACTTGAACGTAGGCTGGTTCTTGAGTGCTGAGCCGATTGTCTAAGAGTTGAGCCGGTGCGATGATGCAATGATGCAGTGATGCAGTGATGAGTGATGCTGAGGCTGAGCAGGGCGAAAAGAGCGTCTTGACGAACGGTTGTCGAAGCGTCCGAGCTGGTCGAGAGGCGAGCAGGAAGAGAGCGAGATAGCATAGCGACGCTACCTTAGGCGCGCAAATCGCCGGAGCAAGCGCGTACCTGAATCCAATGCCTGTCGGCGCGACAGAGCAGCGACGCGCGCATGAGCTCCGTCGATAACCATAGGAACGCGCGCGATTCAAAATGCAAAATCGCGAACAAAAAGTTAATAAAAAAAAAATGAAACCTCTTAAATAATAATAAATCAATATTTAAAATAAAATATATATCTCTGAGTCCACAACTTAAAATTTTAATATTAAACTATTTAAATTAAAACAAAATTTCAACCTTTAAAATAAAAAAATTTAAAGGAATTCAATGAAGCAATAAAACTAAATATTCAGAAACCTTAATTGTATTACATTTTATTAATAAGTTTTTTCTAGACCCATGAGATAAATAAGAAAATAAATACAAACTATACATAGCTCTAAAATACATACCAATACTTAAAAGTACAAAAATTGGATTAAATCAACCAGCCATTCTTATTAAAATAACTATTTCGCTTAATAAATTTAAAGAAATAGGAGCAGCCATATTAATTACACAAAATAAAAATCATATAACTAAATTAGGAAAATATAATATTATACCTTTATTTAAAATTATCTGAAGGTTATCTGAAGGATCGGGTATACAAAACCAAACCGCAAAATCTAGATGAATTACGGCAAAGAATCATCGATGAATCCGCACTCATTCCCACTGCAGTGATAAAAAATTGCTGTTAATGCTTTCTACCATCGATTGGCCTACTGTCAAGAAGCATATTGCGAACAATTCGAGCACTTGAAGTGAGATGTGCTAATTAATGTGAGAGGCAAGGGGATACACGTAAATCAAGCACCCCGATCGTGAGAGGCAAGGGTATTCACGTAAATCAAGCACCCCGAAGGGAACAGATTTTACTACGTCCACGTCGTTGTTCCTGGGTAACGCTAAATGTAAAAAAAGTTGACCTTAAAATGACCTTGAAGGTCAAATCCAAGGTCACCACTGGACTCATCGTGAAACAGTTACTCCAAGAATTAGTTGACTTCATTCGTAAACAGCTGCCCCAAAGAAGTGCAGGAAATAGCCGCTTCTTACCTGGCTCAACCTTAATGACCTTCAGATGAGCTCAAGGTCGTACTCTACCTACGACCTCAGTACATATTTGGACGTAAAATTTCCCGCTCTATAGATTGCCGTTGTCAAAAATAGGGGTTTCCATTTAAGGAAAAAAACTTGACCTTGAAATAACCTTCAAGGTCAAGTTCAAGGTTAACTCCAAGGTCACCATTGGATTCCTCGTTGAAAGTTACTACTACGATGATCTTCGTTTTTTTCAAAAACATCTTTATTGGGTGGAATTTTTAAGTGTTTCTTTACTTTATGGACACCCTGTATATATATATCCCTATATTATATAGTTATAAGGTAAAAACTAACGATTAACCCCCTCCTCCTCCCCCATCCTCCCCCCTCCTCCACCCCTCCTCTTTATTTTCCTCTCCTCATTTTTTTCATTATATCGATATATATTTATCATTTTAATGATGTTTTTTTATATATTTAAAAAATATTCCTGCTCCTCTTCGACTATCCTCCCCCCTTCTCCCCCCTCCTCAGTGATATTCCTCAACCCCTCCTCAGTAACATTCTCATTATTAAACCCCTCCTCAGCCCCTCCTCAATTTGTATGCAATTGTAATTTTAGCTCCAAAAAATGTGGATAAAAAATTTACAATAAATTTCTTAATCGTATAACGATACAGTCTACGGTATATTGAATCATTGACATAGCAAAAAAAGATAATAATGAAAATAATAGTACATTTTTATACGGGTGCGGAAGTGAATTATTTGTTTCGGGAGAATTAATTATTTTGGGAGACGTTTTTAGGCCGAGCGAAGCGAGGCCGAAAAGTCTCCCAAGGCAAAGATTCACTTACGCATTAGTGTGAAACCGTATTTTTCTCCACGAAAGCCGCAAATCGCATGCAAAAATGCGTATTTGAGGTTGGAGTGGAGAAAAATTAATTACATCGCTAAAGCAAATGGCTAAATGAATTTTTGTATCGTATATACAGGTAAAGAAAAGGTGAAAATTTATTTTCTAGAAATCGACTCAAAAATAAATAAATTCAATGATATCGGTAAAGTAAAAAAGTACATTAATGGGAAAAAAATTAAAATTGAAAAATGACTCAAAAAGTAAACAGATTTAATTGTACCGCTAAAGCAAAGGTGTATAAACAAATGTGGGGGAATAGGAGGTTTGAATAACATAATAATAAAAATTATCAAGAAATTTTAAATGCTGTAGAAAAATGTTTAATTGATTTATCTTTAATTGATTTTTATATATATCTTCCTATATTTAGTTATAAGGTCAAAACCTAAGATTATCCCCATCCTCCCCCCTCATCCATCCTTCCTCATTCTTCTTTTCCTCTCCTCATTTTTTTCATTAATTTATGTTATATTTATCATTTTAATGATGTATTTTCATATATTTTGGCATAAGATCTCACGTAAGATCTTACGTAAGATTTTTCAATAGGGTATTCCTCAACCCTTCCTCAGTAACCTCCTCATTATTGAACCTCTCCTCAGCCCCTCCTCAATTTGTATGAAATTGTAAATTCATACAACATAGTCCGATAACATCATAACGTTCATAACATCATTGTTTTATTTGACGAGATGAAACTTAATCCAACTCGGCTGTTTTGAGGTATTGTTTTAACAATTGAGAAATAATCAGTTTATTTTAATGGATAACTGTGTTTTAATGAAAACTTAAAGTGACAATGGTTACAAAAGAGATACACGAGGGTAGCACGAAACGGCGCGGTAGCTTGCGTGCGTTCCGTTTGGAAATTTGTCCATAACTGCCGATCTGGCCGATCGGCTCAATATTTAAGGAAAAGTGCCCTCGTCGAAAAGCAGCCTTTGGTGGGAGGGAGTATGACGCGCACGTGCATCTTCTTTGCGACGCGAGACCCTTTCTTATGGTAGTGACCCCCACGCGGCAGTACTCAGGTAGGTGAAAACCTTCAAGTACCGCCGTCGGGTGCTACACATGTTCGGACACGCTTCTTTTCGGGAATTTCCAAATCCCGGATTACTCCTTGAACGTGCTGACAAACAACATAATAAAGCTTAACGCTCTTTGTTTTAGTTTTTGTCGCCTACAACGTTCGCTACCCTTCGAGGAGAGCACCTTTTCAAAGACCTTTCTTCTTCTTTATTTTTTCTGGAAAGGGACTTCTTTAGGAGTATACAATATGTTTATAATTCTAAGAGAAAAATAGCTAAGTTACTTATATAAATGTACTTCCGACATAACATACTCCCCCCGTTGAGAGAGCAGCGATAAACTTCTTAACTATTATCAATTTAGTTTAACTTAAGGTCCATAAAAATTGTCTATAATTGGTAGTAATGCTAATTTTTTGACATTTCGCTTTAACACACTGGCACTCGTTTTCACAGTGACTGTTCTGATGATTCCGTCGTCTCCTGGGTGAGTTTGGATGACACGACCCATGAGCCACTTCATTGAAGGCAGGTTATCATCCTTTAACAGCACTAGTGAATTCTTCTTTATCGAATGCTCGCCTGATGTCCATTTGTGACGAATGTTAAGCTCGTTGAGGTACTCTTTGTACCAGCGGTTCCAGAAATGTTGGCGAACCTTTTGGATATGTTGCCATTGCGATAATCGATTGGAAGCAGTATCCGCAAAGTTCACTTCTGGTAAGCTCGTGAATGATTCGCCTATCAGGAAGTGACCGGGTGTTAGAGCGGAAGGATCATTAGGATCTGTGGACATTGGGGTGAGGGGGCGAGAGTTCAAAATGGCTTCTATTTCTATAATTAGTGTATTAAATTCTTCAAAGGTGAATAAAAGGTCAGTGACCACACGTTTTGTGTGATGTTTTAATAATTTGACAGTTGATTCCCATAATCCTCCGAAGTGAGGTGATAACGGAGGCGTAAAATGGCATTCTACTCCTTCATTCGATGAAAATCTATTAATTTTTTCTTTGTTTGCTGGAATGTTGAAAATTTCTTGAATTTCACTCAATTCGTTTTTTGCTCCCACAAAGTTTGTGCCGTTGTCTGAATAAATTTTTGCTGGTTTTCCACGTCTCGCGATAAATCTACGCAAGGCTGCAAGAAAGCCTTCGGTGCTTAGATCACTTACGACCTCTAGGTGCACCGCCTTTATAGCCAGGCATACGAACACAGCTACATAAGCCTTGATTTTTTTTTGTGTTTCTATATTTTTTTTCTTTTATTAGAAAGGGCCCGCAGTAATCTACACCTACGTTCGCAAAAACTCTAGCCTTCTGCAATCGGACCCTTGGTAAATCGCCCATCAAGTACTCAACGGTGGGTGGATTTGCCTTAAAACATGTTATGCAACCCTTTAGGACCTTGCGTATCTGGCTTTTGCCGTCTATGATCCAGTATTTCTGTCGGATTGCACATAGAGTTCCTTGGATACCCATGTGATGATTACTCGAGTGTATGGTCTGTATAATTAAGTTGGTTATGTGATTTGATAGAGGAAGAAGGATCGGATGTTGCTGTCCATATGACAAATCGGCGTTTTTTAGCCGTCCGCCAACTCGCAACAATCCTTCTATATCAAGAAATGGGCTCAAAGACAGCAATTTACTGGATTTCTTCAAGTCTTGTCCGTTTTTGAGATTTTTTATTTCGGCTTGAAATTGTTCTTCTTGAATTATTTTAACAATTTTTTGTTCGGCCTCTTTCAAGTCATATGGTTGTATGTTGCCGCTGAATGACCTGCCTTTTTTCAAATATTGTAGAATTGCTATGAATCTTTTTACTTTCGTAAATGACGAAAATCTTTTGAATATTTCTGCACTGGCTTGTCTTTGTTCAGTGAATAGACTGGTGCGATTGTTAGATAATAGACAGACTCCCTTGCGCAGTTCAGGCAGTGGGTCTGATAATCCGGGAATATGGCATTTCGGCCATTTTTCTTCGTCTTCTTTGAGCCAGTACGGTCCATTTTTCCAAGTTTGATTTTTTAAAAATTCTTCGGGTAGCTGACCTCTTGAAAGGGCGTCTGCGGGATTATCTTCAGTCCGAACATGCCGCCAGTGCTGCGAATTTGTGCGACCTTGTATATCTGCGACGCGATTTGCGGCAAATGTTTTTCGCAAATGGGGCGATGAATTAATCCAATGGAGCACTATGGTTGAGTCCGACCAAAGAACTACCCGATCTAACGACAGACTAGTAGCAGCAGTCACTTGTTTGTACAAATTTGCCAGTAGCTGTGCTGCACAAAGTTCCAGTCGAGGTATCGTGGTTAATTTCACTGGCGCTACTCTTGATTTAGCGCACAATAATTCGCATTCTACGTTTTCTTGGCGATCTACTGAGCGAAGGTATATGCAAGCACCGTAGCCCTTCATGCTGGCGTCGCAGAATCCATGTAATTGCAAGGATTTGGCATTTTTGATAATAGTTTTCCTTGGAAACGAAGAATTATTGAGCAAAGGTAATTGGTTACTGAAATCTAGCCATGCTGAATATATGCTACTTGGCACTGACTCGTCCCAATGCAGTTGTGCTTTCCATATTTCTTGCATCATGGCCTTTGCGAATAAAATAATTGGTCCGAGTAAACCCAAAGGATCAAATATTTTGGCTATTTCTGATAATATAGCGCGCTTTGATGTTGCATTGGCGGTGTTTTCGGCGTTGACTGTATACGTTATGGTATCCCTTTTTGCTACCCATGTAATACCGAGTGTTTTTAATTTGTTGTCGGGATCTAACTGAAAATTCATGTCGATTTGTTCCGCACTTAAACCTCGTAACATCTGTGGAGAATTTGACGCCCATTGTCTCAGATTGAATCCACCTAATTTAGTTAACGCGATCATTTGGTTTCGTATATCTACTGCCTCTTTTACAGTATTTGCACCGGTGAATAAATTATCCACGTACACGTCCCTTTTAATGATCTGCGCAGCTATTGGAAAGCTTTTACCTTCGTCGTCGGCCAATTTGTTGAGAGCACGAATCGCGAGAAATGGTGCGGGCGCGAGTCCGGAGGTGACCGTGTTCAGTTGCAATGTTACGATTTTGTTGTCGATTTTCCACAGCAAACGCTGGTATTTCTTGTCTGCTTCTCTAATATAGATCTGTCGATACATTTTCTCAATGTCTGCGGTGATTGCGTATTGATAGAGGCGAACACGGAGTAGCAGTGAAAAAATATCATCTTGAATGGTGGGTCCCGTCATCAGTGCGTCGTTTATCCGCGAGTCGTGGATCCGCGAGTTTGACGTTGCGAGGCATAGCAATAATTTCTCTCTGTACGTCGTCGCTGGGCACAGCGTCCGATATGTTTGGTACAGTGAGAAATTCAAATTCCCTAGCGTAGTCGTTTATTGTTGATTTGATGGTGGCCGTGACTAAGTGTTTTGTCGTGGTCGATAATTGATTAAGCGCACCTACAGGAACGCAACATTTCTTTTTTGGCAACTCCAATTTTTTGGCTAGCCTTTCAGTCATTAAATTGACTGTTGAGCAAGTGTCGATGAGTACGCGACATTGAACAGATTTCTTCTGTTTGTTTATCGCATTGACCACGGCACTTGTCATCAGCTGGCTTTTACATGGAGTTGATGCCACCGAAGAAATGCAATGTTTTGCCCCTGCAGGCGCAACCCGTCATTCCTGTTATAATGCACTGTGGGCGTGCAGCAGCACGTTAAGCGAGCTGTCGCAGACGAGGCACTTATTGAACCGACATTCCTTGTCCTTGTGTGCTCGCAGGCAAGTTAAGCATAATGATGCCTCCTGCGCCAGCTTAATTCGCTGATCAAACGGCATGCTCTTGAACGTATCGCATCTAAATAATGGATGCGCTGCACTGCAAGCCGCACACTTTTTATGCGTCGACTTATGTTGTTTTGCTTTATTGGTAGTAGATGCGGGTGGCGTGGAAGTCTCTTGCGTCACGGTCACGAAGGTTTGAGCTTTCTTCCCGTGGTCTCCCCTTGACTTCGCCTCATTACCCTTTTTTGTCTTATTTTTTGCAGGCTCTTCTACCTTTCGTTTCGACAGTTTTTTAACGCGTCTATAGAGAAAATCTATCATTTCTTGGAGTGTAGCAAATCTTCCTTTATTCTCGACTTCGTCCCATTTATCGAGTGTGGCACTGTCAAGCTTTTCCACGAGAAGTTGAACCAATAACTCTTCTGATAGATTGATTTGTAATGATTTTAAGCTATCTACGTTGAGTTGCATGTCATCTGCTAGTTGCCGAAGTCCGTCAGCTGATTCTCGCTCTTGCCTTGGCAGGTTGATGATAAGGCTTAAATGGCGAGATATAATCGCGCTTTCGTCGGCGAAACATTTATTTAGCAGGTTCCATGCATGTGAATAGCTGTCGGCGGTCATGGGTAAAACCTTTATCTTTTTGGCAGCTTCGCCCGTAATCGCGGATTTTAAATAATGAAATTTTTGTACATTACTTAAATCGGTTTGATTATGAATCAAGGGTTCGAAGTCGTCCTTAAAAGGCAGCCAGTCTTCAAAGTTTCCGTCAAACGTCGGTAGATTTGTTTTTGGCAGGTTTATTTTTCTAGATTCGCGATCCGATTCACGTATACTCGAATGTGTTGAAGAAATAGGAGACGGCACTGTCGCGGCGGCATTCTGCATACGAATTTCCTGAAGTAACTCTTCGGCCGTACTAATCGCATCTAGATAGTTTTCTAGTGTTTCAAATTTTTCTTGAGACAGATCATCGGTAATTTCTATTTCTTCAAGTAAATCGATCTGATCTTGTATATTGTCTAATGGCGCGAAAGCTTCCTTGATTTTTTCTAACCTGACCTTGATTCTAATTTCTCCGGGATTATGAGTTTGGCACGATGTTAAAAATTTCATAAAATTAGTCAACTGACCCTTTATTATACGGCGCTGTTGTTTCAGCGATTTTAATTTTTCTGCCGTAGTAGCCATTTTAAAAGGAAAAGGAATGGAATGAAGGTCGGCTTATCAATCAACGAACTTATCTTTCTTTGCTTGGTGTCGGCGAGATCGGTTGCTGTCGTGGTTTTGGGACGGTTTTGTCCCGAGCTGAACAGGAACCTTGCGACGCCTCGATGAAGATGAAGCTTCCTTGGCCTTCCTTCCTTGAATCACGCCAATCGTTTTTCTTGGCGTTTTCGTTGGCTTCTCGGGAGTTAGTCGAAATACTCGTGCATTTATCGTTTGGTGATTGTCACCTTTTCACTTAGTTCATGATAGCACCACAAATTATCCGGCTCGAAGGACCATGTTTTATTTGACGAGATGAAACTTAATCCAACTCGGCTGTTTTGAGGTATTGTTTTAACAATTGAGAAATAAGCAGTTTATTTTAATGGATAACTGTGTTTTAATGAAAACTTAAAGTGACAATGGTTACAAAAGAGATACACGAGGGTAGCACGAAACGGCGCGGTAGCTTGCGTGCGTTCCGTTTGGAAATTTGTCCATAACTGCCGATCTGGCCGATCGGCTCAATATTTAAGGAAAAGTGCCCTCGTCGAAAAGCAGCCTTTGGTGGGAGGGAGTATGACGCGCACGTGCATCTTCTTTGCGACGCGAGACCCTTTCTTATGGTAGTGACCCCCACGCGGCAGTACTCAGGTAGGTGAAAACCTTCAAGTACCGCCGTCGGGTGCTACACATGTTCGGACACGCTTCTTTTCGGGAATTTCCAAATCCCGGATTACTCCCTGAACGTGCTGACAAACAACATAATAAAGCTTAACGCTCTTTGTTTTAGTTTTTGTGGCCTACAACGTTCGCTACCCTTCGAGGAGAGCACCTTTTCAAAGACCTTTCTTCTTCTTTATTTTTTCTGGAAAGGGACTTCTTTAGGAGTATACAATATGTTTATAATTCTAAGAGAAAAATAGCTAAGTTACTTATATAAATGTACTTCCGACATAACAATCATAGCCCGATATCTTCGTCAGCACGCTCTTCCGACGAGAACGAAGTACGCGGTGCCATTTTGAGGTTATGGAAACAACAATAATTTTTCGTGGTCTATGAAAAATTACCATCTTGATAATTTTGTAAAATTTACTACATTTCTAGTAAAATTTATTAATAATATGATAAATTTTGTGATTGTTCGCGATTTACCTATTTTGAATCGCGCGCCTCGTGATTATCGACTGCGCTCATGCGCGCGTCGCTATACTCTGTCGAGTCGACTGGCGCTGCAGACACACTCGCGCATGCTCAGGCGTCTTCGCGCCAAAAGATAGCGTCGCGGCGCTCGCGCGCTCGTTATCTCACTCTCTCATACAACTCGCACAAGGAAACGGACGTTTGGATTTTTCTTTGCTTCTTTTTGTTCGCTTTTTTCAACCTGCTCATCCCCTGCTTTCGCTCATCACCTGCTTATCACCGCAAGGCTCATCTGCTCAACTCAACTGCTGAATTCCTGCTCAATCTACACTTCTGCAGCTATATAAATCATAACTCAAGTAAATCAAGTAACTGACTGTTGAAAGGTACGAGGTTGCTGAACTCATAAATAAAGCTCTTTAAAACTCAGCTCTGTTTATTAAAATTCCCCGCCCTCTGTAACTACCATCATCCCAAATTCACCAGCGCAAAATTTCTCAAACATTTGGTCCTTCGAGCCGGATTTGATAGTTTACAGTGGGTGCGTGTGTGTAATTAAAACCGTCGCTCTAACACAACGGTGATAAAGGTGTACGTGTGCAACGCTTGGAAGCAAAAGCCCGCTCATTTTACCGCTCAACTCTTGCTCATCCAAATTGCTCAAAATGGATTCGGAGAAGGCTCAATCAAGCAGCGGCGCGACTTTGAAGGTGCCAGAGCAGGATGTCAAAAAGGCTAAACACATTCGATCTGCGTCGCTCTCCAACATCGGCAGCATCGACAAGGCCAACACTACTCCTGTGACTCCACCCATCACTCGCTCATATAAGCCACCGCGAGAGTTAGAAGTGCGGTGCTCTACACAGGCATTACGTCTTACAGTGCTTAAGGAGATCCAGGAGCAGCTTAACGAGGAGGCGTTGTCGGCTGGACTTCTCTACGAATGCCGCACTCAAATACAAGGCCTTCTTGATAAAGGCACTCAAGATCAGGAGGTCATCGAAGTACTTTGGAGCACGGAAGCCGCTGAACTTCCTTATTTCAAGGAAAATCAATTTGCGCTCATTGTAAAACTTGCTCATAGATTACTGCGCAAAGTCTCTGATCTAATTTCCTCTCTTCCAGCTCAATGTGAAAATTCATCCAGCTCAGCTCATCGACGGCCAAAGTTACCAGACATCAGCTTGCCTCATTTTAGTGGAGAATATTCAGAGTGGCCACATTTCAGAGACCTTTTTAAGAGCCTCGTACTCAGTAATGACGGTTTGGCGCCAGTGGAGAAACTTCACTATTTGAATAGCTGTTTGTCTGGTGAACCAGCTCAGATCATCGCCGGCTACCCCGTCGAAGACAGCTCGCTCGATCCAGCATGGGCTCAGTTGTCATGTCGTTACGACAATAAGCGGCTGGCAATTTGCTCATTTCTGGACCAGTTACTGGACCAGAAACCTTTAACTTCTAAATCAGCTCAGGGACTTAATGCATTGGAGATGACCCTCAGCAAGGTAACCAAGGGCTTGGCTTCGCTCAACGTCTCGGAGCAACTCGGCGACATGTTGTTAGCTCATCTCACCGTAAGAAACATGGACCGAGCCACCAAGGAGAGCTGGGACTTGGTATGTCGCAGGACTTCCCGACATCAGCGAGTGTGCGCACGTTCTTAACGTCGCGTGCACGAGCTCTTGAGCGTGTTGAGGACGTCGCAGGGAAAAATAAGCAAACAGCTCAACGCAAATCAACCAACGTGGCCACAACATCCGCTCAGCCACTCCCTGCCGCTCAATCTGGTTCAGCTCAACAAAAACCACGTCCTCAATCTCAATTATCTGCTCACTCCAAGACGGTTAATTACAATCTTGGACCCACCGCTCACCCTTGCGACAAGTGCCAGCAGCCACACTTCATCGTGATGTGCCCAGCGTTCAGAGCGTTGGAAGTGAGGAACAGACAAGAATTTGTACGCGATAAGCAGTTGTGTTCCAATTGTCTTGGACGTCATAATGTACTGTCATGCAGAAGCGCAGCAAGGTGCAAGGTGTGTGCCTAAAAGCATCACACCATGCTTCACTCATCACGCTCACAACCTCAAGCTCAGAATCAATCATCTCAACAACCACCAACCTCATCTGCACCACAACCAGCTCATGCGTCGACATCAGATGCTCATTGAAGTGTTGGTGCAGTCGTCAGCTCAAAGCTCACTTTCTCAAACCACTCAGCTCATCATACTCTGCTCAACACACCGCTCAGCTCATCACATGCCAATCTCAACGAAGCAACGCTCCTAGGTACAGCCATCGCTCAGCTCAGAACGTCAATGCACGATCATTACGTCCGTCTCATGATCGATTCTGGATCTGAGCTGACGTTCGTCACCGAACACCTGGTGAATCAATTCAAGCTCCCACGTCGCTCATCATCATTTGTGATCCATGGAATAGGAGGTGGAAAAGCTGCTCACACTCTCGGCTCCGCTCAGCTCACTCTCAAATCAAGATTCACTCAAGAGGCTATAATTATCGAGGCACATATTCTCAAAGCGGTCACCTCGATAACTCCATCAGTCAAGATCACCATACAAGATTGGCCGCATTTGAAAGATTTACATTTGGCTGATGAGAAGTTTTTCCAGCCTCGACCAGTAGATATTATCATTGGAGCTGACAATTATGGACTCATTATAAATTCTGGACTCATTAAATCTCATCCTGGATCTCCAATTGCTCAATCTTCTATCTTTGGATGGCTCATAGTAGGACCTGCTCACACAACATCAACACACCTGCTCACCACAGCATTGTCAAGACATATAACGATCTTCATGAACTTCTCAGTAGATTTTGGTTACAAGAAGAGCTCAGACATGATTCAGACAACATCTTGAGTCCTGAAGAAGAGGAATGTGAAAAACATTTCCGCTCAACTCATGTGAGAGACTCAACAGGGAGATATGTTGTCAGAATTCCGCTCAAAGAAGATCCTACAGCTCTTGGAAACTCACGCTCTACAGCATCAAAGTGCCTCAATAGAATGTCCAGAAGAATTGCTCAAGACTCAACCATGGGCGAACTTTACACGAAGTTCATGGATGAATATTTAGCATTGGGACACATGAGAAAGGTGGAATCCTCTACAGCTTCAAGCTTCTCACCGTTTTATCTGCCTCATCATGGTGTCCTCAAACCTGATAGTGCAACAACCAAGCTCAGAGTTGTTTTCAACGGCTCATGTTCAACATCTTCTGGTAAATCTCTCAATGACATCATGCACACTGGTGCAAATTTATTGCTCAATATCAGCGACGTGCTCATCTGGATTCGCCACTTTCATCATCTTTTTGCTACGGACATTGTGAAAATGTATCGGCAGGTTCAAGTCCATCCTGATGATTGGGATCTTCAGCGGATCATCTGGAGGGATCAAGATCATGATGAGGTGGATTTCCAGCTCACCACGGTCACCTACGGGACCAAAGCTGCTCCTTTTCTCGCCACAAGGGCTTTGTTGCAACTTGTGGAGGATGAAGGCTACAAGTATCCTCTCGCCATTCCTTCACTCAAAAGGGGAAGATATGTCGATGACATATTTGGTGGAGCTGATACCCCGGATCAGCTCAATGAAATTGCTCAACAAGTTACACAGTTGTGTATCGCGGGCGGTTTCCCACTCTCAAAATGGCATGCAACTCTAAAGGATTTGTTGGTTGCTTCATCAACAGATGGCTCTTCACTTAACTTAGACGACTGCGCAACCTCACTACTCGGATTAAAATGGCTTCCTCATGAAGACTGTTTTACATTTACATCAAAGTTCTCTCCACATTCAGGACGCTTAACCAAGAGGACAATATTGTCAGAAGTGGCTCAAATATTTGATCCGCTTGGATTCGTCTCACCTGTTATCATCACTGCCAAGATTCTTCTACAAGAACTTTGGCTGCTCAAACTTGGTTGGGATGATCCACTCCCTACTCAAGTGTGTTCAAGATGGCTCAACATTCGAGAAGACCTTATTATGCTGGCCAGCATCTCAGTTCCACGTTGGTTTGGGACTTGGAGTTTTTCAACTGTAGAACTTCACGGCTTCTCAGATGCTTATCAAGACGCTATGGCAGCCGTTGCTTACATAGTTGTTCGCTCACCCTCCACAGGCTCTACGACGTCATTCATCTGCTCAAAAACAAAGGTCGCTCCTCTCAAGAGACTAACTATTCCTTGGTTAGAACTCGCAGCAGCTTTGCTGCAAACCAAACTCATCAAAACTGCTAAAGATTCTCTTCAAGTGAAGATAGACTCTACTCATTTGTGGACTGACTCACAAGTTACACTCATGTGGATCACCTCACCAGCAAGTCGTTGGAGGATTTTGTTAGGAACAGAGTCACCCAGATTCAAGAAATGTGCACAATCAACACCACCTGGAGACATGTTCCTGGGATTGAAAATCCAGCTGATTGCGGCTCAAGAGGCATTACTACGGCTCAACTCAAAAATCATCCACTTTGGTGGTCAGGACCTGCTTGGATCAAGCATGATCAATCTCACTGGCCTAAACAACCAACTTATTCATCTGATGATGTAGACTTAGAAGCTCGACCTAGAGTCGCTCTCATCTCTATTGCTCAGCAACCCACATATCACTGGGATGTTATTTATAGGTATTCTTCATTGAATAAGTTATTAATTGTAACATCGTTGCTTTTTAGAGTGAGAGACGTGCTCAAGGAGAAACTCAAGTGTCCATCACTCTATAATGCTCAAAGCCTGCATCACGCTCAGCTCTTTTGGATTAAAGCCACTCAAGCCGCTTACTTCGCTCAGGAGATTCAACAACTTAGCAAAGGTGCTGTTCTTCCTTCTGGTCATAACTTCACTCGTCTGACAGCCTTTATTGACGCTGAAGGCATCGTTCGAGTTGGAGGGCGATTAGAACACTCAAGTCTCAACTATCAAGAAAAACACCCAGCAATCTTGCCTCGACACTCACATCTCACGACTCTGCTCATCGACTCATCCTGGAAAGGAAAACTGGAAAACCTGGAAAGGACGAGAATGTAAGACTGACAAGGGTTGGATCTGCGTGTTCGTCTGTCTCAACACATCAGCTGCTCATCTAGAAGTTGTCACTGATTACTCAGCCGATTGCTTCATTGCTGCTTTTCGGAGGTTTGTTTCACGCCGAGGAATTGTGCAAGTGATGTATTCGGATTGTGGAACCACATTTCAAGGCGCCACAACTCAACTCAGCCAGCTCTTCACCAAGGCTTCTTCGGAACATCAGCTCATTTCTTCAACGCTCGCTGCTCAAGGAACATCCTGGAAGTTCATCCCTCCTGCTGCTCCACACATGGGTGGAAAGTGGGAGGCGCTGGTGAAATCAGTGAAATTTCACTTGCGACGCACAATTGGTGAGACTCTTTTGACGTATGAAGAACTTACGACTCTTCTTACTCAAATAGAGGCTGTGCTCAACTCAAGACCTCTGGAGCCACTCAGCGATGATCCTTCAGATGTCTCTGCGCTCACTCCAGGACATTTTCTTATTGGCTCAGCTCTTAACTGTGTTCCAGAACCTTCACTCTTAGATCTCAACCCCTCTCGACTATCAAGATGGCAACTCATCCAGCAACGGTTACAGACTTTTTGGAAACTTTGGTCAGCTCATTACTTGCAACGACAGCAGGCGATCTCAAAGTGGCATCACCCTTCTCATACTATTCAAGTTGGCTCAATAGCACTACTCACAGATGAGAGATCACCTCCAGCTAAGTGGCCTCTTGTGCGAGTGATGCAACTTCATCCTGGACAGGATGGACTCACCAGGGTGGTGACTCTTAAGACTGCTACTTCTACAATAACTCGTCCAATCGCAAAACTCGCTCCTTTGCCAGTGTTTCTGCCGAAGGCTGATAATACTCAGCAGTAGTTGGCTTTACGACCCAGCTACGCTCATTTCTCTTCAAGTGGACTTACAACTCATTTGGCTCAGCATCTACTCAACTGAAAGTGGCTTTACGACCCACTTTCTCACTCACTCAACTCTACATGCAGGAGGCTTTACGACCCTGTTGCATCTCTCAACTATCAACTCAAGATTTACACCTACAACGCTGAATGGATTTACGACCCAGTCAGCTGCGATTCTACGGCTCATCGCTCTTGCTTATAATCATCAAAGGCGTTGATGATGCGGGCGGAATGTTCACGATTTACCTATTTTGAATCGCGCGCCTCGTGATTATCGACTGCGCTCATGCGCGCGTCGCTATACTCTGTCGAGTCGACTGGCGCTGCAGACACACTCGCGCATGCTCAGGCGTCTTCGCGCCAAAAGATAGCGTCGCGGCGCTCGCGCGCTCGTTATCTCACTCTCTCATACAACTCGCACAAGGAAACGGACGTTTGGATTTTTCTTTGCTTCTTTTTGTTCGCTTTTTTCAACCTGCTCATCCCCTGCTTTCGCTCATCACCTGCTTATCACCGCAAGGCTCATCTGCTCAACTCAACTGCTGAATTCCTGCTCAATCTACACTTCTGCAGCTATATAAATCATAACTCAAGTAAATCAAGTAACTGACTGTTGAAAGGTACGAGGTTGCTGAACTCATAAATAAAGCTCTTTAAAACTCAGCTCTGTTTATTAAAATTCCCCGCCCTCTGTAACTACCATCATCCCAAATTCACCAGCGCAAAATTTCTCAAACAGTGATTAAGTCACATAAATTTTATAAATAATTAATTTTATCAGGTTACCTAGTAATATTATCACGATAAAAAAATTATTGTATTTCTGTGGAAATACGTTACTTATGGCAGTCTGTGGCCGGCTTCCCAGTGCAGAATAGTAATTTTTAGAAGGGACATTTTAATTTTTAGGATATGTTGTCTCGGTGTATAAGATTATTTGAATCCTATGACCATTATTTTTACTCTAATCCTGGATATATTTTACCTTTGTAAACACATTTTGGCCTTTGTAGAGACATGTTATATGTGTTGTCGAATATTTTCAGTCCTTTCTGTGCCAACAGGTACACAGCATTATTCGATAAACTTCTACAGGATTTCTGATTAATTTAAAATCTATGACCCACCGATTAAAAAATGAATGTAATATAAGTCCAATACTTGATCTTGTCAAATATAAATTCATATAAGGATTTTAATTTTAAAGTGCACCAATTTTACCAGATGTAGTAAATCTGGTAACTGTCAAACAATATAGGTAAATGTTATTGTATGGCTTAATGGATAGCAGCTAATGTAAAATATTAGATAAACGCTTCGATTGATGATTAATAAAAAATATTTTATTGTTCATATGAAATTAAGACATTTTCTTACATTTCGTTGTAATCCAATAATATCTTGCGATATCGTGTGTAACCGTGTGCTCAAGACACGTACTAAAAATACATTCTCGCATTGAGAGAATGTTTAAAAATAAATTGAGTGGAGTGGATACGAGGAATATATGATGAACAGGAAGATGAGGATGACTATCCATCGGATTTAGCAATAAGTTAAAGTTAGTATGCAAGGGGAAAGTACATGATGATGAGTAGGGATTCCAATGAAGGCACTGAGGTAACGTGATTCTGCTTTTTTATGTTCTTCAATATCCATACGTTTACGTAAATAGAGAGAAAAAAATAAATAACTAAACAGAGGCGCGAAAAAAATAGATGGAAATTCCATCGACGAGTGTCCGATGGCAGGTGATTGCGTCGATCGCAGTGAACGAGGCATATATATCCCATCAATGAGTTGAAGATAGTAGAAAATTATTAAAAAAAGTTGTTAATCAGAAATAGCCGAATGGCTGCTGCGTCTACCGCCGCAGCATTTCTTGCACTTACTAGACGAACATAGGTTTTGCGGTTGCTGATGTTAAAAAACAGGCACTCGCTTAATTAATGCCAAACGACAGAATTAAAAAAGAACGTACAAGCGCAAAGGTGAGGGTCGTGCGGTAAAGTTACTCTTTGACCCTTGCATCCTTACGTTTGTTTACACATATGTACACACAAAGTCGACAGTTCTCCTCGAGCTTTGTTTTTCATTTGAATAAAGAATGAAGCTGCCACGTTCGCTCTCACTGATTTTCTCGCTTATCTCTGTTCTCACCGAGTTCGTTCAATATATACAAAATAATAAGAAAAAAAAACACGTCTTTCAGTCTTTTGGAAGCTGTTCACTGCTTACTCGAGTCAAATATCGCAGAACGCGTTTCATGGACAGGAACGCTCCCTGTCGCAATCAGAGATTGAGAGCGAGTGAACAGCGAGACCAAGCAAAGTGAAAAAGAGTGAGAGAGAAAGAAAGCGAAAAAGCGCAGCGAATTGAAAGAGAAGGCGGACGAAGTGTCGAATCCGCGCGATTTTTTTCCTCTCCTTATATTTTTCACTGCCGAGTCGTGAAAAATCATTGTTTGGCTTGCTGCGGGAGCTCAATTGGCGACCTTGACGAGCTCGGGATTTTCCGTGGCGTAGGCAGGATGGGCAAAGCTGAGACCGAAGCCCACGTTCTTGCGGTCAACAGCGCGAACTCGCACGAACAAAAAGGCTGCAACCAGCGAGGCGACAACGATTACCAGCAGAAGCATTACTAGGCCGCCGACGAATCCCGGCAGCGACATGCAGATAGTTTCCGGGTCGTTGCCCGTCGCAGCGTCCTGTACGACGACAGTTGTGTCGTTGTCGGAGCTCGCGGAGCCGAGAGCGAAGTTTACGTCGCCCGGCGCCACTACTTGGATAATCCGAGATGTGTTTACGTCCGTCATCTCTTGAGCGGCGCGCTTGTATACGTGTGAAGAGATTAGAGTCACTGTGTGGAAGAAATTCTGAAAACAGAAACGTTTAAATATTAGAAAATTATATTTTTATTTGATATATTTTTCAGCTTTGCAATTTTAACGTATACATGAGGCTGGTAAAAGCCATGATTAGATATCTGCTTTAACGATGTTGTAAATTTAGTCATATTTATACGCCTGAGGATATAATATAACTATAGTTAAGCGCTTATGAAAGATATTATGGCCTACAATTATTACTAACTTTGCATCATTATACAATCTATTTCAAGTTTTAAGTCAAAAAGATAGATTTTGATAGATTTTCACCATGAGAGGCGAATGTTTAAATGTCACAATCTCACTTTTAAGACCATTTTATTACGCGGACAGAACTTTATATATGAGCAAATCCATGTATTTTTTAAAATTTCGGTCTTTGCCAAACTGTTCGATTTCATCACATTTTTTTCTCTTTTATAAACCATCAGACTTATTAAATAAGTGATAATATACTTTCTCAAAGTTATCAACTTTATTAATTTTTATGTGCCCTTTTATCTGATAAATGGTGGTTACTTAATTCGGTGTCCCTATTTTTCGACTGATAATCATTTTTTTTATTTTTTTCCGTCATACTTGGAGCAACTTTAAAATGCGTATAAAAAGTTTTCTTTCTCAAACTAGACATAAAATAAAAGAAACCCGTGTGTTTTAATTACTTGTACTTACTTTAATATGCTGATAATAGCTATGCAATTAAAAGTAAAGTTAATGCATTTTTTTTAATTGTTATTTGCTACTAGTACATTTGGAATGACAGTTATATAACATTAAAATCATTGTAAATTAACAGGTACAATGTGGAAAATATATTGTTCCTTATATTTTTACATGGCTCTTTTTTTCATCTTTCCCAAAATTGAAAAGCATCTTTTAATCGAAAAAGGTTTAGATAACAAAAATTATTCAAGTATCTCTTCGAGTAACGTTATACAAAGTTAAAAAAATCTTATTAACTGAGGTAAAGCTTCCCCTTAAGTAAGATTCTAAAGATCAATTTAGAAGAACTAACATTGCATTTGTTCCATTGATATCTTTACCTCATTATTTTCATCTTCATCCGTAGTAATGACGTTTCTTCGCTTTCTGGCGCCGCGAAGCTCAGCTGGTAAGCCCTCGACCGATCTAGGCCGGCCACCGAGGGTTGCCAAGTTGCCCTCGAGCTCATCACCGCTGGTTGTTCCCTTCCTCTTGACTGTCTGGTATGCTGCTGCGGGATGTCCTGGTAGTGGCGGTGGTGGCAGATGAATATTATCTTGTTGCTGTTGCTGAAGGCCTTGAGGTGCGCTGCTGCTCGCAGTCGCATCATTACCCGTCGAGGTTGAGGACGGAGAAGACGACGAAGTCTGAGCCTGTGGCGCTGGAACTACGTCTGGACTTGGTTCGCTGGAAATTAAAGTCAAATTACAATATTTAAAATCAAAAGTTGTAATGAGTTTTTTTAGGATATATATGTCAAACATTAAAATTAAATGAAATCATGAACAAATATCTGAAGACAAAAAATATTTACCTATAAGCTCCAGAGGGTCCGCTGGGATGACGAGGATCAGGGTATGCAGGTGGGATGCCATATTCTGGAACAGGTGGTGCTCCGTATTCGGATGACAAGCCCTGATGCACTGGGGCACCGTACTCCGTGGAGATCGAGTTCGAAGCAGCACCGTATTCAAGTCCAGGATGACCGCATTTCGGTTCCGGACAATTGTATCTGCATACTTGAATAACGCATTGAAAGTGCACGTTCATGCTGTCGGGGAATTTGAACGCCTGGAAGTAAGCAAAGCTGACCACCGAAGCGCTTGGACCGAAGTTCTTTATCTTCTGGAATCTGCATAAAATAATCGTATTAATCAATAAATTAAAAATGCATATTGTAGATAGATTGTCTAAGTGTGTTTAAAAGGTTCTGTTAGGAACTTTGTATTAATAATAACGAAAATTACATTTTTTATTATATCAAAACTGAATCGATATTTTAGAATAAAACACGAAAAAATGTTTAGATTTCACTCCTGAAAGAAATTATGGTTAAATGTCAAAAATATAATTTAGCAATTTATCAGTGAAAAACTATATTTATATATTTTCGTTTTGAAATAATGTTAAAAAGTTTACCTAGACATAATCTTAGGTCGAACAACGCATCCATACTGGTCGACCAGTTGAATTGGTGCTCTTTTTCCGTCGTGAGCAACGCAATTCCTTACGAGCATGTCGAACTTATTTTCGTCGTCCTTGATGGCTAGTACCATAGTCATGGTTTGGCCGATTTTAACTATACCAGAAACCTCAGAAGCCCAAGGTCCCTTTCCAACTTGAATCTGCATCCAGCATTGCAGGTTGTCGCCAAGGAAGTTGGCTGTGACGGCATGCAGCATATCCACTTGGAAGGGTCTGAAGGTAACAGCCTTTTCGTAAAAATCATACCAGGTGCACCGGAGCTTGCGAGCTTGATCCCAGACTTCCTGGACGTAGGAGTCGTACTGGATGATGATAGTGTTCTCGACGTAGCTACCGGAGGGTGTGGGCGAACCGTACGGCGCAACGTTGTGGTTTGCCGAGGAGCTCATACCGCACGAGTTCAGGAAGATCTCAAAGGTAGCACTGAGGTGGCCGGTACCCGGTTTCAGGTGGACGCAGTGAGGATCGGAATAGAAGCCCTTGCTGAAAATCATTCCGTAAAAGGGACGGTCGAATTCAATGTTGACGCGCATGTGGGTCTTCTCGCATTGGACCTGCAGATGCTTGATTTGTGGGGTATCGGGTGAAGCTAATGGCCAGTTCTCTTCGGCACCATGCCCGCCACTGCTGCCGGGTGCGCCATATTGCGCTGGAGGTCCGTACACCGATCGGTGTTCCAAGGGCAAAGCACTACTGTCCAGTGGTGCTTCACCGTTTGTACTCTGAAATGTTTATTTTCTTATAAATAATTTTTTTTACCAGAGTTTCGTGCATATCATTTATATTTATATTAGGCAGTATACTGTAATTTTTTTTATTAATGAGTATTTTGGTCATTTTTTGCTGTAGTGCCTAATCGTTAGCTCTAGATGGCGATCCACCCTCTGCTTGATATACACTGTCTGTTCGCAAGTGGTTAGAAATAGTATATCACGTAACAAGGCAGGTAAAATAGAAATGGTCCCAGATTGCACGTAAATTGGAACCTGAGCAGAAGGCGAGGGTGACAAACGTGTGATCGGAGACATTCTTTTTTACTTCCCATGTTGCGTATACTATCTTTCAGCCTAGCGGGACGACACCATAACCTTTCCTCCCGGCGCCCGATCGAAAAGGTTACGATTTCGTAATATACTATTTCGCTAGGCCGAAATAGTATATTACGTAACAAGGGAGGTAAAATAGAAATGGTCCCAGATCACACGGAAATTGGCACCCGAACCGAAGGCGAGGGTGACAAACGTGTGATCTGAGGCATTCTGTTTTACTTCCCATATTGCGTATACGTGTGATCTGGGACCATTTCTATTTTACCTCCCTTCTTACGTAATATACTATTTCAGCCGAGCGGGAGGAAACCATAACCTTTCCTCCCAGCGCCCGATCGAAAAGGTTACGATTTCAACCTCGCTAGGCCGAACAATAGTATACGCAACAAGGAAAGTAAAAAAGAATGCCTCAGATCACACGTTTGTCACCCTCGCACTCTGCTCGGGTGCCAATTTACTAAAATTTAATAAAATATGAGTTTATCCCCACATTACCAAACAGTATAGTAATTTCTATATATAAATTTCTCTTCGCGTGTCTGTCAGTGTACATGAATGGATGAGGAAGGAATTCTATTCGTTGTTCAGAACAAAGCGGCAATTTCATTGGTTCCTCATTCATGTATGTGTATGCTACTTATTTATTATTGCATCTTCAAATATATATTTTATTTTTAAGAGTGAGTGCATTTATTAGCGTCAATGTCTGTGTTAGGAGGGTTATTTTTATTATAATCTGTTTAATCAATTCTGATGAGAATAGTCTATTGTTTACGGTTTTGTATCTAGTAATTTTAAATTATGTAATACTTATGCATTGGATATTTATGAAATAACTGAAAAGCAATATTTTCCTCTATTTTAATTTTAACATGGCTCTGTTCAGTCGATTTTGTATTTTACACTTTATTCCTACCTACATTATTTTATTATTTAAAATGATATATTTTAACAATTTATATAATTGTACACGACGCTCATAGAGTAAAGAGTTGTTGCAATTCAACTTTTTTTAATAAATCATTGAATTTGTTGAAAATTTTCTTGTTTTACAGGAATCTTATGAATTTATACAATTCCAGAGCTAATTTAATTGTTTACTAAAAATATTTTTATTCGTACAATCTTAAAACCCGAATGATACTTATCAATTCCATAAACATTGATTTATCAGTTCGAGCTGGAAGTTTCGCAGATTGTGAAAATTTCATATTTTTCAAAAAACAGTTTTAAAGTATGAATTATTTAAAAAAAATTATGAATTAATTTACTATGAAAATTTTGTTCGCCTTTTTAGCAACATTAATAGCATTTGTAATTAATAGCTTACTGAACTTATGTAAATGGTGCGTTTTCTTGGCAATAAATTGAAAACTTTATAAGTACTGC
The DNA here is from genome assembly GCA_018906775.1 of Sycophila sp. Sp_5. Taxonomy (NCBI): domain Eukaryota; kingdom Metazoa; phylum Arthropoda; class Insecta; order Hymenoptera; family Eurytomidae; genus Sycophila; species Sycophila sp. Sp_5. The sequence goes on from JACCID010000127.1 coordinate 34,389, forward strand.
ATCTTAGAATCTAATTCTTAACGTTCTTAGTATAAATTTAAATTAAGTAACTTTTATTCTATTTTTGTTGAAATTATAGTTCATAAAGAAATTTGTCAATGACAAAATCTAAACTGAAAATGAGGTTAAAATTTAGCAATAAATGAATGCAGTAAAATAACCATACATAATGCACCCTAATAACATTTTCAGTTACACCAAAGGGAATTTTTTGTCTTATATTTAAATATTATTTCTGAAATTTAGCACATTATTAGTAATTGTATCCTAAAAAAACAATAAAAAATCTAGTTTATTCATTCTTTTATATTTTTCTGGTAAGGTAAGTGTAGGTATCACCGTGGTTTCTTTCGGATGTGAACTTTGATGCTGAATATAAATTAAATTTTATAATAAAAAAAAATTTACGGTTTTTTCCTTGAAAATATGTGTCTTAAGAAGATCAAATTTTTTTCCGACATTAAATAATGTCTAAAATATAATTTAAAAATATGATAAAAATAATATTAATTTGTTACTATTACCGTGGTTGTACGGAATCACGGTGGTGGTAATACCGCGGAAATCACAATCATCGGGGGTGGTAATACCGCGGAAATAACAAGTGAATTTTTGAGATTAATTTCGGCTGTAAAACACCGCGGTATTACCATTAGCGCGTGAAATATGGTTAAAAATATCAACACTTTTTAAGTTATTAAATATGTGTACTTTTCTAATAAATTCACGAATATTAGCAAACGCATTTAGTTTAAATTTACTTAAATCGAGAATAAAATAATTTTAAGCGCAGATATCTTAATAATTACATAGATAGACATTTAAAAGTATTGTGCGATTTTTTAAATATAATTATTTACAGCATTAAAATAATCATTCAATTTCTCACTTTCCACGGTAATTAAATCGAACACGGTGATATCCACACTTACCCTATATGTTGATCTTTTTCTTTTTAAGTTTTAAATATCCGAGATTTTCTATATCATTTTTTTTGGAAATTTGTTTGTTATGTGTACGATTATATGAAAAGTTTTGTTTTGCATTATATTTTAAAATGACTATATATCTTACATGTTAAAAATAAAAAATAATTTGCAAAAACCAAATTGGAATAAATTCATTGCGATAATAAAGAATTTTACTATACTTCGCTATTATCTGTCAAAAAACGACTACTGAATCAACTGTTTAATTGAAATTGGCGAAAATTAGGTGGCAATCTGTAAGTATTTGCGAGGTCGCTTTAAAGTGTGCGGCATTATTAAATGACGTAAGAAACGTTTCATAACCGCGATGAAGACATGCGGTCCTACGGGTCCCGAAAAAGCAGTGTAAGAAAGGCAAAGGTGAAAAAATGTCGTCGGGGAGATAAAAGCTAACGGAATCGGACTCTATGAGAAGAACACCAAAAGGCGATGTGTCCGCTTGGATCATGCGGCGTTACATACACTGCCAGTCACATACTTTTACTCTTCTTGAGACAAATGGGTAAAACTTTAAAGTTTAACATCTGTGATAAATATCAACGTACACAGTCGATCGAGCATGTGTTTGAAAGTTCTTGGAAAGCTCTTTTGGAAAGAGTTTTCAAATGGTATGAACAGCGAATGCAAACAAAAACTTTTATGTTTTTCAAATAATAATTAAATATTGAAAATTCTAAAATTTCTTGTTTATCTCTGATTCCTCGCAGATTGTTGACAAATACTCGCAAAAAATTGGAAGTACAGCATTTTGTAGCTTTGTCCAAGCTCAATGTAAATTGCTCACTCAAAAATGTTGTTATAATCAACTATGACGCATGAAGTACGATTTTTCCTGAAAATTGGCAATTTTTCCATTTTTTCATATTTCCGCAAATTAATAATAGTAATAGAAATAAACTTGTAGAAAAGAAAATGTTTGTTTTTTATGTAGAATTTTGCGGAATGTTTTCAGTTTTTTTGGCGAAAAGAAATTTTTCAAATTTTTTTCCTACAAATGGTGGATCGCTAAAACATATAAAAAAAAATCTGAGGCATGAAATTTACTTTTTCAATCTATTTATATTTTTCAATTCTATTTACATTGGGCTTGGAAAAAGCTACAAAATGCTGTACTTCTAAAATTTTGAGCGACTTTTTGTTAACAATATGCAAGGGATCAAAGATAGACGAGAAATTTTAGATTTTTCAATATTAAAATATAGAAAAACCTATTCGTACTATTTGAATTCATAATCTTTCCAAGAGCTTTCAATCGCATGCCCTATCGACTCTGTACGTTGATATTCATCAAAGATATTAAACTTTAAAGTTTAACCAATTTCATTCGAAGGGGGGGGGGGTAAAAGTATGTGACTGGCAGTGTAAATCGCTGGTACAACTACAAAGTTTTTCGAATAATCCCGTGAAAAAATGAACAAACGTCCCTGTGTCGACCTAATAATGATTGACAGTACAGTGTTACTGTTTGTTACTTTTTGACGCGTCTGTTCCGTTTCTACGGCGGCCATATTGTTCCGGTAAGATGCAGCATAAGTACGATTTTCTACACTTTATCTTTATATATCTTGAAAAAATTAATGGCATAACATACTTTGGTTTATATCAATAGATTCCTCATGATCTCTTCTTTTTAATTCATATTTATTTAGTGATGTCTGCAGTTTTTATGAAAAGGAATTTAATAAAATGTATCGAATTTTTAATGGACTCCATACGAGCCCATGTTAAAAAGTCAAATTTTAAAGGGCTCATTTGCAAAAATTTGCATGGCAACCGAGCCTCAACTTTTGGGAAATTATTTGGCATACTTTATTTAATAACCTCTCTAAATTTCCCACCTATCTGCAATGTTTTGATTCACTGATGAACCACCTTAAAGATATGAAAAATCGACATTTTTATGAAAGTGTAATTTTAACTTCAAAATCGTATAACGATACAATCGTATACCGATACAGTCTATGAAATATTTAATCATTGACATAACAGAAAACGATAATAATGAGCATTCAGTAAATAAAATTAAAAAATGACGCAATTATCGTGTTGCTGAAAATTTTAAATTGAAATAATAGTCTTAAAATAAAATAATGGTTATAAACAATTATTTTCTGTAATTCGACTGAAAAAATAAATCTATTCAATAATATCGCTAAATCAATTGGGTAAATGAAGTTTCATATCGTATACAGGTAAAAAAATGAGAAAAATGCTAAAATTATTTTCTAGAATTCGCCTGTATCGCAAAATGGGGGGTGGACGAGCGGAGCGAGTAGGGTGACCCCCCTAGTATATTTGCTTTAGCGATATAATTGATTTTATTTTCATTATTATCTTTTTTTGCTATGTCAATGATTCAATATACCGTAGACTGTATCGCTATACGATTAAGAAATTTATTGTAAATTTTTTATCCACATTTTTTGAAGCTAAAATTACAATTTCATACAAATTGAGGAGGGGCTGAGGAGGGGTTCAATAATGAGGATGTTCCTGAGGAGGGGTTGAGGAATATCACTGAGGAGGGGGGAGGAGGGGGGAGGATAGTTAAAGAGGAGCAGGAATATTTTTTAAATATATGAAAAGACATCATTAAAATGATAAATATAACATAAATTCATGAAAAAATGAGGAGAGGAAATGTTGAATGAGGAGCGGTGGAGGAGGGGGGAGGAGGGGGGAGGATGGGGATAATCTTTGGTTTTGACCTTATAACTATATCGACGCCCCGTACGAAGAAAATCCCCTGTCTGCATTTTGGCGACGAAGAAAATCTCCTCAGCTGATTCCCCGACGAAAACTATCCTTTTTAGAACTTTTGCGGCGAAAAATATCCTTTCTTGCATTTTTGCGGCGAAGAACATCTTCTTGAACGATTTTGCGGCGAAGACTAGCCCCTCTAGCATTTTTGCGACGAAGAAAATCTCCTTAGCTGATTTTCCGACGAAAACTATCCTTTTTAGAACTTTTGCGGCGAAAACTATCCTTTCTAGTACTTTTGCGGCAAAAACTAGCCTGTCTTGTCTCTGGCGTTTTTGCGCTTTATTGAAATAAAATAAATGAAGTAAAATCGCTGGTATACTAATAATTAGCTATGGTTTTAGTTAACGAATAAGCCAAAAATAAGCCATGAATAAACCAACGTTTAACATTAAATTGTATAAAAAAAGGATAACACAAAACGTATAAAATAAAATAATTTGTTTAAATAAATGCACCCTCGATTAAAAAGTATGGGATAGTATTGGTAGAAAATTGTTTTATAAGATTGTAGGAGATCTTTTTCGTCGGAAAAATCAGCGAGGGGATTATTTTCGTCGCAATAGTGTAGAATGAGATCTTTTTCGTCGGAAAAATCAGCGAGGGGATTATTTTCGTCGCAATAGTGTAGAAGGAGATCTTTTTCGTCGGAAAAATCAGCGAGGGGATTATATTCGGCGCAAATTTTGGAAGGGATTTTCTTCGCCGCAAAACTGAAAAGAGATTTTCTTCGTAGGAGGCGTCGATATAATATAGGGAGATAGTTATAAGGTCAAAACTTAAATTATCCCCCTCCTCCCCCCTCCTCCACCCCTCCTCTTTCTTCTTTTCCTCTCCTCATTTTTTTCATTAATTTATGTTATATTTATCATTTTAATGATGTCTTTTCATATATTTAAAAAATATTTTTGCTCCTCTTCAACTATCCTCCCCCCTCCTCCCCCCTCCTCAATTTGTATGAAATTGTAATTTTAGCTCCAAAAAATGTGGATAAAAAATTTACAATAAATTTCTTAATCGTATAGCGATACAGTCTACGGTATATTGAATCATTGACATAGTAAAAAAAGATAATAAAAATAAAATCAATTATATCGCTAAAGCAATTGGGTAAATGAAGTTTCATATCGTATACAGTTAAGAAAAAGGAGAAAAATGCACCAATATATATATACACTAGGGGGGTACCCCCCTACTCGCTCCGCTCGTCCACCCCCCATTTTGTGATACAAGCGAATTCTAGAAAATAATTGTTGCATTTTTCTCATTTTTTTACCTGTATACGACATGAAACTTCATTTACCCAATTGATTTAGCGATATTATTGAATAGATTTATTTTTTCAGTCAAATTCCAGAAGATAATTTTTTATAACCATTATTTTATTTTAAAACTATTATTTCAATTTAAAATTTTCAGCAACACGATAATTGCGTCATTTTTTAATTTTATTTACTAAATGCTCATTATTATCGTTTTCTGCTATGTCAATGATTAAATATTTCATAGACTGTATCGTTATACGATTTTGAAGTTAAAATTACACTTTCATAAAAATGTCGATTTTTCATATCTTTAAGTATCCAAAAATTTCATCTATAATATTTTCGTTTGTATAATTGATTTTGGGATTTTTGTTACTTTACTTTATCGATCATAGTTTGATAAAAAATTGCCATTGGCTACATTTAAAAGCCAAAATTTAAATTCGATATCATTTTCCGAAATTATTTTATTTTTCTTTAATAACATACATTTAAAATTTTGTCGCAGTATACCTATTTTTCATAATTATTTTAATATTGAGGAGGGGTTGAGGAGGGGTTCAATATTGAGGATGTTCCTGAGGAGGGGTTGAGGAATATCACTGAGGAGGGGGAGGGGAGGAGGGAAGAGGGGGAGGATAGTTAAAGAGGAGCAGGAATATTTTTAAATATATGAAAAACTATCATTAAAATGATAAATATAACATAAATTAATGGAAAAAATGAGGAGAGGAAAAGTTGAATGAGGAGCGGGGAGGAGGGGGGGAGGAGGGGGGAGGAGGGTGATAATCTTTGGTTTTGACCTTATAACTATATAATATAGGGAGATATATATATATATATATATATATGTGTGTGTGTGTGTGTGTGTACAGTCATCTTTTCAGATGACACATGCTTATAACCTGAATATGTAAGTTACCTGCCCGGCCAGTTTACCGAAACTTCCTGGAGTTAAAATTAGCCAATTTTGGTCCAATACAGTTTACCGGATTCTAGCCGGAGCTAAAATTTTTCACATTTTTTAGTTTCATCTAACGAGAATTGAAGGTATTATGTGATAAATAAAATCTTATAATACTTCCAGTTGGTTTTCAGGCTCAGGAGATGGCGATGGAGGAAATAAAGAAGAATCGTACTTATAATAATAATATTAATTAATATTTCTGATCTCAAAATATAAGGGGTTTAGAAAATGTTTATAATGAAATGAACTTATAAACATTTTATAAAATTTGTATAATGTAATTTCTTGTACATTATCCCGCGTAGAAATGATTCCTATGGGAAATATGTAGGCAATATATTGGTACGTTCTAATACCAATATATTGATAATGCAATGGCATATTGGATATATAGTGGCAAACAATCCAATATATTATCAACATACATGGTATCCAGTAATTTGTTAGTACAGTCGTACAGTACGGGCCCCAGTATTATTATTTCAGCACAGATTGAATACTGGGCTATTATTAGTAGTCAGTACTGTACTTCAGTCTGCCGTTACTGGGCCATAGTATTGGGCCAGTGGAAGATTCGTTCATGGGTTAAGGTTAAGTAGATCTTCCAATAGTAGAAAATTTCTCAAATTACAGACTATGGTAAGGAAATACTAGCACGTAATTTTGGCCTGATTTTTATATTAAGTATTGGGATGGTCGGGAAATGTTGAAAAATTAATAATCTTAAAAAGACACGACTTAAAAAGACGGTTAAACAAATTGTTTAAAGCGTACCAAAATGATTTATAACTAAGTAAATAATGAAATCTGGTATTTTTATTGATTTTTCAGGGTAATTATAGTTGTTAATATATCCTTGCATATATGTTGTGATATTGAAAGCTGAAATTTATAAAGAGGGAGTCGATGGTAAACGTAGATTGCCACTTTGTTTGGTTTATTTTTTAGCAGGGAATGGAAGATGAGAATGAGCTAACCTGACTAAAGCAGTTTCAGAGAGGATTATTGAAAGCGTTTTAAAAAGACAAGATGGAAGTGTATCGTGAGGCACGCTCTTATGCGGAAAAGTGCAATCTTACCGGAAACAATTTAAAAATCGTCGCGAGCCGGCGACCCAAATTGACCGCTATATACAAGGCAGTCGTTTCCTTCGGAGTGAAATTCGTACGCGACGAATGTCGCTCCATACGCGCGGAAAAAGTAGAACGGTCTGAGAGCTGTCATCAATGGAAATGGCAGAGAAAATGTCGTGGTGCCGTCCGTCCTAATTTTTTTCCTTCGTCGTCGTTACGGAAGCGCAGAAAAAGTTTAACGCGCCTGCCTTAATTAGGCATTCCGCAGGAGGTTACACATTCGTGCATCGAAAGCAAGTCGTGAGAATTGGGTTGGGAATCAAATGCATTTTTAATTCCAGCTTTTAATTTTCAATGAGGATAGAGATTTGCGTCTTTTACGGTTTCTTCGCCATTCAGTCCATTCTTTTATTAGACTGTACTCATTTATTTTCCTCATTTAGTTTAGATTCTATTATTTGAAAATTTGTTTGAAAGACCATTAAACAAATAATTCGGTTCTATTAAAGAGACTGTCAAATCATTAGTTTAAACTACATAGTTTAAACGGATATATGGAATTTAGAAATAATTGCGCCGAATTTAAAAGTGACTTGTTTTGAAAAATAAGTACATGCGATAATAAAAAAATCTATTATGAGATACCTGCATTATCTGCTTAAGAAATATTTTATTTTTAATTTTTTAGTTGCGTAATATGAATAAACAACTTCTTAATTCGATCGTAAGCAAAAAATTATTCACGTTCGTTTCTTTGTTTTAAAGATAGAACGTTAATTGTTGTATTTTAGCAAGGCTCGTTCTGCAGTTTAAATTTTTCCGATCAAATATGGTGTTAAAATTAAATGTTGTAAAAAAAAATGAATTCAATGTTATGTATATATAAGTTTCATTGAGTTTTAAAGAAATGTGAGATCTCTTTTGCATAAAGATTCATTGCGAATCTTGCAATATTGTTTTAGCCACGTGAAAAGAAATGAATGAAAATTAGTGTTATTGCGGAGGCTCGGTGACATTAGAATGCTTGTTTCGTTAATCACTTTCATTTTTCTGCAAAATGTAAGTAGGTGAAGCGGCGCGGTGACAGTCAACATCAAGGAAAAGGATAATTTTGTGGTTTTCCGCAACATTAAAAGCCACAAGCGAGACGAAGGAGAGACGACCATTCACTTCTTCATGCTTTGGTTATGCCACTTTTTCTGGACCGTCGCCGTTCGCTCCGGCTATTTTCATTATCGAAACGACTAAATTATCGGTTCTAACTCAGACTATTACATTGTTTACTGCCGGGAGCACTGCTATTACCAGCTTACAGTGCACGCCTTTTAAATTGTCCCTTTTTGTTCGACACGCATCCTTTTGCCGATGGATAAGTGATTATTTAGTAAATCTGTGTTAAATCATAAACTTAATCAATTATCGTTTGTCTTTTACCCTATTGTATTTCAACTAGTGGATGCATCATGAAGTATTTCCAGGTGAGATAGTCGTGCACCTCATAAAAATATCAATAAACTAATTGCAAACGCTCCCCTTTATGTTTTCACCTTTAATTATTGGTCAATGATTAGCTGTAGCATATTTCTGCCTTACGCACGAAGCATTCTTGACTGGTTTTGGATGTAAAATGGAACCTTCGATATATGGATATGCAGACTTTCTAAAGGATCTTTCTTAAAAGGTCTTATTCAAATAGTATCGTCGCCTCGGAAAAGATAACTACTAACAAATTGCAACTGGTCTTCAAATAGACCCCGACTAATGGATATTTGTCCGCGGGGAAGTAAAAAAGAAAAAAAGAAAAGACGAGCCGTCGGCGACTGTTAATATTTGCCCCATGCTGAGATCGCTTACTGCCAGTGCATACACTTGGGTGCATAAACCCAAGACGACGCGGGCTGCACACGCTCTTTTCCCAAGAAAGAAAGTCGCAGCGCGGGAAAAAGAAAGAGCAATTGGATTGCGCACCGCTGCAGCCGAGGTAGCGCGGCAGTTTTTAAAAGGCGGCCTCCACTGGAAAGGGGGCATCGTGCGTCCGGCGTACTGGCCTACAATCTTCTCACCATCGGACTTCTCTCTCTCTCTCTCTCTCTCTCTCTCTCTCTCTCTCTCTCTCTCTCCTCGGCGAGTAAATGAGCAATCGTACAAACTCATGCATTAACTACTGACTGTACGCGAGTCCGGGAAAATTTGAGTTTTCGTATAAGTGTGATTACCTCCTGTGTGTGTGAATTACAGGCTTGTCGGTCGAGATAGTTCCGAAATCATTGATCACGTGATATCGACAGTGTTGGCGACTTTATGTTTTAAGACTTTTTTATTATATGTTATTGTGCTTGTAAGTTATTTTGCCTTGGTAGATGCAAGTTTGCTAAGAAGGAGACAACTGATGATCATGACTCGTTAATTTATTTCAGAAAGATTGATGAGCATGCAGATGAATTTATTTAAGAAAAATTTATTCTCTATGAATTTTTTTAATGAAAATTTTTTCTATGAAATTTAAGCTAAAATTTGCAAATCTTCGTGTAAAAGCTTTGCAAAAATAAGTTTATTCGTTTGCAAATTTTATTTGCATTTTTTAATTTACCTTAAAAAATCTTATTGATTTTGTAAATGCTTTTATTTTTTTTAATTTTTTTAAAAAATATGCAAAAAAGATCGTCTCTTTAGTTAGAGAAAACCAAGTAATTTCTGCCAGGATTGCTATAAAACGCACTCCAAAAATAATTTTGTTAAATAATTTAGCTAAAAATTTATCAATTTCAATTAAATACTTGATTAAAAAAAATTAAATATTTATTGGAAAATCGAATCCTATGAAAAAATATGCACAAATTTTTTACAGGGTTTATAAGACTGCATAGAAAATCATTAAATAGATAAACATATAAAATTCTTAGTTTTTTTTTCATAGTAGTAAGATAGTATAATTATAAACAATCGTGACTAGTTAAAGAGTTATGTCATCGGAAAAGTTCAAGGGAATTGAATTGATTGACATACGGTCGGCGCAGTCATTAACATACTTACACAATATGTAATTATAATAAATATATATATATATATATATATATATTATATATATATATATATATGTATGTATATATTACACTACAAGTGTTAATAAGCGGTGTTATCTTTTTGATTTGATGAATTAGTCAATACGGTACTCACAGCCAATAATAAAAATGGTAGCAGTAAAGACAGACTCGTCCTCCATAAACTTCTCCCCGTCGTGTCCATCCTGATGTCTTCTGTATTTCTGCAATTGAGAATAAAACAATTTACTTCACAATAATCCTTTTAACTGTAATATTTAAGAATTTTTTTAGATAATATTAGATGCGATCGGTATTGTAACAAATGATGAAACATTAGTGTAAATTTTAAAACCCGTTTGGATATTATGGTTAAAATACGACGAAAGTATTTAACTGAAAAAATTGATGCGGACCACATTACATTGCTTTATGAATTTACTACGTAAATGCAATATTCTTCAAAAGACATCGTTCGGATTATTTGAAAAATAGCTTCTCTCGTGTAAAATTCTGCTTTTTATACTCGCAATATTATTATTATTAATATTAGAGCGTTTGACTAGAGTATTTTTTTAATTGAAATGTTTAGTTTTAGCTTCCACTGATTGCACTGTTTGTAAAAATAGAGTATTATGCTCCAAGTGAATGAAAGTAAGAATATCCGAAATGGAAGGAGCAATTTAATAGGCCATAAAAAAAGAAAACACAAAAGTTAAGTGAAATAAACTGATTATAACACTGGCTCGCAGAAAATGTGAGCTCTGTGAAACGTACACGCGCACACCTTGTCGACTATGACATCGGTCATCCGAGCTCTTCCAATCCTCTTGCTCAGACCAAGAAATCCTGCACTGCGTCTCTAGCAAAAGGAAGTCCTGACAGGGGAAAAAAGAATGTTTTAGGTGAAAATGCAGAAGCGCATCGAGATGCACCTCATGGATATGTGGCGGACCCGTGACGACGAGTGCAGCCGTAGGGGAACCGGTGCAAGCGGCTAGAGTGCCGTGCGTGTGGCGTTTCCTGCCGGCGTCGGAGAAGACTGACTAAACGCGAGCACCGAGCTTCACCGGCAGTCTCAATGTATCCACTCGACGTCCTACTGACCTACTCTCGGAGTTGGCGCTACCGCCGCTCCGCAGCTATTACTACTGCTATCCCCACCTGTACGTCCATCCCCGCTCTCCTCTCCTTCCTGCTACCACTTCTTTACTTTTTCCTCTTTCTCTTTTCCAATAAGCCAACTTGTACCTTCCCTTTTTTATTCAATCTCTTCGCTTTCTATTTTTATTCAAAATTCAGAATTTTCATTTAAAAGGCTGATCATCCTTAAGCTTATTTCATCCACGAGAAAATCCTCCTGGCGTTTAGACTAATATCAATTTCATATTTTCCGCGCTTCACTTTGCATGCACTTGTGAAATATACTCTACCGATTTATATTTTCAGCCTAATTGACTTTGAGAGATGTTACGTGAGCAAATCTTTTCTTGCTCAGGCATTCAACTCACTCGACTCTCAGCGAAAGAATTTTCGAAATCAAATAACTTTTATTAAAGCAAATTCAATTTCATCATTGATAAATGTTCCTTATTACAACATTTATCAACTTTTTATTTAATTTCAGGAAAATAGTTATTACTCTTTATTATAACTTTTTTCATTTTATCGTTCCTTTAAAAACGATACAATTAGGTAATGTTTATAAAATATTTGAATGACTGGATTGCCATTATTTTTATATACTGAAATGTTTATTAACAATAATTATTTGACACAAAATATTAAAATTGCACAATTAATTATTAGTTAGTGTTCTAATTAGAGCAATGCATAATAAATGCGGTTACCTACTTCAGACAAATTTCAAAAATAGTAAAAACTTATAATAAGATTTTTTAATTTTTGAAATTAAATTTTCACTTTGTGCTTGTCCGAGAACAGGTAAAAGAGAGAAAGAGCTGAGGGCGCATAGGTTCCGCTGAGTTCACGAGAAAGAGAAAGGCCCTTCGCCACTGCGACTTCTTGGATCAATCCGTTTTTTTTTGTCTCTTAACTCGAACCTTCCATTGTAAGGCTTGCTTCGTGGCCCAAACGAAAGTAATCCTCGGAGCTGGCGCTCGCACGCAAATTATCTCTGTAGCCTGTAGCGACTACGTTCCTTTCTCTCGCCCGCCTTTTTTCCGCGAACGGTCGCCACACGTTATGCGCAACCGGTGGAATTGAGTTTGTCGAATTTCTCAATGGCCCGATGAGTTATTGTATTAAAGTTGTAGTGCAGATTAAAAATGCGGGTCTACAATTAAATATTATCTTACTGCCGAATAAAAAGAACTGTAGTCAAATAATTGTATTAGCCCGTCTGAAAAATAGAACTCCAATCTATGAAGCTTTCTCTTCAGTAAGCAACGAAGTTCCAAATTCACACCTACAGAATATTAATTTGACCCGCAGTATTTACGGCAACGCATAATTTTTCTTATGTCTACTATTTATTTATCACATACTTTCACAATGATAATTAGCAAAGTCCGCCCCACTCGACATTAACTTTTTTCAATCTCTTCAGTGTTCTTATAAAGACTTTTTGTACTTTAACTGAAAGATGTACAGTTAAAATATTGTACCTTAGGAATACATGTGTATTTCGGTCATTATTTTTATAGACTATCTTATAGTAGTAAATAATTACACTTTATTGCAACAAAGAATTATTGTTCATCAGGGACATATTTGTAACTTTTAAAGTAGAACGTATCTAGTGCTTTTAACACATATGCTATGCTGATTACATTTGGACTGTAAGCAGTAAGATACTGTCGATGAATAAAAAATATTAAAAGAGCAATTGTAATTGTAGTTGATGTTATTTGATGAATAAACAATAAATTATAAATAATATTTAGAGAAAAAGTTGATTTTGACAGTTGAAGTATAATTTTGAATGAACTCAAAGCTCAAGTGAATCTTAGTATTAATGATAGTTATGCAGTATTTGAGATAAGTATGAAAATAATCTAAATTCAGTAATGTGTTTAAAAATGGCAGTTGAGCGGACAGCTTACTTCACGATATGTAGGCTAGTGTGCGCGAGGCACGCGGAACTTCTCGGCGGGCGCGTTTCTATTTTTTTCTCATAAGCACCGGAACCCAGGAGGGGAAAAAAAGAGAGCGTGTCGCAGAGAGAGAGAGAGAGAGAGACCTGCTTGTGATGAAAGCGATTTTGCATAACGCGCGACTGCGCGCCCTGATAAGAGCGCACTCGATATCGCGGCCTAGATTTTCCGCCCGCATGCCGAACCTCGCGCCGCTGCCATCCGGAAGTCGAGTGCACAAACGCCGCGATAGACGAATGTAAAACGCGGACGAAATACATTTGTACGCGAAAGCGAAAATTCAGCAGCTTTCTAAAGCGTCGAGGGAACGCGAGCTGTACCGTGGAAGAGGTCATCGTGGCTGGCTTTCGCTTTCGAGAGCCGTCGAGCGATTTTAGAGCAATTCTGGAGCCGCGGAAGTTCAGTCTTTCTTAAATGACACGTCGGGCGAGCCTGCTAACTGAATTAGCAGAATGCTTTCTCAATATATTTTTAGAGAGTTATGGCAAAAATATAAAAAAAATTTATTTAAACATTTTCACAGTTATAAAGCTTTCTCTTTGACAGATATTGATGAACTCCGAAAGAGAATATTAAAAGATTTTATTTTATTTTGTATATGTTATAATGTATAATAACTTTTATGTCTTAATTTTATATGATACATCCGAACTAATTATGAATATCTAAATTAAATATTTGTCGTACAGACAAATCACGCCTATAAATGGCTATAATTTTCGCAGCAACTAGCTTAATTTGACGATCTTACGTGGATTACGCAGTAAGGTGTGGAATTTCATTAAAATGAATTCTTTAATTGTATTATGGATAAAATCCGTCATTTGTTAACTGTGCGCATGTTTAGTGTATGCGTTGGGTAACGGCGCGTGCTCGCAAGAGGCCGAGAGAAGGCAGAAGGAGACATATAGGTCACTCGCGTCACTTTTCGTTGATCGATTCGGCATTCCAGGCTCTCGGCAGAAGGTCGAAATCCGGAGGAAATAGGGGAATCCCCCGAAGGCGGGCAGAGTACATGGATACGGTCGGTTGCGGAGGTGAAAGCGCTCACTCTTTGGCTCGCTGGCGCGGCCCAAAAACTCATCTTAGTATTCAACGTATCCGCGCCTTACTATATTCACACAGGCGGAAACATGAGCTGAATTTTCGTTCTCAAGACCCAAATCTTGTGGAGCGCTCCACCGATACTTTCATCGGCTCTTCTGCGCAGGCGCAAATCCTACTTTACGCTCCGTGGACCTCTTGTATGCAAGGTCATTATTTTTTTCTTTTGGTTTTTTTGTCGCCAGTGCGTCTATTTTTGGTCTTTTCAATTTGTCAAGATACATTTTTTTTATATCTTACCGTCGATCGAAAACTGCAACATTACTCTCTCGAATAAAAATCATCTAAACATAAAATTACTCTAGTTCAAATGAAAAAGTAAAAAGATTAGTGTCAATTGATAATTATAGTACGCATTTTATGTACATCTATACGGAAGAATTTAAAGCAATTCCGAAAAAAAATTCATCTCTAATTCGAGTTGTATTGTTTAAGAGAGCCAGCTAATTTTCATAATGCGTCTTGTATAATATTCACAATGAATATTATACAGCATTTAAATCGAAGAGACACGTTAAGTGAGCATCTTTTTAAGAATTTCTGCCCAATTAGTTGTTGCCTGTAACCGTGTAGTTAAAAGAGAAATCATTTTCAGAATTACACATTTTACCGAATCGAGAACATAAATCTTCCATCTAACTTGACGTTTTTCGCACGAAATACAAGTGAAAGCTGCTTTCGTTTTAAAATAATGCTTGGATCATCATCTTACGGCTATCCATATTTTTCTGCTAACATAAATATATATCACTTCGCAAATCAACGCGAGGCAAATAGAAAATACAAAATACTCAAAATAAGTTACAATATTTTCTTGGATAAACATATAACTGAGAGAAACGGTTTGTAAAAATTACGAGAACTCTAGCAAATGTTGCTAGTCATTACAGTAATTTCGTAACAAACTAGTTGAAAAAAATGAACTGATGAAATTTTTCAAAATTTAATAATTTCTTCTTTATAAAGATAATGAAACTGCAAAAAGAATTCTTTCCTTATCGAAATTCTTCGTCAGCTATTAACTTCACGTTAATGGATGAAGATTAATAATAGCGGGGGATTAAAGTGATTGAAAACTATATTACAAATTAAATCTTATCCCGTTGCAAAATAACAATTAAAGATTTGTTTAAAAAAAATGCATGTTCGAAAAAAACGGTTTGTGATTAGTTATTTAGAAACCGAGATATATACAATTTACATTTTTCTTTATTATTTCAAAACTAATGATAAACGTTTCAATCTACAAATGTTACAGTTCATTGTTTAAGACAGTAGTAAAAAAAATTGCTGTAATTTTAAAACCTACAGGTAACAATTTTTATACCAAAAACCTCCTCCGGTGTCCCACTGAGGATTGATTTTTATATTAAATTATATATATATAAAAGAAGCCATATATATATATATATATATATATATATACTCTAAAAAAGGATTAATGAGAATAATTGATCTCACACTCTATATAATTATCAAATTTAATATAGCCAAAAAATAAGTAAAAAAATATAGATCTACTTCTTTTACTGATCCAATTTATTTATTATGGGCTTAGTACTGTATATTTGGAAAGGATGCAACTTAAATTGAAATTAAATATAAGAATTAAATGTTGTCCCATTGCAAAATAATATATATATATGGCTTCTTTTCATTTGTGCATGCATTAAAAAACAGAACAAATGAAATTGTAAAGATTGTATGCCACGATACACTGTTAAAATTCGCTGAATTTTCAACATTATTTTTGTGTTTAGAACTAAACTGACATAACATAAACACAGTTTTTGTGTATAAATTATAAAATTACATAAAAATTGTATTTTATTTTGACTTCTCCAGCAAACTACACAAATATTTAGTAAGAATAAATTTAACCCCAGTACACTTGTGTACTGCATCGCCAGGAAGTTCACAAATATTTTAAATTATAATTTATACATTAATTTTGTATCCCTGCATGTAAGTACTACACTGAGAGGAAAAAACTTCATAAAAATTGTTATTGTGGTTAGGAAAAGAGTGACGGTCTTATTGTGTAATTATTTTTCAAATACCATAAATACAAAGTTTTTAACTGTATACAACTCTGCAAATGAGCATCTGCAATTTTGTCGTTTTGATAAAAGATTAGGTTATAGCTGGAGCCTTTATTATTTTCCACGTAGAATGCATGCAACGCACGAAGTCGGTACAAACAAATGGTACAATACGCAAGAAATAGGTCAATCCAGATCAAAGATACGCGAGATCCGAATACCTATTAAATACAAATAACCTCTCAATAATCCTCGTCAACTTGGAGAAAGTCGCGTTCAAAAAGGCTATAATCCCGTGGTTCGCTTACGCTCCAAACGCCCCTCCCCGTTTTAAAGGAGATCAACCGTGCGTTCTCATCTTAAAATTATCGTGACCGCGCGTACAACCAACTCGCGTACGCGCAAATTACTAGATTCGAAAATGAAAAAAAAAAAAAATAAATAGATCCCTCGTAACATCGAGCACCGTGGAAATCGGTAAGCGATTAGAAAAAGCATGAAAGACTGACGGTACAAAGTCGGGCATCTTGCTTTGACGGCACGATGCGTTCCACATATTTCGTGTATAGCTCCCCTTCCCCTCCTCCAAGTGCCGAAGCAGTCGCAGCAGAGCGTTAACCAAGGAAGACAAAGAAGAAACACCCACCTCCAGCATTGAGAATCTTATTGTCTCGCGTGTACACAGACTTGATGTAAATTAAACGTACGTAGTATCGTTGCCAATTAGTCAACGGCTACGTGGATCTGAATTTAACGAATTGGAAAAACGTTTGATTTACTGCGCAATAACCACTTGCTTTTTCCTCCTTTCCTTAATTTTAAACTTCCCAAAGCGCGACCACAAATCACATTTCTCCTCCAAATTCCAAATTATTCCAACGCTTTTTACAATTTATCTTCTTTAAGAAAATTGAAATGGAAAAACTTGGCAATAAATTTTATTACAAGATTTAATATGATTCTAAATTTACAGTAATATTGTCAAAAATTACAAGAGAGGAGATCGTTTAAAAATTAATACTAAAATTATTAGAAATATTGTATTTATATCAATCTGACAATTCAAATATTTCAATAAATAAATGAATACTTTGTAGCAGATTGATAAATGAAAATCATTTTCAAAATAGTATTAAAAAAAAAGTGTCACAATTTTTTGATGTATCATTTTTCAATCCGTCCAAGTTGCATATAAAAAATAATTCGGAACTTTCAGTTGAAAAGGAGTAAAAGATAATCTAGACGACCTTTAAAGAAAGAAAACGTCGAGAGCCGACAAAAAATCGAGCTTTTACTTTCTCGCGGC
Organism: Sycophila sp. Sp_5; assembly: GCA_018906775.1. NCBI lineage: Eukaryota > Metazoa > Arthropoda > Insecta > Hymenoptera > Eurytomidae > Sycophila > Sycophila sp. Sp_5. The sequence goes on from JACCID010000127.1 coordinate 52,052, forward strand.
AACGATAAGATCATGCGACTTAAAAAAGGAGTATTAATAAATGAATAGAAAAAAGAAGAAGCTCGAATTTTATTTGAACCTATATACAATAACGACTCTTTTGTCGCGCTCCGGCTGGACTCACTTTCCTAAAGGGCCTTTGCGAACCTACGGTGATTCCGCGCTGCAGGAAGCAGGTGCGCATGACGCAAGTCCAAACGTACCGTTAGCCAGCCGGCCGATCTCGAAAGTGAGCGTACGCCTCGCCTGCCTTCTATCTTTTTCTTCTTCTTCTTCTTTTCGGATGTATACCGTAAGAAAAGTGCATGCGCTTGGCTTTGTGCCCCGGTCGTCTGAGTACACAAGGCACCGAGTTACGCGAGCGAGTCTCTCTTTACGCAATTTCTAAAGGGGGAGGTGAATTCTTTCCTCCTGTCGCTTGTGAGGGTACCTGCTTATTTTCTGTCTTTTTCGCAAGTTTTTTCTTAAGCGGATAAGAAACTATTAATTGACTATTAATACTATTTAAATATAAAATATTTATAATAAAATTAGATTATGATGATTAATATGGTAATGATACCCATGATGTACACAGAAAGAAATTTTTATGTAAATATTACAACAATTTTTGACAAAAATTAGTATACTTTTGAGTAACGTGGACACAAACTCGCATTGTATTAAATTTTACTAAACTGTGTAGTAAAAATTAATATTACTACCCGTGTGGAAATTATCTGAACTACCCCGATTACCAGTCCGATTCGGAATGGATACCCCAAATACGGCCTATTTTGGGGCTTCATGACTGGAATCCAATCCGATTTTTATAAATTCCCAATTATAGCCCTATTTGGATTTTATGGTTAGATTCTAGTCTGATACCCCTAACAAAAACCATACTTAGGAAATTAATTAATTATCGAAATAAATAAAAGATTTTTAAAAAATAATTTATTAATGTTATCCTATTCTAATGGAGTAAAGGAATTACATACATTAGATTTAAATACTGAAAATCTAATACCGAAATGAATAAAATAATACATTGTGTACAATAATTATTGTTTATTAATAATAGCTTTTTTTCTTACATATATGCTCAAACACAATACGGCAGATTTTGCGAATTGGGTTTCATTCGTTTTAAGTGCGAAATAAATGTAACATATGTAACAAGAATTCGTGGTCAAGTGGATTAGGTGTTGGATTGTCAATTGGAAGGTCGCAGGTTCGAATCTCACCGAAAAAAAGGCACTTAACATTAAAATTTGCTTTTTAATGTTAATTTTTAATGAAAATTTCAAGTACAAATACAGGAAATTTAATGCAATGTGCGTTAAAATTAATGTAGGTAATGGAATAAACAACATTTTAATATATATTAGTGTATTAATTAATTAAATATAGAAATGAAAAATCACAGGAAAATGATGCGACATCCATATGGGATTCCCGTAAGGATTCCATATGCGATTCGTAGGTCCAAAACGAGACACTTGCTTATCAGAGTCTGATGGGGACTCCATGTGGGATTCGCATGAGAACTGGGGACTCCCTATCAGAATCCCATAAGATTTCTTGTAAAATTCCTACACGGGTAAATTTTGACGTACTGTAAAACTACATTTTACTACACTTTATATTAAATTTTGTTATACTGACACACCAAATTTTAATATACTGCATTCTAATTTTTACGCCTACTGTATATCAAAAATTATTAATATTATTTTTTTTAATTTTCAAAATTGTATTTTTATTACCGGTTTGTAATTATTGAATTCATGTTACTTTGCTGCAGGGTGTCGCAGAAACTTTTCTTTTGGTTGAAATAAAATTTAATTCTTACATGTATAATTCTAAAGTATGATTTTAAGTTTTAATTACACATATCGCACGCTATTTACATGTATCGCAGCTTAATAACGCATTATCGCAATCGCAATTGTGTGGTTGTGAAGTTATAAAATTTTCTTATATAGTAATCGTAGAGTGAGCTGATCACTTGCAAGTGAATTATTCGAGTCTTCCTCCACCTATCGGAGTAAGAAGTAGTTACTAATTAAGACGGTCATTTGACGCGGTAATTAGCGGTTCCGGCTGTCCCTTTACGGCAAGTTCCGTTGTTTCTATAGTATTTACTATCTTAGCTGTGTATTTTTACTATACCGCACACTAAAAAGTGTTATACCATAGACTAAAAAATAGATATTCAATTTTTGCTATACTATATGGCAATTTTTAATGCACTGCATAGCATATGTAATGAATATACAGGGTGATTCATTTTAATTGCCCCAGACAAATATCTCGAAAAGTACGGGAGATGGAAAAAAAACGTTAAATGTAAAAGTTGTAGGGTTCAGAGGAGGAAATTGGTATTTAAAGTTTTTCTCAACCTTGCTTTTTTCAAGATATTGGCCTACGAATTGTGTAGACAGCTTGATTTGACCTTGATGCGACTGCAGAGGTCAACTGGACCCCATGACATAACATCATGTTTGAATTGCACTAGCACTAGCATTTTTTTGTAGACAATTAAGTCAAACTTTTACGTTAAACGTCATAACCTTAATCCTAACCTCATATTAATCGTGTAATAAAGCGTTACGAATAACTTTTTTTAAATGCAAAGTTTTTATCTTATTAATTAATATTTTAGACATGAAGATACGTAAACGCAGCAAAACTAAAGGCACAGAAAAATCCTTAGAAATTAAGAATGTCAATTTAAAGAGTGCAAGACCAAAGAAAGTAGTAGTTAAAGTTGTCAGTGAGACTAGAACTGTTATTAAGAAACAGAAACTTAAACGAAATTGTTATGTCTCAGAAAAATTGCAGGAGAAAATTCAGAAAGCAATCGAATCTGTCAATGAGGGTGCATCGCTAAGAGAAGCAGGAAAAATGCATGGCATTCCCTATTCATGTACTTTAATTTTAATTATTATAAGCATATTAAGTTTATTTTAAGCGTTGAATAATTCTAAATAAAAAAATAAAAAATATTTTTTGAAAGGAATAAAAATGTTTATTTCATCATAAATTTAACCTAAAAATAATTATTTGTTCAATATTTATGCAAATATTTTATAAATTCATAATCTGATACTATATATAATTGATATTTAAGCTTATTCATTTGAAATATTAATATTTTTGTGTAGCTACAAATTAATTTAATAATGTTTCTTAATAGGAACCAAGTGTTTCTAACATGGGTTACGATACAAAAATCGCGTTTCTTACTAGGGTCCACACATAGACAATATATTTTTATTGTAATTCTTTAAATATACAAATAATTGCAAATCTAAAATGTGCTTTAGATTTGCCATTAAATAGCGCTTCCAACGATCTATAATATTTTCCAATTTATACTAATTTACGTTATTTTATTTCGTTTAGAAAAAAAAGTACCCGAAAATCGTTTCTTAGTAGGCGACTTTACCTTAAGGGGGAGCACGACGCCGCGACGACTTTCACGGTGCGATGTTATCATATCGACGCACACAAGCATTGTTTGGACGGCAGAGGTCCCTCCTTTGAACGCATCCACGTTGAATCAACGCCAATAGCGTTAACTTATCTACAATTCGAGGTCGCTGCTATTTAACTACAAATCTGTGGTAAAAGTAACAACAGTTGAATTGACTATGTCACCATTCAAATGACGACAATTTTGTCAAAACAACGGCTTGGCGGTTGAATTGATTGCACGGTAGTTAAATTGATGGCGAGGGTGTTTGAGTTGACGATGGATTTTTCTCAGTGTGAAAATTGAATAGGGTTACCCTACAGATTTAATATTTTCGAGATATTTAAATAACAATGATTTTTAGTGGATATTTCCAAAGAGAATTTATTGTTAAAATCAGTGATAATGTGCAAAGCACTTTGCATTATCTCTTACTTATTTTATTTTCTTGATGCTTTATTAAGCTGCATAAATTAATACATTTTATAGCACTCTTACATCAAAATGGCAACTTTAATGCCAATTTTTTTCTTTCGTACTATAAAATATTGTATGCGACTAATGCGTAAGTGATTATTTAAATAGTGAAACTCAAATAATAATCTTCCGCACCAGTGTCATATATATACTATTAAGAAGAAAATAATATAATATTTTTGGGGTTATTTTACAGCAAGTAGAGATTCGAAATTTTTATTTGCTTGAATCTTTATTAAATCGTCTAAAATTTAATAAATATTAATTTTTTATTTGTTTTATTTTGAGGTTTAAATTAAATAGCATTAATTTAAACAATAAATTAGTTCTCACTCTTAAGAATGGATGGGTAAGAAAATCTGAAATAATCTCCTAGAGAACCGCCCATATATCTTCCTATATTATATAGGTATAATGTCAAAACTCAGGATTAACCCCTTCCTCTCCCCTCCTCCCCCCTCCCCCCCCCCCCCGTCTTCTCTCCTCCTCATTAATTTTTGAAATTTTACGGTGTATTTATTTGTGTATCGGTGTATCATTTTAAACAAGCTTTTCAACTCTTTAAAAACTCCTCCGCGCCCTTTCTCCTCGCCCCCTTGGTGATATTCCTCAACCCCTTCTCAGTCACCTCCTCATTATTGAACCCCTTCTCCTCAGCCCCTCCTCAATTTTATGAAAATGTATTTTTAGCTCCAAAAAATGTGGATAAAAAATTTACAATGAATTTCTTAATCGTATACCGATACAGTCTACGGTATATTGAATCATTGACATAGCAGAAAATGATATTAATGAAAATAAAATCAATTATATCGCTAAAGCAAATGGGTAAATAAAGTTTCGTATCGTATACAAGTAAAAAATGAAAGGTGAAAAATGCAAAAATTATTTTCTAGAATTCGTCTGTATCGCAAAATAGGGGGTGGACGAGCGGAGCGTGTAGGGGGTACCCTCCTAGTATATTATAATAGAGATTAGAGTTATTTTTAAAAAGAATGGTTTTCAATAATTTTTTTAGAATAAGCAGTCGATTATCAATGTCACTTTTGTATCGCGAGAAAAGTTAACTATATCTTCTTAGGGTAGTCGTCCCCTTTAGTACGTGTAGAAAGCGCTAAATTGAGTCGGACCGGAGCGGATAATTTACCGAGGACTCATCTCGCTTGTTAAAGTTTATCGCAACAATCAGTGTTGTGTTATTTTTTCTTCGCAGTTCATTTTTAGTTTTGCACGATTTCTACTTTTCTGCCTCTTTTTTATACCGCTTATCATGAATTTTTTAAAGAAAACAAGCAAAATCCAGCGTTCAATGTTCTCGTTACGCTGTTTTTTTCTAATTAATTTTTCTAAATAATACATTCTAATTTTTTAGTTAAAATAATATCACAACGATATTTAATTTTTCAACAAATTTAATTAATAAAAACTACAGTTAAAAATGCTTAATACAATACTTATTTCATTAAATTGTTTAATGGAAAACTCAAATCTTTAAGAATTGAACTTTGGCGTCAAAAGAAAATGCGTTCCTAAATTTTTCGATTAATTCCATTCATGAATTACTTAAATGCTTCAAAACAAAAACTATTACTTTTTTAAGATACAAAATTAAGTGCGCTCAAGTTCCTTTCTTTACTGTTTATTCCGGGCTCATTTTTTGAGGTTAGAAATTTCGCATTTCAGCGTCATTCGGCGATATACGTACGAACCAATCAAATTCACGTTTTCGAGGCTTCACAACATCCGGTTATCAATTTTTTAAGAGAAGATTATGCGGTCGTTGATTTGAGAAATAAAAATATATTTTAGCGCAAAAACTATAGGAAATATTTTATTGCAATAGAAGTAATAAATTAACGACTTGTGGTGTAATAATTTAATCTGAAATAATGAGCCGGTCAGGTAAGATGAATAATTTTCTACCATCATTGTACGCGAGCAAATGTAATGAAAAATCTTGATGAAGAAAAAAGCATGAAATTTTAGCAAAAGTTCATTTACACTATCGATAATTAAAATATATGTGTCGATGATACAAGGCCTGTGCTACGTCGACCAGACCTTATTGATAGAATCTCAAATTGCACCGCTTGTTATTTTTTATAAAACCGTCACATAAGGATAAAGCGATGTACTAATTATTAGCGGCACCAATCCAGGAAAAGCTTAGTAACTTTATTACTTAGTAGCATTAATTCAGTTTCACACTCTTCGCTCTATGAAGTATTTGCCTTTTTTTAAAATACAAAAATGTTCTTCTGAACAGCCGAATCCGATATATTCGATATATTTTATATAGATATATATCATTTCACAATTGTAACCAAGAAAGTTTAAATATATGTACAATAGTGTGGGTCAGACATGAAAGAAAGCGTGCCTGCCGAAATTCGCGAACATAAATTTTATGAATTTCGGGTGCTCAGTCTTTTTCGTCGCTGGACGCCGTTGCGCTCCCACTCACCGTGGACTAGTCAGCCGATCTCTGCGATCCCAGTGGTCGCATGAATACCGGATCCGGGTATATATATATATATATATATATATATATATATATATATATATATATATATATATATACTAGGGGGTACCCCCCTACTCGCTCCGCTCGTCCAACCCATTTTGCGATACAAACGAATTCTAGAAAATAATTGTGACATTTTTCTCCTTTTTCTTAACTGTATACGACATGAAACTTCATTTACCCAAGTGGTTTAGCGATATAATTGAATATATTTATTTTTTCAGTCAAATTCCAGAAAATAATTTTTTATAACCGTTATTTTATTTTAAAACTATTATTTCAATTTAAAGTTTTCAACAACACGATAATTGCGTTATTTTTTAATTTTAATTTACTTGATGTAATCCATTCGGAGTTAACGAGTTTAAAAATTCTGTTGGAATTATATTTACTAAATGCTCATTATTATCGTTTTCTGCTATGTCAATGATTAAATATTTCGTAGACTGTATCGGTATACGATTTTGAAGCTAAAATTACACTTTCATAAAAATGTCGATTTTTCATATCTTTAAGTATCCAAAAAATTTCATCTATAATATTTTCGTTTAATATAATTGTTTTTATGATTTTTGTTACTTTACTTTCTCGATCATATTTTGGTAAAAAAACTGCCATTGCCTATATTTAAAAGCCAAAATTTAAATTCGATATCATTTTCCGAAATTTTTCTATTTTGCTTTAATGACATACATTTAAAATTTTGTCACAGTATACCTATTTTTTATAATTCTCAATAACTCTCAGTAACTCGATTCCCAGACGGAACAATTAGTAACATATGTCGAAAATCTCTTGATGCAAGAACTTCTTTTACTCCAAATATTTCATTGTAATCAGATAAATCAATTAAACATTTTTCTACAGCATTTAAAATTTCTTTATAATTTTTATTATTATGTTATTCAAACCTCCTATTTTTTACTTTTTTCCCCTTTTGTTTATAAACCTTTGCTTTAGCGATACTATTAAATCTGTTTACTTTTTGAGTCATTTTTCAATTTTCACTTTTTTCCCATTAATATACTCTTTTACTTTACCGATATCATTAATATAAATAATGTTTTACCTTTTCTTTACCTGTATATACGATACAAAACTTCATTTAGCCATTTGCTTTAGCGATACAATTGATTTTATTTTCATTATTCTTTTTTTGCTATATGAATGATTCAATATACGGTAGACTGTATCGCTATACGATTAAAAAATTTATTTTTTATCCACATTTTTTGGAGCTAAAATTACAATTTCATACAAATTGAGGAGGGGCTGAGGAGGGGGGAGGATAGTTGAAGAGGAGCAAAAATATTTTTTAAATATATGAAAAGACATCATTAAAATGATAAATATAACATAAATTAATGAAAAAAATGAGGAGAGGAAAATAAGAGGAGGGGTAAGAGGGGGGTGGAGGCGGGTGGATGGGGTTAATAATATTAAGTTTTGACCTTATAATTATATAATATAGGGAGATATTTGTTTATATATATATATATATATATATATATATATAAATGTTTAAATAAACAAATAAGAAAAAAAAAGAGAGTCGAAATGATTTTCTATTAGGAGCTAAGCTCCTCGGAGAGTAGCGTTGGTGGTTCATTTGGTGAGTGAGGAGGTCCGGACATTATTTTATTACTTTTTAGTTAGGAGTCTTAGATTTAGTAATTTCGACGTTGTCATAGAACTCTGTTTCCGATAAATAAAGAAAAAGAGAATCTATTTGAGATATCATTCATTAGTCCCCAACACGACTCTCCACCCTATTCATTCAAATATATTATATTTATTCTTATATAAAATATATTTTAGTAACACAATATATTCTTGTGAGAATTTAAAAAGAAGAAGTGACGGTTTTAAAAGAAATTCCAGAATAGGTTTATTCTGACTTATAGTAAAGTTAACTTTAAAGCTGATTTTTGGAACGTATAAGATTTTTATGAGGGTTAGCTTAAAAATGTTGGAAATTTTTGCATGAAAGTTGTAAGAATTAAAATTATTTGTCTATGTATACGAAGTTGATAAACTGCATGAACTATCTTTGTATACCTAAACAAATAATTTTAATTCTTATTACTCTTTGGGTATAGCATAAATTTTCAATAATTTAAGCCAAGTGAAATAATAGATCTAGGTTACTCTAATTAGTCTCGTTTTACAAAATGTTCTAATTATTATAATTTTCTTAAAATAATTAAAAAAAAAACACAAAATTTGTCTTGCTTGTTTTAGCTAACATCAGTATTGAGATGTATATAAGCTCTACTTGCGTAAGGTTATCATTTAAAAATGTCGCGTTGTCCAGATATAGTGAAGAAACGTACGTCGTACTTTCAGGAAGAAGCGACGCGTCGCTATTGCGCAAAATGATTTCTCTATTGCAACGCTATAGCAGCTTGGAGAAAATCGTTTTTTTTTTTGGAACGCGATAGTAACATTGGCTGAAAAACTTTCACTTCCACGACATCGAGCGAACCGGAGCAACACCGAAAATGTACTGTTGGGCTATTATAGAGTGACTCGATTTCTTAAATTTGAGGCTGAGTGCGAATGTTGGATTTGAAAAAAATAAAGGACGCATCGTTCGCTAACCTACTTAGAGCGCATGTGTGATACCCACAGAGATGGTTCTCCTGCGCCGGTGAGCTAACTCCCTCTCTCTCTCTCTTTCCTTATCGATATCCGCCTCGTTTGTTGGCGCGCGCACCGGCCTTATTCTTCCAGTCGGGCCGGAGAAGCACCGCGGGAGAGGAAGGGAGAAAGAGAGACGCATTGACATACTGACTCGCTACCCCACATACTCTCCTGTATGCCCGCCGCGAGCACGTGTGTGGCACGGAATCTGGACGAGGTGAAATCGAGCGCTTTTCCTTCATCCTTCCCTTTTTTTACAACTGATCTGCACAATCCTCGCCTTTTCTTGTTCACTTCTTCTAAATAGTCTTCTACATTAATAATTTTGAAATGTAAAAATAATTCCTTTCTTTCAACTTTTATCAAGTTAAATTTTCGATGGAACGCGTGCAAGTTACGACATTGGAAAGCTCATTTTAATTAAATGCGTCGAGTATAGAACAGTAGATTATACTGCAAGGGAGCTTGAATGAAAATGGTTTCAGATCACACGTAACTTTCGCGTGATTATTAACGAAAAAAATAAACTTGTTCGAAAGATTTTTTAGATGCTTAACATCATCTCATCAAGTTCTTTTTTATTTTTATTTTCTCTTAAAATTAAAAGCGTTTCGTTTTGTTTACTGAAACTTGTCACAACACTAAAAGCTCGCGTAGAACTGACGAAGACACTTAGGGATTTTTAAGAAGCACAAACCTTTGTAGGGCTCTTCTGTCTTCTTGGCCGGTAGTTAGCTATATCGCACCTCAACACTTGACACTCGATTCGCAATTCAAACTAAGAGTGATGCGCGGTGTCTGCCTATGTAACGTCGCGAGAGGGAGGCGACTCGAAACTCCGCTCCCTCGTTAGTACGGAGACGCGACTTGGCCAGCCGGGTGGTTCGTTGTGAGTCCGCTGGTTTCGTTGCGCGTCCTATATATGCTCCCCCACCCGCGGCTCGCTTTCTGCGTATTCGAGCACGCAGCCACATCACGGACTTTCACCCGCTCGAAAATCCGGCGAGCCGCCTTATTACCTATACACTTGCCACTTGCGCGGATTCCACAGATACCGCCGTTCTGATCATGCTTATATTTGCCCAACAGGATGCGCGCTTCACATATTGCCATACACTCCTTCCTACGTTCTTCATGTACCACTGCTTTTCTTTCTTGACCTCAAAATCCTCTTTTCACTTTTTTCATTCTTAATTTCCTATTCATTGTAAACAATTTTACATCATTTTTTATTGACAGCATAGTTCTTAATGCCACGTGATACTCTAACGTTTTTAAAAAAGACGTGAGTTCTAATTATTCAAAGAAGCTAAAATAAAAATGGTTCCTGATTACTCGTAAATTAGTCAGCAGACAAACATGTAATCTGAGCCAATCTTTTTTACCTGCGTTTTATTGCGCATACTATTTGTCTAAGATGTTTATTTGACTGTTTAAAAGAGCAATGCAAAGCAATGATCGGTGTATGATAAAAGAAAATTACGCTTGCTTAATTTATTTCATTTTTAGCATAAATATTTTTTTCTTTCCCTCACAGAATAAAATTCTACAGTATTTTGGTTTATCTGACCGCTCTCCACTATGCAAAGAATGATGCATTACATAAATTAATCAATTCGTACATATAGAAATTAGTATAACAGCCTGAACAATTTGAAAAGACCAATTGAATTTGAAAATACACTGATTTAAAATCTGAAAAGTGTCTGAATCTAAAAAAGTCAAAAAGAAAAGAAAAGTCCATCTGTGGAACAATATTCGGGTGGAAAATCGGCAGAGCATCGGGAAATTCCGATGCGTTTCTTTCTTATTTTTTTGCCCCCTCAAGGCGGCACGATGATTCACGGCTCGGAAGCTGAATTCATTCAGAGTAGTGGGTGCGTACCACCTGAAGCATGCCGGTGAAAGTGTTTGCGTTGGTGTTGCCTTGTGAGTCTTCTCAACGCGATTAGCGACATTGTTTATCTAGCTTCTGTCGCGCCTTTGGCCTTAATCGCTTTTTCTTAACTTCCTAGTCGTATTAGCCGGTAAGCAACATTTTAATTCCGGCAATTTTTTTCATACCTATAGTTAAATACACTGAGAAAAGAAAGTATTCAGATGTAATACGGCATATATCTTTGTCGTAAATATATCTTGGCTAATATATTATAATAATATATAGAAATCTTCATCAGCTATTGGACATTGGAGGGACAATTGTAAGAAGTTTGATCAATCGCTCCACAAACAACTGATCAATGATCCTGCTTAATTTGTTACGTTCTTCAGATTATCGATGGTTAGTGAGTGTTAAAAAATTTAAAATCTTAAAAAGACATTGGATCATTAAAAACTGATTAAGTGAATATTGGGCGGAAAGCTTAGGTCATAGAAAAATTATTGAGCCCAATGTATCCCGAAGAACCCCCTAAATTTTTAGATCGATCGGTTAAGCGGGTTTTCTGGATCGATCGATTGAAATTTCGAAATAATTAAGGGAACAAGGTTTTTGCTCCTTAAACTAAGCTTAATTTTTTTAAAAATCAATAATTTCTTTTTTTTTTTAATTGTTACTAAATTTTATATTTTTTAAAGATTAATTAATAACAAAGAAGTCCAAACAAAATTTTTTAAAAATTTCCATAATGTGAAAAAAAATTTTGTTTAATTTTAAAAAAAAATTGATAGAAGTTAAGAAGCCATATCTGACTTACCTCGCTCGAGCTATGCCTCGACACATTTAAATCTTTATTTTCCCTAAAAAAAAACAACAACAGTTTTTTTCAAAATAAACCTTTTTTCGTAAATTTAAAAAAAAATTACTGACAGCAGCTTTTGAAATTCAACTCTTGTTCAGGAGGGGTACAGATATCGGCAGGTTGGTGAACGACTCGGCGTAAGTGCTTCGGTTGTATCTCGTGTCTATAACCGATTTCTATAAACAAATGCATATGAACGACATGCTGGACAAGGCTGACATAGAGCTTCGTTCCAGCAATCGACATCGCCCAAAATTTTTCAAACCGTCGACAACAACAACAACGATGACGTCGTCGTCGACACCCGCAAAACATTTCCCGATCGACGGTAATAAATCGTCTTCACATTGTAGATCTCGTCTACAGTATGCTCGCGACCATGCAAACTGGTCAATGAGAAATTGGAACAATGTTTTTTTTCTCTGAGTAGTCTCGGATTTGCCTGTATGGTAACGACCGAAGATCTCGAGTTTGGCGTCGAACAGGTCAACGTTATGAACAACGTTTTATTCGTTCCATAAGTGCTTACGGTGGAGGATCGGTGGCGCTTTGGGCTGCAGTTTCACGGAATTCTCGAACTCTTTTAGTAATTATTCGAGACACTCTCAATGCTAGGCGTTATACTGACCAAATTTTGCGATCTCATGTGTTACCTTTAACAAGAAACAAAAGATTTATTTGTATGCAGCATAATGCTAGGCCCCATACAGCGAATGCAACCCTCCAATTCTTTCAGAAAAACAACATTAGATTGCTGAGTCATCCTGTAGTGAGTCCTGATCTGAATCCCATTGAGCGCGTCTGGGACATATTGGGCCGCCGATTGCGTCAAAATTATCCAAAAGTTAACAATTTAGCCGCATTAGAGAACGCTTTAATAAGAGTTTGGCGTCAGATCCCGCAACAGATGATCCGAATTTGAAGAGAAGGGAACACTCAATACTGAAGCCGACACACGCACACGCACATGCACATGCACACGCACACACATGCTTACCTACTTTACAACTGCCAAATTTTAATCTTTCTTATTAAATAAAACGAATTTTACGCACGACGTTAGAAAAAGTAGTATACGCAACTAATGCGTAAAGTGATCATCGCACTAGGCTTATTTGTCGTCAAATTCGTCTCGTGCGATAATCACCTATTTTACGCACTCGTTGCATAATGTACTATTCTATGACCTAAGCTTTCCGCCCAATATTGACAAAGATGCAGTCGATTAACCAACAAGCGGGAAAATGGTATTTTTTTGCTCATTTTTCAAATTAACGTTGCAGGTGGAAAAAAATTTTTTTTTTAATGTTTCACGACAAATTTTTATAGGAAATTTTCTGCGAAACCCTCTGTTCGATCGCGGGGCGACCCGTAGTTCCAAAGATATCGGCATTTGAATGAAAAAGGATCTTTTTGCACTCAAAATTCGATATCTCAAAGACAAATGGTCGTATCCGGACTAGTAAAAAAACAAATTGAAGCTGAATAAACAGGCTATGCGACTTATCTTGGGTTTAGCTGTTAAAAATTTCTTAATCCAACTAAATTTTTGTTGAATCAACCAAATAATTTAGATAAATCCTCCTTATTAAACATTTAGTTGAACGAACAAACATATTTAGTTAAATTAACTAATTCTTTAACTATATTGCCTAAATATTATTTAATTTACCTAATTATTTAGTTAAATCAACGAAATATTTTAGTATATTAACTAAATATCTACACTGAGAAAAAAATTTAGTTGGATCAACTAAAATCTGCTGTTAAATACGTCCAATAGAAAAAGTTGTTATTTCGACACACTGAGAAATTCAATCAACCAAAATCTGCTGTAAAAACAACGGCAACTTGGAATAGAAAGAATGTCAGGACTAATGTCATTTTAATGTAGTTATGAGGTCAAATCGACCTTAACTATAATTGATTCAATCATATCAAAAAGTATTTTAAAGAAAAATGTTATTTTCCTGTATCTTTCATTTAGACTTTCATTCTTACATTTAGAGGTTTTGTAAAGCTGTAGAATTATAGAATGTTTATTATTTATTGATTTATAAATTGGCTAGAACAACTTATTATTTATTTCGCATTCGCCGTCTTGATAACTTAAGTTTACAAATGTAGACCCTATTATTACATATCAAACGCATATCGATATATATATTTTCGCTTCGCTCGCATTTCACGCATGGCAGTCATGCTTGTTTAGCTTCTTATATACTAATCAGCGAAGAAGCCGTCCACTTGCGCGAAAACTTCAAGTAGCAGGATCCCTCTAGCGGCTATTACTATGCGGGCACGCGTGCCGACACATACGTTTTAAGCATAGGACTCGGTCGGTAAACGGCACGTTATTTGTGTTTGTTGGGTCAGTTGTGTTTGTTAGGTTACTAGAGGCTTAAGTACTTTTAAACTTGTCGTATTATATTGAAAAAACATGTTACATATAAAATCCTTCGCTCTGCGACTAATTAGCTGTTATGCTATGCATGCACTGACTCGCTTTCCAGCAAAAAAAAAAAAATCGCGGCGGCGCGGCGTGGTAAGGGGGAGCACGACGACACGACGACTTTCACGGTGCGATGTTATCATATCGACGACACAAGCATTGTTTGGACGGCAGAGGTCACTCCTTTGAACGCATCCACGTTGAATCAACGCCAACAGCGTTAACTTAACTACAAATTTGAGGTCGCTGCTATTTAACTACAAATCTGTGGTAAAAGTAACAACAGCGCCGTTGAATTGACTATATGTCTCCATTCAAATGACGACAATGTTGTCAAAACAACGGCTTGGCGGTTGAATTGATTGCATGGTAGTTAAATTGATTGCGAGGGTGTTTGAGTTGACGATGGATTTTTCTCAATTTAACAAAACTTTGTTATTTTAACAACGCATTGCTATTTCAGCAGAGCTCTATTATTTTAACAGCGTGTTATGTCGTATTAATGATACGTCTTTCCAATAAACATCGGCACTGTCAAAACTACAGCTTTTTCTTTTGGATGTATTTAACAGCGAAAATTTTGTTAATCCAACTAATTTTTTTTCTCAGTGTAGTTGTGTTAAAAATCGCTAAATATGAATTAATAAAATCTTTAGTTCGATCAATTAAATATTTAATAAGAAGGATTGAACTAAATTATTTATTTAGTTAAATATCTTGTCAAATGAAAAAATCCCTATAATCAGTTTAACAAAATATTTTGTCGAAGTAACTTTCCACATAGCATGTAAGATTCTTGGAAGATTTTTGGAAGCTTCTGTGGAAGTTTGTAATCTTTCTTAAAGCTTCCACTGTAATCATTTTGGAAGCACATAATGTCCGCACATAGAACTGTTAAAAAGCTTCCGTTAAAGGTTACTAGAAACTTTTTCGAAAGCTTGTAGAAAAATTCCATGCAAGATTGCAAAAAGATTACTACATGAACTATGTCATTTAATTCACAAAATATAAATTCTCATTGTTTTTTATTAGTTTTGAATAATCATTTCATTTAATTAATTACAGCAAATAGTAAGAAAAAAAAATTCGGCCGACAGGTTGGATTCGAAACCCGGGTGCATGTGGATACTGAGCATCCACCTAGACCACTTACCCAACGACATCATTGTGATGATGATATCGAATGTTCCATATGATCATCGCCTCACTCCAGGAGATAATTTATTTATGTTTTATTTTATTTTAGACATATTTAGAGTATATGAAGGTTTATATACTCTAAGGTTTATATACTTAAGTTGAACGTACATGAATATTACACTTATGTTTTATATAAGAGCGACTGAACTTAATCGAATAAACATATAAAATTCAATTAATCTTTAGGAGAGTTTCCGGTAAGCTTGTACACAAGAATCCAAATTAAGACATTTTCAATCTTACGATGTAATCATGAAAGTTTTCTAAAACGTCAGCAAAGCTTTCGGTATGCTTGCATGTAAGAATGAAAATGAAATCAAAGCGAATGTTTATAGAAACTTTCAGAATTGCTTCAAAATTACTTCATGAAAGTCTCTGGGAAGATCATACTAAATATTTCATGTAAGCTTTCGCAAAACTGAATGTAAACTTAAATGTAACAATAAAAATTAAGTCATTGTGAATGTTTACAGAAACTTTCAGAAATGCTTACAGAATTCTTTCATGAAAGTCTCTTAGAAGATCATACTAGATCTTCCATAAAAGCTTTAGCCATGTTTGTCGTAAACTTACATATAATAATTACAATTAAACTGATTTAAAACTAACTTTGTAATCTTCTCTTAATCTTTTTTAATGTAATATTCAATTGAAACTTTTCTGAATCCTTTTTAAATCTTTTAACAAGCTTCCTAATATCTTACATTGCAACATTAATTGTAACTTACATTGGGAAGCTTGAGGAATCTTCCATGCTATGTGGGTTAACATTTTGTTAAGTCAACTAAACACAATTAGCCGTTTTAAGAAAATGTTTAGTACACCGACAAAAAAATTTAATAGTTTTAAATACTTTTTTGAATCAACGAAATATTTCAGTAGGTAAACTTAATGTTTATTTACGTCCATCTACGATTAATAGGTTTTATGAGATATTTAATTGTCTCGACAAAATATCTGTAATGTAGTCAATAAAATCTATTATTGGGACATACTGATTAAATAATTGAATTCACTCAATTACATTTTGTTTGATGTAAATAGAGCGTGATGAATTCTAATATTTCATTTAATTGAAAGTTTATTGGTTTTGATTCCAATTGAATTTGTTAAAATAATTTATTGAATTAGAAATTCTTTCATAGAATACTATTTCAAAAAGTTCTTTCATACAATGCCATTTTAGAAAACAGTTTCATACACTTAAAAAAATGTTTGTGATTCAACTAAATATATTTAGTTGATTGGCATTTAGTTCAAGTAACTTTTGCAATATGACAATTAATAGGTTTTTTCTATTTGAGATACAATTATTTTGACACTCACTTTATGAAATATCATTCAATAAAATTACGTTTTGAAATAGCATTATATGAAATTGTATTTTGAAATAGAATTACATGAAATCACTTTCTGATAATAGAATCATATGAAATTCTTTTTCAAATAGCATTATATGAAATTTATTTTAAAATGAGATCATACACTGAAAAAAAAATTTGGTAAATCCAACAAAATTTTGTTGAACCAACAAAATAATTTAGATAAATCCTTCTTATCAAACATTTAGTTGAATAAACAAATATATTTATTTAGTTGAATTAACTATATCTTGTAACGGGGTTATTGTCGACCGTTTCACCTCGCGGAGGAGACCTGTCTCCGCGAGATGGGTGCAATGGGGCACGCACGAGTGCCCGTGAGGTCCTTACCTCGGGGTGCGCGCGAGCACCCGACGGCGAATACACTTCGCCGCGGCCCGTATACAACGTGAGAGTACGCCTGTACTCTCACTTCTTGTACTCGCGTGCTGTTGCGCGAACGCGCTCCTCGCGTTCGCGTGGCTGTCGTCCTCCTGGACTATCGCCGATGCCGGCCGCTCAGCTCTACGATAGAGTGGCGGTATCCGGGAGGTTGGGGACGAGGAGGGATTGTCGAGTAGTCCCGCGGACTACCCGAAAGAATGACGCGAGCAAGTAAAATATAGATCGGAGGCCTTTATTGCCTCTGCAAAGTAAATTACAATAGTCGCGTCCCGGAGAAGTTAGTAGATGTCGGGCGCGCGAGCCGAATGCTCCGAACGCGACCGAGTAAAGCCGAACGGAGCCGCGCGCAAGCGCAAGCGCGCGCGCTCCTACGAATTCTCGGCCGCGTCGAGAATTCGCCGGCCGATCGCGCGGTCCGCGATCGGTGGTGTTTACGCGGAGCACGACTTTGCTCCACGTAAACAAACGTTTGCGTCCGAGAGCAGGCCGCTTGCCTACTCTACACGTACTCACACGTACGCACGCATACGAGGGAACGGGTCGCTTACCCGTTCCACGCAATGTACAACGAATTCGGCCTCGAGCCCGCGCTCGAGGTTCCGATGTCGAATTACGCGGCGGCTCTTCTACGAGAGCCGCGACTCTCGTCGCACGAGAGTCCGCGATCGCGATCTACGGAGAGAGAGAGAGAAAGAACGGGGGAAACGTTTCCCGCGTTCGACGAACGAAAACTTCCGCTCTAGAGTCGAGGCGCTCCTCGACCCCTCGCCGCGTACACGCCCGCACTCGCAACACAGTTTACGGGCGGTACTTACAACCGTATCAGCCTACGCTCGTTCTCGGCTGCTACCTCGTGCTTCCTTCACGTGGACGGCTTCCTCTCGCCTCTCTTGTTCGTATCCCGTTCGCACACGCACGCACACGCGTCCGTCCTCGCTGACGGCTCGAGAGAATCTCCCCCAGATTGCCCACCTGGCAATCTCTCCCCCGCGCGCCGGCTTAGCCTAACCTAAGCCGCGCTCGCACCCGCTCGCGCCCGCTCGCGCCAGCTCGCGACGACACGAGGGTACCCCGCAGTACCCCGCGTCACAATCTTTAATTAAATTAACTAAATATTTAACTAATTTATCTAATTATTTTATTAAAACATCGAAATATTTTATTGTATTAATTAAATAGTTTGGTTGATATAAAAATCCGTAGATCTGAATTTACAAATTATTTTGTCGCATCAATTAAATATTTAAGGTAGCTCTATCGGTACTCTCTAGTCAGTATAGGTACAAAAATAACTTTTCTTTAAAATTCTTTATTGGCATACAAAACGTATTAAAAAAATATTTTTTAAATTTTTAGCATTAAATTTTTGACTGCGATTCGATGCTGTTATTAATACGTGGCAACAGTGTAATGTCTCTCTCCTTTTCTCTCACCTCATTCTTAGCATACCCGACAGAGGTCGTTATGTTATGTTTTGCTATTTATTATTTACTTTTCATATTGTTAATTAGTTAATAATTAAGTCTAATTTTATTATTTTTATTCGATTATAAAAAAAAATAATTTCGCAAAATAGTATATTATGCAACGTGGGCGTAAAATGCGATTTCACACCCGTGGGCTGATCGCCGCACCCTTGGACCGGCGAAGCCGGCCCAAGGGTTGTGCCGATCTGCATAAGGGTGTGAAACGTACGCCCGAGTTGCATACGCTATTTTTTACAACAGTGGGCGGAAAATTCGGATCCATAGAGTGCAACCATTTTTAAAGTATACGAATAAAAGGAAAATAGCGCTCGCCATGGTACATAGATATGAAGCATATCGCTAAGGGTGAGGGAGCGGGTGTAGG
Organism: Sycophila sp. Sp_5; assembly: GCA_018906775.1. Lineage (NCBI taxonomy): Eukaryota > Metazoa > Arthropoda > Insecta > Hymenoptera > Eurytomidae > Sycophila > Sycophila sp. Sp_5. The sequence continues at coordinate 71,166 of JACCID010000127.1, forward strand.
GCCGCAGGCCCTGGTGGGGTGCAGGGGCGAAGCCCCGCCGGGGGGTTGGGGGGGCGGAGCCCCCCCCCACAAAAAAATATATTTAAAGTTCATTAAAAATAAAATTACTCAAGCAAAAACATTACTGAAACAAAAAATACTTGAACAAAAATACACATACATACATATATACGTATATGTATATACGTATATTAACTACATATATTGTAACGGGGTTGTCCTTGACTGATTCACCTCGCGGAGGAGACCTGCCTCCGCGAGATGGGTGCAATGGGGCACGCACGAGTGCCCCGTGAGGTCCTTACCTCGGGGTGCGCGCGAGCACCCGACGGCGAATACACGTCGCCGCGGCCCGTATACAACGTGAGAGTACGCCTGTACTCTCACTTCTTGTACTCGCGTGCTGTTGCGCGAACGCGAGGAGCGCGTTCGCGTGGCTGTCGTCCTCCTGGACTATCGTCGATGCCGGCCGCTCAGCTCTACGATAGAGTGGCGGTATCCGGGAGGTTGGGGACGAGGAAGGTTTGTCGAGTAGTCCCGCGGATTACCCGAAAGAATGACGCGAGCAAGTAAAATATAGATCGGAGGCCTTTATTGCCTCTGCAAAGTAAATTACAATAGTCGCGTCCCGGAGAAGTTAGTAGATGTCGGGCGCGCGAGCCGAATGCTCCGAACGCGCCCGAGTAAAGCCGAACGGAGCCGCGCGCAAACGCAAGCGCGCGCGCTCCTACGAATTCTCGGCCGCGTCGAGAATTCGCCGGCCGATCGCGCGGTCCGCGATCGGTGGTGTTTACGCGGAGCACGACTTTGCTCCACGTAAACAAACGTTTGCGTCCGAGAGCAGGCCGCTTGCCTACTCTACACGTACACACACGTACGCACGCATACGAGGGAACGGGTCGCTTACCCGTTCCACGCAATGTACAACGAATTCGGCCTCGAGCCCGCGCTCGAGGTTCCGATGTCGAATTACGCGGCGGCTCTTCTACGAGAGCCGCGACTCTCGCCGCACGAGAGTCCGCGATCGCGATCTATGGAGAGAGAGAGAGAAAGAACGGGGGAAACGTTCCCCACAACGTGTATTCATAGTTGTTGCCGGCGTAATTCAAACAGTGCGATAATCGCGCCAATTGCATGACCAAGTTGCGACGTTGCCAAATTTCTACTGACTTCAAAAACTAACCATCGAAACAAGATTTTGCTGACTTTAATAATTAATATCTTTTTATTTTACACGGTAATGCACAATAATTTTAATATTTTTCGAAAGCTAGGAAATTTATTTATTAAAACACAGTTTTGCTATTTTGTCAGGGATCGTTAAGAATAAAAATTTCTTTCATTTCCTGTCTGTATGAGTAATATTCTAATAAGAGATACTGTTGAATACCTCAACTTTCAATATTATTATTTATTATTTTTCCACGATAACTGACCTCCAATTTTATTTCATTATATTCCGTATATATTCGTGAATATATCTACCAATTATTTATAAGATTTGAGAAATATTAAAAAACTATAGAGTTACCTTAATAACGAGTATTGGACAAATTATTTAGTTGCATTAAATAAATATCTTGTTAAATGAAAAAATCCCTAGAATCAGTTTACAAAACATTTTGTCGAAATAATTTAACATTTTGTTAAGTCAACTAAAGACACTTAGTCGTTTTAATTGAATGTTTAGTACGGAGGATCTGACTAAATAATTTTGTTGGAAGAATTTATCTAAATTTTCAGTTATATTAAAATTTAACTAAATTATGTAATTGAGATTAAAATAAATAGCTCAATTAAACAATTTGTTCTTTTAAATAAATGTTGTTGTTTTAATTAAATATTTTGTTGGAACAACTAAATATTTTATCGGAATAACTAAATATTTAGTTGTTTCAACAAAATATTTTGTTGATTCAACTCATTAAAAAAATTCTATTCTAATTTGCTTTTGACCTTCTTCCTTAACCTTCTTCTGTGAAGAAGCAATAAATATAATAAGTAAAAAAGAAAATTGTCTGTCGGATTCGATGCAATTGGTTGATGCAATGATTACACACTTGGAGTGTCGGTTTTTTGCATGGAGTAATGCGCTCTAATTTTTTTGGCTACCGTGAGATTGCAAAAGTAGCCGCCTCTTTGACGTAAAAGAAAGCCTTTCGCTTTCACGCGGATGTCTGAAGACTGAATCACAAGAGCACCAAGCGCGAATTGACGCATATAAGTACGAGAAACCTGAGAGTTTCGCTTTTTTCTTTGTCCTTCATAGAGGTTCACTGACCGGTGTTTTAAACTGTCTGCCGATACGCTACCAGTCTAACTTTCAGATAAAAACGGCTACGATGGGATAGAAAGTACCATGAATCATTGACGTGTTATAAGGAGAAATAGGATGACATTAACTCAATCCACAACCCTCCAAGTACTCTCTTAAAAAGTTCTGAGTGAAAATTCACTGTTTTGAAGTGCACTGAAAAAAAAAAGAATTTATCTAAAAGAAGAATTTATCTAAATGTTTAGTTAAATTAAAATTTAACTAAATTATTTAATTAAGATTAAAATAAATAGCTCAGTTAAACAATTTGTTATTTTAAATAAACATTTTGTATTTTTAATTAAATATTTAGTTGTTTCAACAAAATATTTTGTTGATTCAACTCATTAAAAAAAATCTATTCTAACTTGCTTTTGACGTCTGCTTTAGATGGCGACGATGCTACATTGCTATTTATTTAACCTAACACTTTTTTTTTTATTTCGCTGATTTACATTTATTTATACATTTCGCATACATACACATATTGGATACATATATCGCACATTTATAACATTTCGCATAAAATTTCTTCGCTGACGTGGGATCGAACCCTAACACCTTCGAGTTACAAGGCGGACGCTCTAACCATTACGCTACGCTTGCAAGAAGTCTTTCTTTTTATCCATATAGCTTACAGAAAAATATCATAATATAAACTTTATTATTATTGCTATTATATAATTAATTATAAAGTTAATTCAATATAATTTAATATTTATATTTAACACAATATATAATAATATATTTAAGATATTAATAAGAACCTTATTAAATAATATATAACGTCCTATTTTAAAAAATAAGTATAATATAGTAGATATATATATAATATACGCAGCAAAATGTTCAAAAAAAAGAAGAAAAAAATCAACGACATTAACTAAATATTTTGTAATTTCAACTAAAGGATTTGTTACTTGCAACAAAATATTTTGTTGTGTCAATCAAGTTAGTTTTGTTATCGTATGAGATATCTTTTACAAAATATTTGGTTAAGTCAACTAACTATTCAGTCGAAGCACGCAAAACATTTAGTAACTCTTTATCAAATGATTTAGTTAGCTACCGGCAATTAAACATTTAGTTAGTTCAACAAAATGTTTAGTTATTTATAAGTCAAAGTGACAGTAACTAAATATTTTGTAATTCTAATTAAAAGATTTGTTACTTTCAACAAAATATTTACTTGTGTCAATCAAGTTTGTTTTGTTATCATCTGATAATTTTTTTACTATATATTTGGTAAAGTGAACTAACTATTCAGTTGAACCAACAAAAGCTTTAATTGAAGTGAACTAAATACTAATAAACTATTTACTTGTTGGTCCAATTACTCAATATTTATTTGAATCTACAAAATATGTTGTTGGATTAATTAAATGGTTTATTTATTATTTAACTATAGCAATTTCAACAAAATCTTTAGTTAGAATAACATTATATTTAGTTATTTTAGCAAAATATTTTATTAACCATATTTAGTTACTGCAACTACATGTATTTAGTTGTAGTCGCTAAATCGGTTTGTTGGATCAACAAATCTGTTTTCTGTTTTGTCGCATTGACTAAAGATTTTGTTGATTAAACAAAATTTTTGTTGAATCAACTAAATATTACGTGACAAAATCAATTGAACTAAACATTTAGTTGAATTAACTAAATATTCAGTTAAATCAACTAAATGCCAATCAACTAAATATATTTAGTTGAATCAACAAAATTTTTTTTCTGTGTGAATATTTACTAATTTGCTCAGCTAAAAACCATTCACTGCAAAATAGTAAATATTCACTACGCAATTTAATGAATAGAAGTTAATCAAAATAGAGACTATTAATCAACCGCATTAATGACTGAACACTAATTCTTTAGTTAATATTCCTTAAATGAATTAGCACGCACGCACGCACACACACACACACATTACCTACCTACCTACACTACCTTTGTTGTTTATAATGGTCAATATCCACTGTGAAAATGATAAATTTTCGTTTTTATATGACTAGGTCACTATTGATGATAGGGAATATTTATTATTTATTTAGTGAAATAGAAAATATTTGTTTGCTGTCTAATTAATGAATTACTAATTTGAAAATTGAAATATAAGAACATTAAAATTTTCACTTCTTAAATAGTGATTATTTACTGTGTAACTTTTTAATGAGCGAACGGACGCTGGTTTTCTAGTGAATATTCACTGTTATAATAGTTGGATTTTAAGAACCACTTTTTCACTTTTTTTTTGCTTCGGAAAAAGTCACACTGCAATTATGTTTGTGGCCCTCGTAGTTTTAGTACATAATATACACAAGTTTTATATACGTCATTATTAATTTATTGTAACACAAAGGCAATGAGAAATAATGTCATTTAAAATATTGCCCATCACTTTCTACTACTTTTACGATCCTCGAATCGACCCATTTCTTCAATTCCTCGTAAGAAGTGAAGTGCTGCTCAGCCAGACCATGAGTCATCGACCGAAATAGGTGGTAGTCTGAAGGAGTAAAGCCTGGTGAATACGGCGGGTGGGCTAGGACGTCCCAATTCATTGCTTCTAACGTTTTCCTTTCGATTTTTGCAGCACGTGGCCGAGCATTGTCATTCTAAAAAATGACTTCATCGAGCTTTTTGGCATATTGTAGACGTTTAATCTTCAATGCTCGGCTCAATGGCATCAGCTGTTGTTGGTAACGTTCCCCGGTGATGGTTTGATTGTGTTAGAGTAGTTTGTAATTGATTACTCCAAGCTTCAGTTCGTAAGGAACCCAATTTCCTTGCTTTTGGACCATACCCAGGGTTTGCAGAGCACATGCGACATTGTTCTAATACTTGGGAATTTTCCGATATTAGGCGACTGTCTTCAGACAATAAAAAAAAACAGTGGACCCTACCGTAAAGTTCTAGACCCCAGCTAAACGTGAGGTTCAGCTGTAATAAAGCATTAACTGTGCCTCTTCCTTTTTATTCATTTCTTTTAAATTAGCTTTTGTCTTGATTTCCAAAAATTAATAAATTATAAAAACAGATAAAATTCTCGCAATTACGCGACTGCTATTGATTGCTACACTAAATAAAAAATAATGCTATAACGCACGTTTTAAATAGATATCTAAAAACAATTCGTGCAATAATACACATCACGCTGTGACGTTGATCGAACGATTCGGGAATCTGGCTCTAATTATATTAGGAGACGCGCTCCTTTCTGCGTCTCCGGCGTCACTTTGCACGTTAATGGCGCCCAACGTTTAATATCGTATTGATATTCGAGTTGATGACTTTCAAGGCTGAGTGAAAAATAAATTAGTTAGACACATAGAATCGAATTAATTTTTAAACCAAAATCTTTCTTTCATTTCATTATTAACATTAGTTAAATTTTTGTTGTCACGCGAGAAGGTCAAGAAGACCAAAGTGAAAAAAACCAAGTCACAGCCACGAAAAGTCACACAACAAGATAGGTTAAGTGTTTCTAAATTTGTAAGTAAACATAAACGCGAAAAGTGTAGTAAGTCAATAAGCCAGAGAAGTAAATTCGTATATGAAAACATTTTTTCAACTGGACACAAGATCCGCGCAATAAAAGCGCAGATCTAAAAGTGCCAGAAATTCACGAATAAAGATAATTTAATTTAATAAATTTAATAATTTTAGTTTGAATAAATTTAAGAAAAATAAAATTTTAATAAAAATCAACAAATTAGAAACCTTAAACTATTTTTATTTTCGGTTGAGCAAGCTGGTTCATAATATTTATTTTCTTTCCAAAGCGAAACTTAAGCGAAGGGTAAGAGGCGAGCTTGCTACCTTCGGCGAAATTTTAAATGTAAAGCTGACGATAATATTCCGGCAAAAATTTAACGCGACATATCCGAGCCAAAAGAGCTCCCGGATAATTTTACTTTCTTATATGCATTTTTATTTAAATTAAATCAAATTTGAACTATAATAAATAAAACGAAGATAGTATCAGATAATAAAATCAGATAATATCGTCGAACCACATTCAACGAAAATTTTGAGAAGATAGATAATCGAAGAAGATTAGAATATTTTAACATGGCATCTAAGATGATCTACTGGATTGAACAACTGGTTTCAACTGGCAATGAAGAATTTTTAACATCATCGCTCAAGGCTCTGGAACTTTTAGATACAGGATCAATGAGCGAAAAAGATGACCATCTGCAAAGAGCGATTTTAGAAGAAACGGAAGAATCCGACTACGAGTCATCAGCAAATCACGCAGAATCAGGCAGAGTTTGGAGGCAATCAAAGCTGCAAAATTTCATAAAGAAAATAAGCAGCATGTTAGAATCAGATGTAGAAACGGAGCAGGTGATAGATGATTTGCGCGTTAACGTCTCACGCAGAAAAGTCAAGCCAACAAAAAGTACGGATAGATTATCACAACAATTGCAACTGGACGCATCTGAGGGAGCACATTTCTGCGAAACACCAGAGAAGCCAATAACCATAACCATAATGGTACAGAATAAGAAATACGTAATCCCAATAGAGGTGTTAGCCAGATTTGCATCGGAAGAGACGGACACGACAGAACCATCCGCAGAAACAACGCAACCAGTATTCAGCAGGCAAACCATGGAACAGCCGCTACAAGACAGGCTAAGGAACGATTATCTACGAGCCAGCAGCTTAGGTGAAAATGCAGAGAATTGGAAAAATCGTCACAGGGTGGAGTTTTAAAATTCAGCGGAGCACGGACAATGTTGAAGAATTTCTGTTCACGCAAAGGAATAGCATAAGGTACAGGTTGTGCGAAGTGTAGGATGCTACGGCTCACTACCCGATTATGCGTAATGCAACACTTAACTCGCTATAGATTAAGAGCAAGAGTGGCTGACTGGAGAAATATTTGGCGACTTAAGGAATCATTAGTTTTGAAGGTTGAACTAAATGATGACCTTGGATTTGTTATTGGTTATCATTTTCAAGGTCATTTAAAGGTCATCTTCAGTTTTTTTAAATAGGGACCCCTATTTTTTTATTTCAGATTCTGAAAGAGCACAAAATTTTTACATCTGGATATGTATCCACGTTATGGCTCAAAATGACCTGCAGAGGTCATTTAGTGGTTAAATGATTATTTAGTAGCAGAAAGCCAAGAATCCCGATTATTAAGAACTTTGGGTGTATTTGACGAAAAGAAAAAAAAAATTTCGTACTTTAATACTAAAGTACATAATTTGATTTTCTAGGACGAACTTTATGGTCACTTTAAAATTGGCCTTCATTTTTAAGGTCATTTGAAAGTTATCTTCAGCTTATTAAAAAGGGACTCATTTTGTATTCCGGATTCTGGAGGAGCATTAAATTTTCGGTCTGGAGATATGTACAATATCCACGTCATGGCTCGAAATGATCTACATAGGACACTTGGGGGTTATTAATTTCAAAAGCAAAATAATCTAACCGTTTTACATGAACAGTTTTTATTGCAATAATTTTTTGCAAGGGTTACGAGTTTCTACGCATGATTCATAGCATTTTCAGGATCGTTACTTGTACCTTAGAAGATTTTGCTCACTATTCTTTTTAGGAATCAGTTCATTTATAATTGTTAATTAACAATTGTTTACTCCTATTTACTTTTCTGTTTTCAAGAGTTAAGTGAAGTTCTCTTACTTCGAAATTCAGATAATTGTATTAATTTTCAATAATTGTACTTTTAATCGTAGTGAAAAATGGCACATCTTACTGAACGAGAAAGAATATCTTTGTTGATGATGCGAGGGTGGGGTGATCAAGAGAGAGGTTACAAACAGGTACAGCGTTTATTCAATGAAACATTCAGAGTTGAAGAAAACAACCCTATTTCAAAAAGTACCGTAATTCGTACAATTAGACGTTTTGAAGAGACAGGTGGTATTAAAGATCGTCCTAAATCAGGTAGATCCAAATCATCGTCTAATGATGAAAAGAGCTTAGACGTATTACAATCATTTATTGAGGACCCCCATTGCAGCATCAGACGTTGTGCACAACAGCATGAAATGGGACCTGCATCTGTGCACAAAATTTTTGAAACTCAACAAATGGCATCCTTTCAAATTAAAGTTGGTACAGGAATTATCTGAAGATGATTTTGATAGAAGGGTAGAGTTTTGTGATGTAATGATGCAAATGATATCTGATGATCCTTTGCTCCTCAATAACATTGTTTTCTCTGATGAAGCCACGTTTGAGTTAAGCGGAACAGTAAACAGACATAATTGTCGATACTGGAGTAACATCAATCCACATTGGACCACACGCAACATCCTGAAAAAGTAAATGTTTGGGCTGGCATATTTAATGGAAGAGTACTTGGCCCTTTCTTTATTGAAGGTAATTTAAATGCTGCAATGTATGAAAACATGCTTCGAGACCAAATTATACCTGCTATACGGAATTTAACGGGTGGAAATCTGGACGAAATTTACTTCCAACAGGATGGTGCTCCTGCACACTACGGTATTCATGTTCGCCGATATTTAGATGCAACATTTCATGATAGATGGATTGGGCGGAGAGGTACAATTGAATGGCCACCTCGGTCCCCAGACCTAACGCCTCTTGATTACTTCGTTTGGGGATACTTGGAGGATAAAGTTTATGTTATAAAACCACGTGACGTGGATGAATTACGCCAAAGAATCACTGATGAAATAGACTTGATACCTCAGCAAATCTTGCGAAATGTTGTTGCAGCCTTTTACAATCGGTTAGCACATTGCCAAACTGTTAATGGGCAACAATTTGAACAGTTGTTGTAAAAAGTTCCTGTCAACGACATTTTAAAAAAATTCAGTTTGGGCGAATAGTCCACTGTCTTGATTTAGTTAGCTGGGCCGCCGATAGTCCTGCCTTAGCTGATTGGGCCGCTAGTGTTCTTGTCTTAGTAGGCTGGGCCGCCGATGGTCTTGCCTTAGTTGGCTGGATCACCCATGATGTTACCTTAATTAGTTGTACCTCCCATGCCTGAGCAATAAGGCTCATTTTGATTAGACATTTTTTTATTTATCATTTTCTCCCCCGAGGTATGTAGTTGTTGGGCCTAAGGCTTATTTTGATTAGACAATTTTTATTTATCATTTTCCCCCCCGAGGTATGTAGTTGTCGGGCCTAAGGCTTATTTTGATTAGACATTTTTTATTTATCATTTTCTCCCCCGAGGTATGTAGTTGTTGGGCCTAAGGCTTATTTTGATTAGACATTTTTTTATTTATCATTTTCCCCCCCGAGGTATGTAGTTGTTGGGCCTAAGGCTTATTTTGATTAGACATTTTTTTATTTATCATTTTCTCGCCCGAGTTATGTGGTTGTCTGGCCTAAGGCTTATTTTACGCCAGTGTCAATTACACCTTCTACAATCCTAATGCAGAATTTAGCGCTGGTGCAAAATGGAGAATTACAACTAGGAGGCTTAATTTGGAAAACTAAAGTTAACCTTCAAATGACCTTGAAAATCAAGGGCAATGTCAATTTAACGCCACCATAAAGTTTGTCTTGCAAAATCAAATTACTTTAGTATTGGTCAGATACGCTCAAAGTTCTTAATAATCGGGATTTCTTGGCTTTCTGCTACTAAATAATCATTTAACCACTAAATGACCTCTGTAGGTCATTTTGAGCCATAACGTGGGGTACATATCCAGATGTAAAATTTTGTGCTCTTTCAGAATCTGAAATAAAAAATAGGGGTCCCTATTTAAAAAACTGAAGATGACCTTTAAATGACCTTGAAAATGATAACCAATAACAAATCCAAGGTCATCATTTAGTTCAACCTTCAAAACTTAACAACTTTTGTATTTAACATTTTTTTCCAAAATGCTTACTTTATGTTATAAGTGGGGGGTCCGGAACATTTCAAACACCCTGTATAATCCGAATATTCGAAATAACGAACCGTCGTATTCAAAAAGAAAAAAAAGCGAAAATTCGAATTCAAATTAGCCCGCCTTAGCGTCTGTCACGATGACGGTCAAATACCAGTCACGACGCGGTAACAGTCCGCGCAGCGGTACGACGGTCCGCGCGCACGGAACAGACAATTGCGCATGTGCCAACTCGACGCGAGGAAGAAGACGCCACGCGGTCGATACAATAACAGCAGCCATAGTGCAAGAAGGACTGATTTAAATTGAAAAGTGAATAGACAATAAGTTTGGTGCAAATTGCGAAATGTGCGAGGTGATTCGACACCTCCTCCACGACCACCGTCCGCGATGTAGTTCGCTAGGACCGCAACAGTGCGACCAGGCTACTCAGACAGAGGAGACGCCAACACCGACGACGACGAGGATAAAGAAGAGGCTAGGCGTGTGAACGAAATTGTCTTCCGCATGGACAACATCCTCAGAAAATCTGTGGAGGATGAAATGTTTAAAGAGCCGAATCCTCAAACAGCCGCCTTGAAAGAAGCAGAGGCAAGGCTCCAGCAGGCACAACTAAAGCTAAACCAAAGGAGAGAAGAGCAGATACGCCAGGAAAAGTCAACGGAGTCATCAAGTGACGACGACAACCAACCTCCAGGAGCACAGGCACCAGCCTGCCCGCCCAAAGCAAGGGCCGAGCAACAGGTATCAACTCGTGCACAGACTGGCCCATCAGCAGCCGCTGCACCCCAGCAAGGACTGCGTCCAGTAAGCCGGGTAGAACCCAGCAGAGAGCTAAGGAGACCCAAAGCTCAAATAAGCTCCGCCAACAACAAACCACCATCCTCCAGCACAACAGAACCATCAAAGCCGCCAGCATTGGTAGAAGAAGGCAAACTTTTCAACGAGGAAAAGCCAGAGAAAGCCATGCACTTCTTCACATAGAAAAGGAAGGACCAGCGTGAAAGGACACGCCTGTACCATGCTGGGCAAAGAGTGAGGGAAAACACATACCCTAATCTGCAGTGAGGAGAAGGATGAAGATCCGCCGAAGAAGGAAGTCCAGGTCAATGAAGAAAAAAGACAATTAGTGAAATAAACAGTGAAGTGCGAGAGGCAAACTTTGTTAAAGAATAGTTAATTAAATTAAGTAAGTTTAATTGTAAGATTTCATATGTACAACAAATTCAATAATAATTGTAAAACCTAAACACAAACTCTCCTTCATTGTCTCGACCTGAGCCCATATCCATCCAAAAAAAGATTTCCTTACAGTAAATTAACACTTTAGAAAAATAATCAACCAATGTCCACAAACTAAATGTCTAAATAACAAAATAACAATACAAAGATTAATCGCTTGGAAAATAATTTGTAAAAAGGAAAAATTTAGTAAAAACAAATTTTTATCATTGTACTTCTCATATGAAGCAAAACGCCAGCTGTCGAAGCGTAGCAGCCGACACCCGCAATGTATGCAGCTGTGACTGCAAACCAGCGAGCATACTAATTTATGCAGATGCAACCTGCCGTGCGATAGTTTTTACCCTGTAAAAACCTTTGGTGCAGGGGGGTTGTAACGTTAAATACTATGTGACTTAGCAAATTTTACTAAGTGACGTATCAATTTTTCTTTAAGGACGTTGTCGTAAAAATCACTTATCTTCAAATTTGTCTCAAATTAACAAATGTTCATTAAAGTATCCTTTATAATTCCGCAAAATTTCAATATAACAAGCGGTATTAAAAAAGTTAAAATTGTACTTGAAATTTGCATTATTTAACATGGGAAGCATAGGACGAAGCTCGTGTTACAGAGCATTTTTTTTGAACTGTGAGCGCAATTATCTTGTAATACTTTTAAAAAATTATATTAGAGTATTTGATGATATAAGAAACAAGATATACTTAAATAGATATGGGGAAGAGGTATTCGTTTTTTAATGGCAAGCCTTTAATGTAAGCATCTTTTAGTCTACCGCAAGCGCCGAAGGAGGACGTCGATGGCAATTTGGCAATGTCGCACGCATCAAATAGTGCGGCAGCATCACGGAGCATGTTTCTGTGCGCTATGCGTATACAAATTTGTATATATGTTTATTGCGGACACTCAAGACGCTGTTGCCGGATCGCCCGAGGCTTCGCAGAAGATACCTTTTGTATTTCTGCACATAGAAAACGGAGAGAATGCGTGCAGTAGTGCTCAACCTATTCTTCTTTTGCCATATACACTGGTACTAATGCAAATGAAGTTTAAGTTGCGCACGACTGATCCGCGACAACGTCCTTAAAATCAAGTGTAGGTCCCGATTACAAAGTTACTTAGTAATTTTATTAAAAATATTATAATTTATATTAGATATATAGGCATTTTTATTAGAATTTTGTGCAAAAATCATCAAAAAATTCAATTTCAAGATGAATGCTTTAGTTTTATGGATTAACGCTAATCCTCGAAGTAATTCAATAGTCGACAAAAGAGATATTAAAGTAGATGGAGAAATTTTAAAAGCAAAGTGTGGAAAAAATGGTTTAAAGTAAAATTTGTTGCTGAGAACGGTATGTTTTATTGTTTATTTATAAGTAAATATTTAAAAAAATATATATTATTTTTACTAAGTAAGAATTAGATGTTTTTAAATTAATCTTAAATCGTTGTAGATGATGAAACCTGGTTAGAGTCATTAACCATGTCTACTGAAGGTAAAATAATAAAACCTACGTGCTGAACCTCAAACAGTGACAGTGCATTGAAACGCAAAAAAGAGAGGAAAATAAAATTTTGAAGCAAAGAAGAAGCGACGTGACGCGAGAAATGGATCAAACTATTAGCATTGAAAAAATGCTCCTACGAAACCATAACCTTTCCTCCCGGCGCCCGATCGAAAAGGTTACGATTTCCAAAAGAGTGTAAAGAAAGTTCCGTTAAAGACCAGCCGAATAAAGATCAGTCCAGTGAAAATAAGTATAGTAATAATGATTTATTGGTGACTCCCAAAGATAGGATTTTGGATGAGAATAAAGACAGTTATGAAGAATGCTTAAACGAGAGTTCAAAAGAGAGTTCTGAAGAAAAGTCTAAAGATTCTTCATTGAATGAAATTTCGAAGAGTGCGACTGGAAACGATAAAAATTGCAGAATGAGTCAAGCAATGCTGTGGCATGTTAGGTTAGGGCATGCGTCCTTACCCTATCTGACGTAGCTGCAGAAGACTCATGCTCATATAAAAGAGTTAAAAGAAGTGGTTTTTGATAAGACGGTCGAAGAGTGTGATATCTGCATGGTTGCTAAATTTAATAAATTGCCATTTAGCAAGATTAGAAATCGTTCCTCCAGACCTCTTCAAATAATTCATTCGGACTTAATGGGACCAATAAGTCCTGCTAGCTATCCTAAGGGTTATCGTTTTATATCTGTGTTTATTGATGACTTTTCCAGATTAGCGATGGCATATCCTATGAAGTCAAAGAGTGAGACAGGGAAGTGCTTCGAGTCATTTGTAAAGAGCGCAAGAAATCTTATAGGAGAAGATGTAAAAGTATGCTACTTGCGTACTGACAGAGGTACCGAGTTCACAGGAGGGTACACTGTTGAAGTGTTGAACAAACTGGGAGCAGAATTGGACCTGGCTACACCAGACACTCCAGAACATAATGGTGTGTCAGAAAGATTCAATCAGTCAATCCAGAAGAAAGTAAGAACCTACATGTTCGACTCAAGACTGCCTAACAATATGTGGGATCTTGCCCTTGGAGCAGCGATTTATAGCTACAATAGGACTCCCCATAAGTCAAATGAAATAATAACTCCATTACAGAAATTCGCTCCCAATTATCATTTTGACATAAGACAGTTGAAGAGATTTGGTTGTGTGGCCTATATGAAAATACAAAGACGGTCTGGACCTAAGTTTGGTAATTTAGGAAGAATGGTTGTCCATGTGGGATACACACCCACAGGATACATTCTGCTGAAGGTTAAAGAGGGTAAATTTTATGAGAATAGAGATGTACGATTCAACGAAAGAGTGATTTTTGGAGATCGTTACAATTCAAAGAGCGTTAAAGACTGGCATCAAGAGGAGACAGTGTTAAATCAAATAGACTGGTTTGCAAAATTCGACAAAGAAAATGAAAAGATTGTAAGACCGTTAAAAACGGAGGGAGAGTCCAAGAGAAAACTTGAAGAACAATTTAAGAGTGAAACAGATCAAAATAAAAGAGTGAAATTTCAAGAGAGTCAAAAAGAGTTAAAAGATTGTAGTTTCTCAGCCATTCCCAGTCTTGCAAATCAGACCGCAGTTTTATTAACTGTTACAAATGATAACTCTGAAGAAACGAGTCTAGCTCAAGCTACTTCAGATGCAGCGTTTCACTTCTTACTTGCAAAGGTGAAAGAAGATCCTGTGTCACTCAAACAGGCCATGGAATCTAAAGAGAGTCAACAGTGGCGTGAAGCCATTGAAAGAGAGTTGGATGCAATGAGAGAAAATAAAGTCTGGAAGATTGTGAACAGACCTGGCGCTCAAGAAGATGGTAAAGGAGCAAACATTATAGATTCCAGATGGGTGTTCAAAAGTAAACCAGCTGAAGACAGTCAGAAAAGTTTCAAAGCAAGATTAGTTATAAGAGGGTTTAAAGACAGAAATAGTTATGATCTGCGAGAAACATATGCTCCAGTCTTATGACTGCCTCTGGTGAGAGTTTTACCGGCAATTGCTAACAAAATGGATTATGACATGTATCAACTCGATGTTCAAATAGCCTTCTTAAATGGTCATTTGTCTGAAGAGATATACATGGAGATTCCCGAGGGACTTGAGGTCTCTGACCAGAGAAGTCCGGAGAATCTTGCATGCAAACTTGAAAGAGCGTTATATGGTTTGAAAATAAGTCCAAAGAAATGGAATCAAAGATTGTCTTCGGCTGTAGAAAAAGAGGGTTTAAAATCTGGTCACATCGATCCATGTCGGTTCACCTGGAGGGAGTATAATAGAATTGTAATTTTATTATTGCATGTTGAAGACATACCTTTAGCTGGCAACGATAAACATAAAATGAACAAAATTAAAGAGGGTCTAAAAAGAGAATTTAAAGCAAAAGATTTAGGTGAACCTAAGGAATTTCTAGGTATCAAAATTAACCGCAAAAGACAGTCTATGATTCTTGAATTAAGTCAAGAAAACTACATTCACAAAGCTTTGACAAGATTTGGATTTGAAAACATGCATCCCCAAAGAACGCCTATGGTAACCACACAGGTTATGAATAGAGAAAGAGAGAATGACGGTCAAGCATGGAAAGAGAGTGAATCCATACCATACAAAGAGGCTGTTGGAATATTACTGTATTTAGCATGTGCGACAAGACCTGACATTGCTTATACAGTTAATGTATTAAGTAGACACCAGTCGAATCCAACAATCAATGAGTGGAAGATGGTAAAGAGAGTTTTTCGTTATTTGAAAGGAACAAGTCAGTATTCTTTGTGCTATAAAGGCAAAGAAAGCAATATACGGGCATTCTCAGATGCCAGCTTTGCAGACTGCAAAAACTCATTAACCACTTGTGAATATGTAATAAGACTGTTTGGTGATTCGGTGGCATGGAGAACTCACAAACAATCCTATGTAGCTTTGTCTACTTGTCAAGCTGAGTTTGTATCAATGAGCGAGGCTTGTCAAGAATTAGTAGGTTTGAACGAATCAATTAAGCTGATATTGAACAAAACGTTTTACCCTGTCACTTTGTGGTGTGGCAATAAATCAGCTGAAACAAATGCAAAGGTTGATGGAGGTAACAAACTACGGCACGTGACTGAAATAAGAGAGAATTATGTAAAAGAGTGTGTAAAAAGAGAGTTTGTAAGAGTTGAATGGATTCCTTCGAAAGAGCAAATTGCTGATATATTAACTAAGCCTTTGCCATTAGAGTTACATTGTAGACTAACTGAAAGATTGTTCAATTTAAGCAAAGAGTGTTAAAGAGGGTCAAACAAGTTGCATAAGAGGGTTTTATTTTGTATGTTTCAGACAATAAGAGCAAGTAAAGAGGGCCAAACTACAGTCAAGAGCAGCAGGTCTTATACTTGGAAGAAAGGTTTAGAGAGCATATAAGCGAGCACACTACCGAGAGCATACAAGCGAGCAAATATACAGAGATGACCAGCAAGAAGATGAGTTAAGAGTTGAAAGACACATGGTCAGGAGGCAGTGTTAGATATATGAGTGTATGAGTGTGCGCCCACGAGTCTGTTTGGTGTGGCGCCACCTCGTTTCCCCCAATTTAGACTCGCTAGTCTACTGAGAGTGCTCGAGTAGTGAAGACGGCCCTTTTGATAAATAAAGTTTTTCTATCTTTTATTTATTTGGTGTCTTTATTTCGAGCTCCTAAAGTAGCATCCTAACAATTTTGTTTAAATAAGTTTTGCATAAATTTTGGAACGTTCTTGTATTAACCCTTTAACTCCCAACTTGACCATTTTTCGACAATATTTTCAGTGGTGTGTGACACTAACTTAAAATGGTTCAAGAAATTTTTGAAATACCATTTTTAACGTAAAATTTTATGTACTTACAGAATCCGGTATTAGATTTGTTGAAAAGATGAAAAATAAAAAGTTATAAACCATTTTTTGCAAAAAATGCGAATTTTTGAGAAAAAAAAATTGTTTAACCCAAATTTTCGAATTGAAAGAGGGTTCGCTCGTACGTCTAATACGTATATATTTCGTCAATGGCATGTATACTTTATTGTAAAACTGTTGCAATACCGAAATTAAAAATGTCGGCCATCCAAAGGTTCGTGATTTTTTTTTCGATCAGGATCGACTTAACGAAAAAAATGTATACAACAAAAAGTTGTTAGAATTCATCAGAGAAGACGTGTTAATTTTTTTAGACTTTTCGGAGCGACTTTTGGATTTTTGGATATGGCTAATTATTGAAAAATCAAAAAATTGCTCCGAAAATTCTGAAAAAATTTACATGTATTCTTTGATTAATTCTAAGCACTGTTTGTTCTATAACTTTTTTTATAGAGTCGGTCTTTATTGAATTAAAAATTGTTGAACGTTCTTAGTCGCTACTGAATGTAACGTTGCCCGGGTTTTACCACGAGGAGGTGAACATTCATTGAAAACCCATTTTCAATGAACGTTCACCTTAGAATTAATCAAAGAATACTTGTGAATTTTTTCAGAATTTTCTCAATAAGGAATATATTGGTAAAATGTATATTAAAAATAATTATTTCATTTACTATTATGAAATAAATATTTACGACTTAAAATCAATAAGAAAAAAATGTTTTCTCCATCCCTCGGGCGAAAGTACGAGGTTTCTCCTTTTGTTAACGCTAGAAGAAGGAGCATTTTTAGCCACTGCATGCGCGTCATTTGTTTTAAACTCGAAAGCTCTGTCCGAAAGATTTTTAAAATCTAACCCCTTTAGGTTCGGTTATATTCTAATAGCTAATAGACATTCATCAAAGAAAGTCTATGTAGATAATTAGCGTCCTTTAAAATAATTTATATACCTCTAAGGTGCAGGTTGTGTTTGTAGTCGTATGATTTTCGATTTATCCCGCTTATAACGTAAATAAAATTCAATCCACCTGCTAGCTTTTTTAATTATCAAAAAGAATACTAATCAACCGTACACTTAAATTAGAACTTTATTGAACGTTATTGAAAATGTAGAAATAAATACGAATACAGTAAATTGGTTAAAAAACAAATTGCATTGCAAGTAAATTAAAATAAAATTTCAGTTTTAAAAACATTCAATTACGTTTTTATTAAATGTTTAAGTTATAAATATTATGTTTATTCTGCTTTTTTTTTCGATGCCCGCCCCCAACCAGCAGTACTCGCTACGCTCGTGCTGCAAATGTTGGGCGGGCATCGCACATATATAAACGCGCGATAGGTAAAATAAAAAAATATATGCAGATTACACTAAAGGAACCCGTGGCGAAAGTAAAAACATGGCTGCGCAGAACAACTGCCAGTTGAGGTCGGTTTAAAGGTTAGAAATTGATTATTTTACTATTTTCTAATTAATAGTATAGCCATACTTTCGCCCGGGGATAGAGAAAAATACTATTTCTCCCCCTTGTAAGAAAATCTACTATTTGAGTTGCTGCAAGACAATTGAAAGCAATAAACCTATCTATTACCAGTACTGAATAGAAATCAATTGACATTTTTTTAAACCTATTACAATAAAAAACAATTAAATTCCTGATATTATGTAAAGCAATTCAATTCCATAAACAAGCTATTGGAAAATGTATATTTAAACCAATTACTTAATTTGCAAATTAAAAACAATAAAAATAGATTACTTTATATTGCTAAAATGCAATTGGCTGTAATTCACAATCAGTTGGCGATTTCAGTCATATTGAAAATAATTGAAATCAATTAAATTTAATCCAAAAATTAGATTAGGATTTAATTGCAATTCAAATCAATTGATATAAATTCATTCTCTATTTACTAGTCAATTAAGGATATTGAAGTCAATAACAAACAATTAAATTTTAATTGTTTTCTACTGATTTCAATTTATCATTTCCAGCAGGGAGAGCCAGCCTTATAGCGGCGTATTGCATTCTTTCGATTTTTAGTATAGCTTCAGATTTCGTGGGAAAGTAAACAAAGCACGCGTAATCTATGATTGATCTGACGAAACTCTTATAGAGAATCAACAATGTTTTAGGGCTTGAACCTCACCATACGCCTCTCAAGAATTTAATTATATTTAGGGCTTCGAAGACTATTTTGTGCATTTGTTCAATTTGTTCATTAAATAATAATCTATAATCAAAGGCGATTCCAAGAATGCGAGTTAATTTACTAGATTTGATAGGTATATTGTTGACGAGAATCTCTGTTTCTGCTGGTTTTATGTTCCACTTGTTAAAATGAATGAATATGGTTTTATGTGAGGAAAGATTTAATCCTAAGTTATTTAGATTACGTGTGGTTGTAGCGATCGCCTTTTCTAGTATTTTTTTACATTTTTTTACAGATGCTCTTTTACAAAATTACGCAATATCGACAGCGAATTGAGATACGATAACACTTTTTGAAAGGTTTTGACATATTTTAGCAACGTTCATATTATACAAAAATGGGCTAAGAACTCTTCCTTGTGGTACACCCTTATGTGCAGTTAGGAACTGGTCGCCATATGATTCAGTGTATATGTAACGATGAGTTAAAAATTGAACAAATTTAATTGCTCTGAGAGGAATACCGATTTTTGCCATTTCCTGTAATAAAATGTCAATATTAATATTATCGAATGCTCGATTTACATCTAAGAAGACGACTAGGTCTCTTTTTTCCTAAAGGCTTCCTCAACATTCAGAGTTAAATTGGTCAAATTGTCGACTGTGGATTGTCCTTTACGGAATCCAGATTGAGAAAAATATTATTGTTTTCTACCACCATTGAAGTCTATTTTTTAACATGATCTCAAAGAGTTTGCAGGAGCATAAGCTTATTGGTCTAACATTTTTTCCGTCGGATTTTCTTATAAAATGAACGTAAGATTTTTTCCAACTTTCAGGATAAGAATTAGTTTTGAACATTTCATTAAATATGTCTAGCACGATGAGCTTGTACTTCACTGGTAATCTTTGAAGAGATTCATAGTTAAGACCGTCTATACCGCATGAAGAGTGAGTGTTTTTACTTTCGAGAGCACAGTTAAAATCAATGAAGTTGAAAGCAGAATCTAAGAAATCGTTTTGTTTACAGTCTGGTAGCCAATCAAGATCCGTTGAACACCACGGAGGGCTAATTTTATTTAGCGCAGTTAATATTTTTTCTTATTCCTGATGGTTCTCAGAATGGTGATGGGATTTCTTTTTATCCAAGAGTTTTTAAAAACTTTGATAGTTTGCCAAACGTGGTTCGGATTTGTGTGATAATTTATATTTTCTGCGAATTTAATAAAGTTACTTTGTTTTTTCTTTTTAAAAGTTTTTTTTGCTATGGCACAACATTTTTTATTCGATAAAGTCTTTCGGGTCTTTAGAAAAATTCTATTTTTTGAAAGCAACTTTGTTCACAACTTTTTTTAGGTGTATTTTTTTCTATGGCTTCGGAGAGAATATTGGTGAATATATCGTATTTTTCGGTAGCCGTAGAGTTTTCAAAGTCGGAAGACAGGAAACAAGTATATTTTTCAACAAGATTTTGAAGGACATTATTCCAATTTGTTCGTACAGATTTGAGATTGAATGATTTTTTATAATAAATGCTTCTTTTATGGCTACGTCAATTGCTATCGGTATTAGTGTAGCTAATATCAGAGCCCAAGGTATCATCAATTACTTTTGTGTTGATTCGGTCGGATAGATTGGTTGAAGAGAATATCAATTCAATATAGAAGAAGAATTGCTATTGGGAGTGACGTCGGTGACGGTATTGGAATTGCGCAAAAACATGTTGGAGTTACTTAGGCTTTCGCAAAGTCTTAGTAATTTTTAATCGATATGTAATAAATATAAAAAATAAGAAGCACCTGTTTTTTTTAGTTCAGATTTTTGCAGTTTTATTTTTGCTATTTCTGATAGAGAGGTGGTTTCGTGCGTTGCAGGCCATGTGTCCTATGTACTTAATAACGAAATCCACCGTGTTTTAAATGTGATCGACTCATCTCTCTCATCACTGAGACCACTTAGACAGCGTTGTTTTAGTAGCCTAAGCATTTAGACCACTAGATCACCAACTGTACTTAAGGGGGTAGGCCTGGGTTAAATTGAAAAAAATACACTTTTCAATATAATAGCTATGAAGATTTTATGCATCACTTTTTATTACTGGAACTTTTTACACTTTAAGTTCTGACATAATTTAAGCAATTTATACACTACAAGGGCCCAAAAACTGCCCTTCATCTCTACTATTGTTCCATCAAAAATATCTTAAAGTTTTATTTATTTGCCCATTTGCCATAGCTTTTTTTCTAGTACGATGACTTATATGTCACCAGACCAGGCTTAAATTACTTTTCATAACTTGCACCTCAAATGTTATGGATTACTTTTCTGAAAAAAATAAGAAAAAATTATTATGGACATTTAAATCTTAAACATTAAAACCTTCAAATGACCTCGAAAATAAGTTTCAAGGTCAAAACTGATTTCATAAAAAGATGTCCCCCATTGTCCCAAACCACTTTTGTCTGAACAATTTTTTTGTACAACGCGAACCGGCGAAAATTTCTGGGTGGTTTCTTTAAAATGGGACACCCTGTAGACGAATAGAGCACATTTTGTAAAATTACATTTTTAGTATATGACAATTCTAAAAATTACTATTTTAAGAATAAAAATTGCTATTTTGAGTATCACAAAAGTCTACTTTTCATACTACAATTTTTCGCTCATCAAGACTGTCACTCATTTTCTAATCACAATCGCAAACTTTAATAAGTTATTTCTCTCCCTGTATTAGTAACTTAAAGTTAATAAAAATCAGGATATGTTTTTTATAGAAAATTGTCTATTTTTATCAAAATTATCCAATGTGTGGTGCTAGAAGCAATACGCTATTGGCACGAAAATTTGGATAAGAGCCAAAATCGTCGTGAAAATCCACGCGGAATCCACAATGAAATGCGCAACAGTAGTTTTCGTTACAAGAGCGTAAAGTGGAACTTTACGTAAAGTGTAAGTTTTACGTTCGAGTTGCAAACATTATTTTTTGATGTAGTAGGCGTAAAGTGCTACTTTACGAAAAATATATTTCCATATGCATTATACATGGATATTTATCTTAACAATATCCAAAAAATATTAATCAATTTATCAATATATTCATAAGATTCAAAAACGTAAAAATATTACATCACATGGGTCAATGCACAAGAACTTTGGATTCGTTTCTACGTAAAGGTCAATGTCAATTTTGTACAGTGGTGCCTTATATTCTTACTATGATTTGGGCCGTTTAAAAATTTCCATTATAATTTGGTTAAATCGTTACTTGCTTTCGGGTTTCCTTAAAAAAAGAAATGAATTCACTTTTATCCCTATTTTATGGGTTACTTTTATTTTGTCATATCTCCACATGCAGCGTATAATAAAAAGTATTGCTGTACAGTACATATCTACGATCTTTGCGCCAAGATCCGCGTGAAAGCGACCGGCTGTTGCATGGGGAAGAAAAAATTGTGTAACACCTCCTCGTGCGTCAATGGGACGTTCATTTTCTCATTTTCTCTTGCGGCTCGCTCATCTCTTGTGGAGGATCGAGCCGCCGACTGCGGCTGATCTGACGCTCGCTTCGCTGTTTTGTTTATGGAAGAGAAAGCGACCACAAGCATGCGCGACTTTGGCCAAAAGAGCGGTTAGTCACGTGGCACTTAGGCGACTCTGCGATATTTTATTAATGTCTTGCATATACTTTTCATTGATGTTACAAACTCGAAGTTCGTAAAAGAAAGAACCATTTTTTAATTACGCTTTTAGCTAATAATAATTATTTATTTGTTCAAGTTTAATTAACTATTAGATTCTTAAGTTATTTGTCATATAAAACCCATAGAGAGTTATAATTTAAAAAATCTCATCCTGTCTAAAAAAAGTAAACAATATTAGGATATTGTAGAGTAATTCAAAATTCAAAAAGTTCTTACCTATAATATATGGTTTTTTAGTATAATTCATCAACTAGATAATAAAACAATCGTTTATAATAAGCTTTAACATTTTTAAAAATTAATTGATGATTTGTTAAAATATTTTAACCTCTAAATTTTCAGCGAGTGAATCGCAGAGGTGTAGTATATTATAATTATTTTTAAAATATATTGATCTAATTTTAAGATGTTTAGCACCTAAATGTACATTTTTTCAACAACAAGAAGACTGCTGTAAATTTCACGTGTACTCTGAAAATGGGTCTGATAATTTAACAAACTTCAGAGATGTTATTTTTGTTTTTTAATTCATATGTAATCGAGGCTATGTCACAATAAGACACCAAATAAATAAATGCAAAAAATGTCAAAGCGACCGAGTAAATTTGAGGATTTTTCCATTGATATACAAAAGCGTTCGATATATCTATTTATAAAAGAATCATATACTTGCGATGGAGAGCAACCACTCGAATTAGAAAATACTTTAGAAGTAAGTGAAAAAATAAGTATCTTCTCTTAAAAAAAGTGATGACTGGATGTTGTGAAGCCTCGAAAACGTGAACCTGATTGGTTCGTACGTATATGGCGGAATGGCACTGAAATTCAAAATTTCTAACCTCAAAAATGAGCCCGGAATAAACAGTAAAGAAAGGAACTTGAGCGCATTCAATTTTGTATTTTAACAAAGAAATAGTTTTTGTTTTGAAGCATTGAAGTAATTCATGAATGAAATTGGTCGAAAAATTTGGGAACGCATTTTCTTTTGTCGCCAAAGTTCAATTCTTAAAGATTTGAGTTTTCCATTAAACAATTTAATGAAATAAGTATTGTATTAAACCTTTTTAACTGTAGATTTTATGAATTAAATTTGTTGAAAAATAAAATATCGCTATGCTATTATTATTTTATCTAAAAAATCAGAATGTATTATTTAGAAGAACTGCCCTGGTAGAAAAGTTAGCTTCCGAGTTAGCTTGCTTAATAACAGTAAGCTAAAATCGGTAACTAAAAATAAGCTTCGCATTAACGGATTTTAAGCTACTAATAAGCTTACGGTACGGCTAGGCAAGCAATATAACTAACTATTAAGCAATATAAATAACAACCTTTGTCTTTATAATATGTCTAAAATTGAATTATGCAAGAAAATATTATTACTAATTGGAAGTTTATTTCATTCCTTAAAAATAAATATAAAATTATGTATGTTGCCTAACATGAGAATTGTTGTGAGAGGTTGTGTTTATGAGGTTAGGTACAAATGTACTATACAGTCGAATGTACATGTATAGGTGTAGAGTATGGTAGTGTTAGTAACAGCGTCTGGTCAGCCTGCACGTGTCTCCAAGACTTCAATCTAATGCATTTTTCGGTTAAGGTTTACACCGTTTAAAAATAAAAAAATATATATTAACTTATTATGAAATTGCACTTTATAAAAATCTACATTATTTATTTGTAATAATAATTTTTTTTATGCATATTCTCATAATAAATAGTAATAACAACCTCAAATAATATCTTAACATCAATCTGAAGCTTATGCGAAGCTACCGTACGCTTAAAAACGGTAGCGCCAGTAGCTACGCGTAAGCTATTTTTGTTAGCTTAAGAAAGCTAATTGTGCAACAATTAGCTAGTTATTATTAGCTAAAAATTAGTTAAGTTTTCTACCAGGGTGGTTAGAAACAAAACATCGGAAAGAGAACATTGAGCAGGCGAAGCGCGCCAGCTGGATCAGTCGTCGGCTCGTCGCCGTGAAGGTGGATCAAAACGGTTTCTCGCGTGCGAAGATCGACCAACCTTCTCGATCGTCCGAATCAAGCTCTCTTTATTATTTTGCACGGAGTGACTCTATGATGCCCCCTTCTGCCTCTTATGTAGCTCATACTTCACGTCTTCACGACGTAAGTCTTTAGACCGAGCCGTGACACCCCCCACCTTACAAGTCGCTAGACCCCGACCTGGGTACTCCACATTTTTTCTTTTATTTTTTGTCTTCGACTTGGGAAGACTTCGTCCGAGACTGGTGGCTATTTGGATCCCCATCGGTCCCATGACCGTGCACTAGGATCCAGGGTTGTACTGGGTACTGCCTCACCTCTTTCTCAAGAGTTTCAGAAAAGAAAAAAATGGTATGCGTAAAAAAAAACAACTGATCATTTTGCTAAAATGAGGCAAAATTTAAAAGTCGTCTTGGAAAAAAATGAATCAAAATTTTCATACGCACTGGATATGCTTACAAAGGTGAAAATTATGTGGTTCTGCCCAAAGCCATTGTAGTTTTTGATATGGTAATTTACAAACTTGGAAATGCAGTTTTTGCTCTCGATCAAAAAGCGGACAGAAATGATGAAAAATTGTTGATGGCGTTTCAAAGGGGTCGTGCAAATTATTAAAAGAATATTTAAAATGTAATTGGATACACTGTATATCTTTAATTTTGGATTCGCGTCATAACTTAGAAGCTTTTAATTTGACCCATTAGGTGAAAGAATTAAAAACTGATACTTTCTAAGTTTAAAACGGTTTTTTTAAAGAACAATATATTAATGTATTATTTTAGGAATGCAGTGAAAATGACGATGTCCAAAGTAATTTAAATGATGGCTCGATTGATCTCAATGTACTGAATGTGCAAAGTAATCATTCAGTAAGGTGAGATCAGGAAATAATTGATTATTTAAACGCACCGAGAGCTTTCGTCGATACAAATATATTAGATCGGTGGAAAGCGTACAGTAGAGTATACGTAAGATTAGCAAGAATGACAAAAGATATTTTTGCTCCGATGCCTACATCAGTCCCTTCCAAAAGAATTTTTTTAGGTGGTAGCATTATATTGTCAACGCGCAGATGTTCATTAAATGATGAATCGATAAAAGCGTTATTATGCATCAATCAGTGGATGAAGAGTAATATAAAAATAGTGTATGCACAACAATCTTATAAAATAAAATTATATTGATAGTCTTTTTTATTTACAACTAAGCGTCTTTAACAACAATGTAAGAATAATATAACAAAATTTGTTTGAATTAAAATGTTTATTGTTCTTTATTTTTTTAGTGTTTTCTAAAGATATAAATTATTTTATATATTAAAGCTTAATTTGATTTGAGCTCGATAAAAAAAAAATAAACGTTTTTAACAAAATTTTAATTACTGAAATATTAAATAAAAAATCTAGGGTTTTGCGTACATCGTTAAAATTGAAAAATCAAATTATCACCCGAAAAGAAAAATCGGGATTTGGGACTGCATATGAGAAAAATTACATAAGCAATAATAAAACTAATTTGATAAAAAAAACTGTTTGTTCAAGAGAAAAGAAAAATTGTATAGGAATAACTGCCTTAAGAATAACTGAATAAGAATAATTGACTCTTCGAAGGTTATTTTTCAGATATCTAAAGGTTTTTTATGATTAGAATAACAACACAACAAAAAATTTTTCATTCAATACATAAGTCTGAAAGAAAAATTCTAGCAAATTAATGGTATGCAAGCCAGGTTTTCTTCATTAGAAGAAAACCCCGGTTCCGGTACTTCACCTCTGCCCGTTGCCTTGGAGAAGGGATTAGTTGAGTGGGATCCTTACTACTTAATTAGTTTTAGCTTATAGTCATTATCTAGACGTCCACTGTCGCTCATTCTACGTGATCATTAGATTTTAAATTGCTTTTATTTATGAATAAAAATTTACAAAAAAAAGGAAACTTTATAAAAAAAAAACTATCAATTTTGTAGGTTAATGTTGAAAACTAAAGCGTTAAAAGAACTCTTTTTCGATCGTGTGACTAGTCTCCGAACAAGACTTGAAAGTTATCAAACGCAAGAGGTATCAAAAATTCATAACATACTAAATTATACTTATGTAAAGGCGACTGGGCTTAGCGTCAAGTGAATTTTGAGACCCAGCAAAGGTAAAATAAGAATGGTCTCAGAACCAGGGATCGGCAAAATTGTAATTAAAAATTACGATTACTTCATTACTTTTGTAATGTGTAATCTTCAGTTCGAAATTACCCATTACTTTTGTAATGTGTAATGGTCGGCTCGAAATTTCCCATTACTTTTGTAATGTGTAATGGTCAGCTCGAAATTTTCCATTACTTTTGTAATGGGTAATGGCCGAAAAAAAATTAACATTACATTTGTAATGCATTAATGGTCAGCTCGAAATTTCCCATTACTTTTGTAATGTGTAATGGTCGGCTCGAAATTTTCCATTACTTTTGTAATGTGTAATGGTCAGCTCGAAATTTTCCATTACTTTTGTAATGGATAATGGCAGAAAAAAAATTAACATTACATTTGTAATGCATTAATGGTCAGCTCGAAATTTCCCATTACTTTTGTAATGTGTAATGGTCAGCTCGAAATTTTCCATTACTTTTGTAATGGGTAATGGCCGAAAAAAAATTAACATTACATTTGTAATGCATTAATGATCTGCTTGAAATTTCCCATTACTTTTGTAATGGGTAGTGGTCGGCTCGAAATTTCCCATTACTTTTGTAATGTGTAATGGTCGGCACGAAATTTCCCATTACTTTTGTAATGGGTAATGGCAGAAAAAAAATTAACATTACATTTGTAATGCATTAATGGTCGGCTTGAAATTTCCGATTACTTTTGTAATGTGTAATGATCAGCTTGAAATTTCCCATTACTTTTGTAATGGGTAGTGGTCGGCTCGAAATTTCCCATTACTTTTGTAATGTGTAATGGTCAGCTCGAAATTTTCCATTACTTTTGTAATGGGTAATGGCCGAAAAAAAATTAACATTACATTTGTAATGCATTAATGGTCAGCTCGAAATTTCCCATTACTTTTGTAATGTGTAATGGTCGGCTCGAAATTTTCCATTACTTTTGTAATGTGTAATGGTCAGCTCGAAATTTTCCATTACTTTTGTAATGGGTAATGGCCGAAAAAAAATTAACATTACATTTGTAATGCATTAATGGTCAGCTCGAAATTTCCCATTACTTTTGTAATGTGTAATGGTCGGCTCGAAATTTTCCATTACTTTTGTAATGTGTAATGGTCAGCTCGAAATTTTCCATTACTTTTGTAATGGATAATGGCAGAAAAAAAATTACCCATTACTTTTGTAATGTGTAATGGTCGGCTCGAAATTTCCCATTACTTTTGTAATGTGTAATGGTCAGCTCGAAATTTTCCATTACTTTTGTAATGGGTAATGGCCGAAAAAAAATTAACATTACATTTGTAATGCATTAATGGTCAGCTCGAAATTTCCCATTACTTTTGTAATGTGTAATGGTCGGCTCGAAATTTTCCATTACTTTTGTAATGTGTAATGGTCAGCTCGAAATTTTCCATTACTTTTGTAATGGATAATGGCAGAAAAAAAATTAACATTACATTTGTAATGCATTAATGGTCAGCTCGAAATTTCCCATTACTTTTGTAATGTGTAATGGTCAGCTCGAAATTTTCCATTACTTTTGTAATGGGTAATGGCCGAAAAAAAATTAACATTACATTTGTAATGCATTAATGATCAGCTTGAAATTTCCCATTACTTTTGTAATGGGTAGTGGTCGGCTCGAAATTTCCCATTACTTTTGTAATGTGTAATGGTCGGCACGAAATTTCCCATTACTTTTGTAATGGGTAATGGCAGAAAAAAAATTAACATTACATTTGTAATGCATTAATGGTCGGCTTGAAATTTCCCATTACTTTTGTAATGTGTAATGATCAGCTTGAAATTTCCCATTACTTTTGTAATGGGTAGTGGTCGGCTCGAAATTTCCCATTACATTTGTAATGGGTAATGGCCGAAAAAAAATTAACATTACATTTGTAATGCATTAATGGTCAGCTCGAAATTTTCCATTACTTTTGTAATGTGTAATGGTCAGCTCGAAATTTTCTATTACTTTTGAATGGGTAATGGCAGAAAAAAAATAATATTACATTTGTAATGCATTAATGGTCAGCTCGAAATTTCCCATTACTTTTGTAATGTGTAATGGTCAGCTCGAAATTTTCCATTACTTTTGTAATGGGTAATGGCCGAAAAAAAATTAACATTACATTTGTAATGCATTAATGATCAGCTTGAAATTTCCCATTACTTTTGTAATGGGTAGTGGTCGGCTCGAAATTTCCCATTACTTTTGTAATGTGTAATGGTCGGCACGAAATTTCCCATTACTTTTGTAATGGGTAATGGCAGAAAAAAAATTAACATTACATTTGTAATGCATTAATGGTCGGTCTGAAATTTCCCATTACTTTTGTAATGTGTAATGATCAGCTTGAAATTTCCCATTACTTTTGTAATGGGTAGTGGTCGGCTCGAAATTTCCATTACATTTGTAATGTGTAATGGTCAGCTCGAAATTTCTCATTACTTTTGTAATGTTAATGGACGAAAAAAAAATTAATATTACATTTGTAATGCATTAATGATTAGCTTGAAATTTCCGATTATTATTGAATAAATAAATAAGTCAATAAATTAAATTAAATTGATAAATAAATAAATAAATAAACAAACAAATAAACAAATAAATAAACAAATAAAATAAATAGATAAATAAACAAATAAAATAAATAGATAAATAAACAAATAAACAAATAAACGAATAAAAAAACAAATAAATTAAATAGATAAATTAAATAGATAAATAAACAAATAAATTAAATAGTTAATTAAATAAATAAACAAATAATGAAATAAATAAGTTAAATTGCTAATTAAATAGATAAATAAATAAACAAATAAATAAACAGATAAATAAATAAATAAATTAAATTGATAATTGATGATGTAACTTGGTCCAGGAACATTTTTTCCGCTTCGATTTTTTTCTCAATAACCAAGATCGGGGTGGGCTGCCTTGTAGACGACGTCCCGTCGTCCTGAGGGTGTTCCTGGACACCTGGACATCGTCTACAGGAGCAGCGTCCGGTTTTTTTCACAATGACCAAGTGCGGGGTGGACTGCCTTGTAGACGACGTCCCGTCGTCCTGAGGGTGTTCCTGGACACCTGGACATCGTCTACAGGAGCAGCGCCCGATTTTTTTCGCAATGACCAAGTGCGGGGTGGACTGCCTTGTAGACGACGTCCCGTCGTCCTGAGGGTGTTCCTGGGCACCTGGACATCGTCTTCAGGAGCAGCGCCCGATTTTTTTCGCAATGACCAAGTGCGGGGTGGACTGCCTTGTAGACGACGTCCCGTCGTCCTGAGGTCATTGAGAAAAATATCGGGCGCTGCTCCTGTAGACGATGTCCAGGTGTCCAGGAACACCCTCAGGACGACGGGACGTCGTCTACAAGGCAGTCCACCCCGCACTTGGTCATTGAGAAAAATATCGGGCGCTGCTCCTGTAGACGATGTCCAGGTGTCCAGGAACACCCTCAGGACGATGGGACGTCGTCTACAAGGCAGTCCACCCTGCACTTGGTCATTGCGAAAAAAATCGGGCGCTGCTCCTGTAGACGATGTCCAGGTGTCCAGGAACACCCTCAGGACGACGGGACGTTGTCTACAAGGCAGTCTACCCTGCACTTGGTCATTGACAAAAAAATCGGGCGCTGCTCCTGTAGACGATGTCCAGGTGTCCAGGAACACCCTCAGGACGACGGGACGTCGTCTACAAGGCAGTCCACCCCGCACTTGGTCATTGTGAAAAAAATCGGACGCTGCTCCTGTAGACGATGTCCAGGTGTCCAGGAACACCCTCAGGACGACGGGACGTCGTCTACAAGGCAGCCCACCCCGATCTTGGTTATTGAGAAAAAAAATCGAATCGGAAAAAATGTTCCTGGACCAAGTTACATCATCAATTATCAATTTAATTTATTTATTTATTTATCTGTTTATTTATTTGTTTATTTATTTATCTATTTAATTAGCAATTTAACTTATTTATTTGATTATTTGTTTATTTATTTAATTAACTATTTAATTTATTTGTTTATTTATCTATTTAATTTATCTATTTAATTTATTTGTTTTTTTATTCGTTTATTTGTTTATTTGTTTATTTATCTATTTATTTTATTTATTTATTTATCTATTTATTTTATTTGTTTATTTATTTGTTTATTTATTTGTTTATTTGTTTGTTTATTTATTTATTTATTTATCAATTTAATTTAATTTATTGACTTATTTATTTGTTCAATAATAATCGGAAATTTCAAGCTAATCATTAATGCATTACAAATGTAATATTAATTTTTTTTTCGGCCATTAACATTACAAAAGTAATGGGAAATTTCGAGCTGACCATTACACATTACAAATGTAATGGGAAATTTCGAGCCGACCACTACCCATTACAAAAGTAATGGGAAATTTCAAGCTGATCATTACACATTACAAAAGTAATGGGAAATTTCAAGCCGACCATTAATGCATTACAAATGTAATATTATTTTTTTTCTGCCATTACCCATTCAAAAGTAATAGAAAATTTCGAGCTGACCATTACACATTACAAAAGTAATGGAAAATTTCGAGCCGACCATTACACATTACAAAAGTAATGGGAAATTTCGAGCTGACCATTAATGCATTACAAATGTAATGTTAATTTTTTTTCGGCCATTACCCATTACAAAAGTAATGGAAAATTTCGAGCTGACCATTACACATTACAAAAGTAATGGAAAATTTCGAGCCGACCATTACACATTACAAAAGTAATGGGAAATTTCAAGCCGACCATTAATGCATTACAAATGTAATGTTAATTTTTTTTCTGCCATTACCCATTACAAAAGTAATGGGAAATTTCGTGCCGACCATTACACATTACAAAAGTAATGGGAAATTTCGAGCCGACCACTACCCATTACAAAAGTAATGGGAAATTTCAAGCTGATCATTAATGCATTACAAATGTAATGTTAATTTTTATTCGGCCATTACCCATTACAAAAGTAATAGAAAATTTCGAGCTGACCATTACACATTACAAAAGTAATGGGAAATTTCGAGCTGACCATTAATGCATTACAAATGTAATGTTAATTTTTTTTCGGCCATTACCCATTACAAAAGTAATGGAAAATTTCGAGCTGACCATTACACATTACAAAAGTAATGGGAAATTTCGAGCTGACCATTACACATTACAAAAGTAATGGGTAATTTCGAACTGACCATTAATGCATTACAAATGTAATGTTAATTTTAGTCAAAAATATTAACAAAGTAATGATTAATGCCGATCCCTGCTCAGAACCCACATAAATTTTGACCCGACCGGAAGCTAAAACAATATTTCGTATCTCCCGTGACACATATTGAACTTCTCGGTCCGCGTAAATCATATCGTAAATTTATTTATTTTTTTCTCTTTATTATATGTGATTATTTTATATTTTTGTTATCAATAGGCAGTTCCAATAAGTCAAGCCTATAATAAAAAAAAATTCATTCCTCAAATTTCATCATTATTTATTTTGTAGTGAATAAATTTTTCTATCTCTAAAGAGTAAGAGAATTCTTAAGGGAGCAATTAAATTACAAAAAATAAAGTATTCCTAGCAACTACTTTCAGAACTTTTTATCAATTCTTGAAGAATATATTACTGTTCTTAATAACAAAGAATTCATTAAGAATTCTTTTAGAATTTTTTCGAACTTTTATTTTAACTCTTTAGGAAGAGTGCTATAGTTACAATTATTTACATGTATCTTAATTAGTTTTTGAAGAGTTCTTTTAGAAGTTTCAAAAAAAACTCTTAAAGAATTCTTGAGGAATTGTTTTTGCAGTCTGGGTTATTTGCTATATTAAATTCGCTAAAGTTTCAAATATAACGTTCATCGTTATAATGAAAAAATAAAATTATAACTTGTAATACCTGATAACGATGAATTTTCATCATATAATTAAATAAAATGTTACAGAAATAAGCTCGGATTATAAGAGAAATAAAGTTATATGGACCATTTTAATATCTCTCGCGCCAAAGTAAATCGATCCCAAGTACACATTTTTAATAGTACATTTATTATAAAAATCAGATAATATGTACAAGACGTGTGACAAAGAAGATGTAAAAGAGCCGATGAGTTTCTTGCTGATGTACAGAATTGGATCCTGGAACGCGCATATATTATAGACACAACACACACAGTTGCTCGAGGAGAAAGTTTTCTTCGTCACTGCCTTTGAGTGTTCGTTCACGAGGGAAGTGGGTCATGACTTTGACCGTTTGCAAGGTCCATGTCTACACAGAATAATTTTCAACAAATATTACTATACGATATGGAATAGTAATTTACAACCAAATTCGTATTTTATTAAATTTTAATTTACTGTATAGTATCCATTCAGACGATTAGAAATTGGTATATTGTTTAATGTTATTATACACCGCCATATCTTTTATTATTGATATTGCTATTTCAATTTCAACAGTATATTTTTAGTAAATTTAGTCATTGTAACTTTTAACGGCCTGGGTCTCACTATGTATGTTCGTATCGAGCATCGGAGAAATTTCTTTTTACTGCTGCACATTTTAAGATTATTTATCACTCTGAAAGACGTCAGCTTTGTTGTTTTCTATTTGTACATATGCAATGCCGCAATTGTTGCACAGTGCAAATTAATTATGCACAAGAAGTGAAATACAGTTTAGTTTATATAGTACATTTTTATACGGGTGCGGAAGTGAATTATTTGCGTCGGGAGACGTTTTTAGTCCGAGCGAAGCGAGGTCGAAAAGTCTCCCGAGGGAAAGATTCACTTACGCACTAGTGTGAAACCGTATTTTTCTCCACGAGAGCCGAAAATCGCATGCAAACATGCGTATTTGAGGTTGGAGTGGAGAAAAAACTATATGCGGTCATTTTTCCTAAAAACATATCACCAAAAGAGATTTTTTGCCAAATGTATTATATTTATTTTGATTATTTTATTTTACTTTTATTTTTGATATTTTTAGTTTAAATATTACGTTTCTCAACTTGATCCTTAATATAATGAAAACGGAATTCAATACGTTTAGTGTTTCTATTTTTAGTTGGATTTTTAATCAATTCTATTACACTCTTATTATCAATAAATAAATCCAAACCCTGATCATATTCAACTCCAAGTTCAAAAAATTTTTTAATCTAAATGAGCTCTTTACATGCTTCGCAATTTACTATATACGCTGCTGCAGTAGGTATACTGAAAAATACACATTGTTTTCTTGAAAATCAAATCACTGATGCTGAAGCAAATATAACTACACAAGCACTTTTACATCGCCTTGATAAAGAACAATTTGCGAAATCGGAGTCTATGTAGACACGCACACAACGTTCTATCAAATCCATATAGAATATAAAATTCCTACTTTGCTTGTTTTTAATACATATTTAAATATACGTTTTACATATTTTGCATGATCTGAGTTATAATTTGTTACTAGTTTACTCAACCCATTAACAATATATGATATATCAGGTCTTGATAATTTGCTAAAAATAACAATGGATCGGTGCACAGTTAAAAATTTTGTGTTTTGTGTTGTTCAATAAAAAATTACACAAAAATTGTGTTTAATGTACACTTTTTCTTGTGTTACCGTTAACACAAGGAATGTGTTTAAATTACATTATTTTTATGTAAAGTTAAGAACTACACAAAATTTTAGGACTTTCATGTAAGGACACAAAATTAATGTATAAAATACAATACAATTTTCAACTGTGTAGCTACTCAATTCGGAAACCTTACATTTTTAGAACTGTTAATTGCGGATACATTGTAAATCTTTTACATAATGTTACGTCCAGGTCAAAGGAAAATAGGTTAAATTTATTTTTCGGGAATGAGAAAATGATTCATTTGAAGATAGATTTAATTTTTATTCTTATAGTAAATAAACTTTCA
Organism: Sycophila sp. Sp_5; assembly: GCA_018906775.1. Classification (NCBI taxonomy): domain Eukaryota; kingdom Metazoa; phylum Arthropoda; class Insecta; order Hymenoptera; family Eurytomidae; genus Sycophila; species Sycophila sp. Sp_5. Next base: position 105,924 of record JACCID010000127.1, read on the forward strand.
AGTGGATTTACAAATACGATACAAATTTGAAATTAACGCTTCTATACTTTTACAAAAATCGCATGGCTACAGTAATATAACAAAGTACCTCACGGGTATAGATGCAGTGTCAGCGGGGGTCGAAGGGCAGCGGCAGGTAGCGGCTTCCCGAGTGACGCTTGGTGTTTTCGGCTGTCTCTTTCTCTCTCTTTCTTGTTCTCTCTCTCTTTCTCTCTTTCTTGTTCTCTCTTCCGTTTTCCCCTGCTCTCTTGTGCTCGGACGTTGAACAGCAGCCCTCCTTGCGTTGCGTCGGTGGTTCAGCCGCTGGGCCTGGTGTTAGAGTACCTGCTGCTATTCTTTGTCCCGTACTTGGCTTGGGTCTATATCGGCTACTTGCACTTGACCTTTGCTCGGTCAAACTTCCACTAGCGTGAGTAATATTTCGACTTGTAATATTTGCTGACAAGTCAACTTGGTAGTGTTCTGATGTTATATCGACTGTATTCAATACCACCAAGTGTTCTGATATCGGCTAGACCCGATACTCCCAAGGAGGAGAGACGACTGAACTTGCGATGGTCCTCTGGCAAGGGTTTTTATACTCATTTTCGACCCCCTCCAAATCGCCGAATTTCCCTGAGTTGTCCCATGAGAACGTATCGGGCCTCGCGTTCACGTATAATTGGCCTTTATTAAGATACTTCCTGTAGATCGAATTTTACTACCGTTTGCGCATTCTCTAGTTTTATATCTCCAGCCCGCAGATAATGTCTCCATGGGTTTAAAGGTCTAGAGGTCTGCTCTTCGCTCTTGGCCGTGCCCAAGGGGTCGGCCGTCTTGGAGTACAATAAGCCGGCTTTCAATCTGACTTTTCAATTTGGCTCTATTACTCGGTGGGCAGTTTCGCTTGTTGACTTTATGGTCTTGTCCCTGGGCCTTGCATTTTTTTATCGTGATGCAGGGTGCTTGTTTGTGTGACGAATGGCGTCTAGTGGTGCTGAACGCCTAGAGTAATAAAACCTTCGGGTACCTTTCTCACGTTCTTAGATAATTCGCTTGATTTTAAGATATATTTTTCAAATATGATGGAGCCTTGTTCCTTAAAAAGTGTCAGTTTTATTTGCTTTAAATTGCCACTGGCATGTTTATTGATTTTGGTACGTCGTGAAAAATTTGAATTATTATTTTTATTTTTCTTTATTGAACTCCCTTTTTCACGACGTAACATCTCCCTACCTATACCAGAACGAGCGATCTTTGAAAAAGAGCGTCGTTCGTACATACTTATTTATCCGTACTATCTTTTCTTAATATCTTACTGTTAGCTTAATACATTGGTTACAATTATAATGTCTCTGATACAAAGTAACTTTAGTTTATAAACTTCCTGTAACAATAATTCGCATACATATAAATTTCATAAGGTTTGCATAATAATTATTATAAAATGTAATATAAATGATTAAAAGGTATTAGTTAACACATTCGTAATATATTAAACATAATAATGTATTGAATCGAGTACAATCATATGATACTTATAATAATTATACATAATGACTATTTTCCACTCAAAAATTATCCCTTAAAAAAACAATTTTTAATACCAATATTAGCATAATCGGCAAAGTTTTTCACCAACTTCCTGATTCTTATTATTATTATTTTTGGAAATGAGTAATACCGTCAATAAAAATTATATGTGTAAAAAAAAATTTATTATAAGAGTTATTGCATGTTCTTATTGATAATTAATATTGATGTCTTTGGTGGAAAATGTTAATTTTCCAACCCCCTCCCACGCCATGGGAGTTTCTATATGTGTTTTTCTTTCCTTTTTATTTTATACTTTTTTATTTAATATATGAAATTCGCAATCGATTAGCATGTACAATCTTATCTTTATTATTTTGTGTAATTTTAATATTTCCTTTAACATTTATAATTTCCTTAATAATATAAGGACCTTCATATTGATTGGCTAATTTATAAGGTTTTCCGCCTCGTAGTAACCATACGGAATCGCCTAACCTTAAAATCTTTATGATTTGTATTTCGATCGTAATAAAATTTTGATCTCCATTTTGCATCTATTAAATTGTTGCGAGCTATATTTTGAATAATAAAGAGTTTTTTGCTTAATTGTCTAACATAATCATCGTTGATTAGTAATCGATCTTCGTGTGTTATTGCGTATGACGGTAATCTTGCAATTTTCCCAAAAATTAATTCATATGGTGTAAAACGATGTCCTTCGTGTTGCGCAGTATTATAACTTAATATTGCTAATTCAATGTATTCATCCCATTCATTATCTTTATCGATAAACATTTTCATATATTCACTTAAAGAATGATGTGATCGTTCTAAAGAGCCATTAGACTGAGGGTGATAAGCAGTGGTTCTAACTACTCATAAAATTTGACCCTTGATCAGTTAGGATTGTAACAGGGGCTCCAAAAATACAAATAAATCTTTTTATGAAAGCATCAGCTACAGCTTCTGCCGTTTCATTCTTAATTGGAATGGCCATACAATATTTTGAAAAATTGCATTGTATGGTTAAAATATTATTATTTCCATTTTTAGATACAGGAAAAGGACCGACTATATCAAGACTTACTTTTTCCATGGGTGCCATTGGTGTATCAGAAATTATCATTTTTTGCTTTGTTTTTACTCGCACTAATTTTTTCATTTGACACTGTAAACATCTTCGTATGTAATTTTGAACGTCTTTCTTCATATTTTCCCAAAAGAAATGATACTTAAGCCTTTTATATGTTTTTGTTACTCCTTTATGACCTCCAACTGCAGAACAATGCTGTTCGTCCAATATTCTTGTTCTGTCTTTTTCTGCCACATAGTTTACATACCCATAGCATAATATTATTTTTAAAGATGCTCCTTTCATTATTTGTTTAATACATTTTATAATTTCCTTCCATGAAATATTTTCGATACATTCACTTACTGCCATACTTATAGTTTTAATATTTTCTTTTTCTGTTATTTCTCTTAGTGTTTTTATTGACGACTTAATACCTTGAAGTACATCACATGTTGATTCTGTTACTTTTCCACGAATTACTAACGCAAAATGTCGGTTATTATTTTTGGATATAATTTTAACTTCGCCTTTATCAATATCTGTCAATGTTGGTAAATCTTTCCTTTGTTGTAATAATTTTGCTCCAGCATCACATGGCCTTCCATCAGCTGAGATGAAGTATGCATAATTATCTTTGCGCATCGTTAGTTGTTCTCGACAATCAATGAATTCATTGTTTTGTTTTTTAATTGTTATTAATATTTATTATTGTATATTAATTGTTATTAATAATTATTTATTAATATTTTATAAAAAGATTCCTCGTTATTTTCTCCATCATACTGTTCTTCCAACTCAGTTTTCTTGTCAAAGTCCTCATGATTTGTTTGTTCAATTATTTCTTCTAAATTTTTATCCGATTTTTCTTCATTTTCTTCTATGATGGGTGGTAAATCAGTCTTTTTTTTTATTATTTTTACTGTTATTGGATTTTTTGGGTCGTGTGAAACGATAACTTGGTAAAGTTAATTTTCCAGCTTGATGTCGAGTAGTAAGAAAAATTTTTTCTTCAACAGGGTTGCGTGATAAGGCGTCTGCTGCTACGTTTGTTTTTCCGCTTTTATAAATAATGTCATAATCATAAGCGTCTAATTTAAAACGCCATCGGCTTACTTGTGATGAAGGGTCATTAGAATTTTTAAACCATACCAAGGGTTTATGATCGGTTACTATGGTAAATTTCCTGCCCAGTAAATAAGGCCTGAATTGTGTAACAGAATAAACAATTGCAAGAGCTTCTCTTGAGTAAGTGTCGTATTTTTGTTCCGTTCGGCTTAATACTCTTGAAACATAGGAAATAGGTCTGTCCTTCCCTAACTCTCCATGAGAAAGTATCCCTCCGATTGCAGATCCGCTTGCGTCGCAAGTTACAATAAAAGGTTTTGTAAAATCAACAATTTTTAAAACAGGCTGACTGTATAATTTATCTTTTAATATGGTAAATGCATTTTGTGTGTTTTTATCCCATATAAAAGGTGTATCGTTCTTTAATAAATTGCTTAAAGGCTTTGCAAGTCCAGAAAAATTTTGTATAAATCGGCGATAATAACCGGCTAAGCCCAAAAATTGACGTATATTTTTAACATTTTTCGGTTCAGGAAATTCTCGTACTGCTTTTAATTTGTTGGGATTGGATTTTACTCCGTCTTGACGCAATACATGACCTAAATAAGTAACTTCGGTTTTAAAAATTCGCATTTATCTGGTTGTAGTTTAAGGTTAGCTTCGCGCAATTTTTGTAAAAATTTTCGAAATTTATTATTATGCTCTTCTATTTGTTCTTGCGAAAATTACGGCATCATCCACGTATATAAAAATATCTTTCCGTTGCATACCCTTAAAAGCCGTATCTACTCCCCTTTGAAAAGTCGCCGGACTATTCGAAGAACCCATAGGCATTGTAACGAACTGGAAAAGTCCAAAGGGCGAAGAAAAGGCCGTTTTAGGCGATCAGCTGGGTCTAAGGGAATTTGAAAAAATCCTTGAGCCAAATCAAAAACTGAGAAATATTTAGAGTCACCAATTTTGTCGATTATATCCAGTATATTCGGCATGGGATATTTATCTTTTACAGTTTTGTACACTACTAATCTATAACGTTTATTTCCGTTACTGTCAGGACTTTTTGCAACTAAGAAGGCAGGTAAAACATAATTTGAACATGACGGCTCTATTATATTATTATTCATTAATTCTTGTAATTGTCTTTCTAATTCATCCATTTATGCATGAGGAAATCTGAACGGCCTCGTATAAACAGGTACTTCATCGATAGTGGGAATCTTATGTGTTATAATATTTGTTGTTCCTAATTTTTCACCATTTTAAATAAAATTCATTTACTCTATTATCGTTGGGTGGTTCCTCCTTTATCGTCATTATCATGTTACTTGATAAATAATTTATTGTTCCTTCTCTGTCGAATGCTGTTGTGACAGGTGTCAAATGATCAATTTCTTCCTTCCATTGTTCTTATTTGTTATTTATTACTAAATAATTTTCATTTGTCTTAATCATGTCAATTTTTCCTTTATTTTCCTTTTTATTGCTACTAACTTTATTTATTAGCTGGTTTTTATTTATCTCCTCAATTTCTTTAATTTCATTTACTATTTCTATCTCAATATTTTCTTTCGATTCTTCAAACTCCTCTTTTGGAATGGAGGACCTTGGTAATTCTTCTGGGCAGTATCTTGATTTTTCTTTTCCACGTTTTATTCTATGTTTATTAATTCTTAACATGCCATCAACGGGCTTATGCAATATTTCTTCACATTTTCAGACTCAATTTTTATATCGTCATACGTAATACTCATAATTTTCACTTCATTAATTTTATTATTAATAAACACATTATTTTCCATAAACAATTCTTCATGACAATCTTCATTAAATTATTGAGTCCCTTTAGTTACGGCGTACTGATTTTGCTCGTTATTATCACCTGTTAACTCTTCACATTTTCCATTTTGCTCTTCTCTAAAATGCCCCTTTTCTTTGTTTATTTGTATCTCCTTTTCTTTAGTAATAATCGTGTCGTTCTCTCGACACATAATTCCCTCAATTGATTCTTTGTTAATAATTTCTTTCGTCGACATATATTGTTTGATTCCCTTCGTTAGCATAATTATTTTCATTAAACATTTCTTCTTGCACAAATATCTTTTTATTTTCGTCTTTGACATAATTATTTTCTTCATTTTTCAATAAATCTTCTTCATAAAACTCATTTCCGTATAATTTTCTTTCAAACAATATTTTCTTTCAAGATCCATAAAATAATTAATTAATATTTCTTCATTATTTTGACATAATTCAGCAAAAGGAATAATAAGTCCATTCAAATCCAAATAATTTTCTTTATAATTTATTTGTGCATTATTTTGTTTAAAGAAATCAGTACCCAATATTCCTGATTCATATATAGGAAAATCGTCATTTACAACATGAAAATCTATTTGTTTATTATAAAAATCAACTCTAATTTTGCCCAAAGTATTAATAGATTATTTAGTTATTCCTTTTAATATTAATACTTCGGCCGTATCAATGGGTGTATATGGTGACACCTCGTTCTGCCTAATTATGTTCACGGAATGCTCCCGTATCTAGCATGATATTCAAGGGTCGATTGAATGCTCTGATGTCTAACTCTATTATAGGGGAACAAGTGTTTGTGGTCAAGTTTATTTTATCGACTCGGGTGATGCACCAGCCTTCTCGACGGGTGGGCGCATAGCCGTAGGAGTCTCCCTCTGCGCGCCAGTAAGAGAGTTCAGGTCCGTTTCCCGAGTTTGGGGGATTACCTCGCATGTCCCTTTGGTATTGAAAGCAGTCCCGCTGCATATGCCCGGACTTTCCACAATAGAAGCAAGTGATATTTGGTATAGGACCTCCCATGTTTCTTATATCTTGACTATTTTGTCCTTGTATACCCCGGTTTTGATTACTCGAAAAACGATTATTATTTGCAAAATTATTATTTGAAAAACGGTTATTATTAGGAAAATTATTATTATTGTTTGGAAAACGATTATTATTTGAAAAATTATTATTATTTGAAAAACAAAAATTATTATTACCTGAAAATCGATTATTATTTGAAAAAACGATTATTATCTGACAAATTATTGTTATTCCAAAATTACTATTTGGAAACTATGATTAAAGGTATTGTTTCGATTTTTGAGGCGGTAAGAAAGGTACTCGGCCTCTACTCCTCTGAGTTCCATCCCCCAAAACTTTGTTGATTTCGTCCATTAAAATTATTACCATCATTTGTTCGTTTATAATAGTCAAGCTCATTGTTAGAGTTATTTCTATTCCCATAGTATCCCCACGAATTTCTATTTGTCCCAGATTGCGATGAACTAAAGTTAGACAGTTTGTTGCTCCGTGTTCCATTCTTTTACAATATGCACATATCAATTTTTCTACATTATTTTCAACTAAATGCAACTTTCCCGGGTTTCGCGTGTAATTTTCTCTCGATTTCCCCCGTAATCATCGACTTCTAACACACTACATGCAAATTCTTTTTCAATTTCTAATGCTTGATCTTTAGCCATTTAAAGTCATCCTGTAGTCCCATTCGAGCCCTTATTTCCCATTTTAATCCTCTTAAAAGAATTTTAAACAATCATTTTTTAAATTCCTTTAAAATGTTTCTCTGTTATCTATGCGTTTCTCATATGTCGCAGTTTTCAGAATTTCTTGTTCGATTTCGCGTAATCTATTTAGATATGAAATTACAGTTTCATTATTTTTCTGTTTAATTTTTGCAAGTTCGCCCGTCCAATCGTGATATGTTTACCCTGATCCGAATATTTTTTCGAAATATTGAACTACCTCTTCTATACTTGTAAATGTTTGACCGCGCGCACAATTTAGAGCTTCCCCATATAACCTCATACGAATTAATTTAGCCAATTCTGATTCTAGATTTTCTGGTAATATTGTTTTTGCTTCCATACATCCGTCAAGAAATTGTGATAATTGTACATTTTGTCCGTTAAATCGCGGAATTAAATCTAGAGCATCTTTTAGAGATAACCCTCTTACTTGAGTACGATTCATTATTTCGTTATTTGTTTCACTTGCTGAATAATACAAGGTTCCGTCGGTTAGCGTTGCTTCTCTTGATTTATTCTGTGGATAGTTTATTTCTTTTTCCTCGTTGTCAGATGCGTACTGAGCTAATTCTATTTTAAACAAGTTTATTAATTCTTCTGCTGAATATCCGGCTTTTACTTGTGCTTCCAAGATAGACGAGTGTGATTTATTTGCAAAATATGTTTTTACTTGTTCTGGTTTAATATCCTGACACAAAGATGTCGTTATTTCTCTAATGGTTTTAATATGCTCTTCTTTAGTTTTCGGAAGTCAATTGGTATTTGACCACTTTAAATTGCCCTTATCGAGTGGAGTGCTGGTAGATAATTTTAATGTTGCTGGTTCAAAATTAATTTTCGTGGGTTTATTTATTGACGTTATTTCATCAAAAGTTTCAGTATCTTCTACGTTAATATCTATTAAGGATGCAAATACTTGTGTTACGTCGTGTTTGAAAATTTTGGTTTTATACCTTCTCCAACCCCGTTTGTTGCAAGAGATAAATTTATTTCTTTTGCGAGTTCTGTAATTTCACGCACTCTTTCTAACGCCAATTCTTTTTGTTCGGGATTTTTATTATTTAATATTACTGTCAATTCTGTTTCTTTATCTTGTAATTCAGCTAATAATGAATGCTCCGAAAAGTTTGTACCCCTACGATTCTTTAAAACTTCGTCCGACCTTTGCGACATAATTACTCATTTCCAAAGATTTAATATTTATTCTCCACTTCTGTATGACTCATTTCAATTTCCCGGCCGATGCACCAGTTTTTAATCTTAAAACCAAAGGAAAATAGGTTAAATTTATTTTTCGGGAATGAGAAAATGATTCATTTGAAGATAGATTTAATTTTTATTCTTATAGTAAATAAACTTTCGAATGGATTTACAAATGCGATAAAAATTTAAAATTAACGCTTCTATACTTTTACAAAGATCGCATGGCTACAGTAATATAACAAAGGTACCTCACGGATATAGATATAGTGTCAGCGGGGGTCAAAGGGCAGCGGCAGGTAGCGGCTTCCCGAGTGTCGCTTGGTGTTTTCAGCTGTTTTTCTCTCTCTTTCTCGTTCTCTCTCTCTTTCTCTCTTTCTCGTTCTCTCTTCCGTTTTCCCGTGCTCTCTTGTGCTCGGACGTTGAACAGCAGCCCTCCTTGCGTTGCGTCGGTGGTTCAGCCGTTGGGCCTGGTGTTAGAGTCCCTGCTGCTATTCTTTGTCCAGTACTTGGCTTGGGTCTATGTCGGCTACTTGCACTTGACCTTGCTCGGTCAAACTTCCACTAGCGTGAGTAATATTTCGACTTGTAATATTTGCTGACAAGTCAACTTGGTAGTGTTCTGATGTTATATCGACTGTATTCGATACTACCAAGTGTTCTGATGTCGGCTAGACCCGATACTCCCAAGGAGGAGAGACGACTGAACTTGTGATGGTCCTCTGGCAAGGGTTTTTTATACTCATTTTCGATCCCCTCCAAATCGCCGAATTTCCCTGAGTTGTCCCATGAGAACGTATCGGGCCTCGCGTTCACGTATAACTGGCCTTTATTAAGATACTTTCTGTAGATCGAATTTTACTACCGTTTGCGCATTCTCTGGTTTTATATCTCCAGCCCGCAGATAGTGTCTCCATGGGTTTAAAGGTCTTGAGGTCTGCTCTTCGTTCTTGGCCGTGTCGGCCCGTCTTGGTATACAATAAGCCGGCTTTCAATCTGACTTTTCAATTTGGCTCTATTACTTGGTGAGCAGTTTCGATTGTTGATTTTATGGTCTTGTCCCTGGGTCTTGCATTTTTTTCGTGATACAGGGTGCTTGTTTGTGTGACGATTTGCATCTAGTGGTGCTGTACGCCTAGAGTAATAAAACCTTCGGGAACCTTTCTCACGTTCTTAGATATTTCGCTTGATTTTAAGATATATTTTTCAAATATGATGGAGCCTTGTTCCTTAAAAAGTGTCAGTTTTATTTGCTTTAAATTGCCACTGGCATGTTTATTGATTTTGGTACGTCGTGAAAAATTTGAATTATTATTTTTATTTTTCTTTATTGAACTCCCTTTTTCACGACGTAACACACTGAACGAACACGGATTATTGTAGTACGATAAAGAATAAGTGACACGTGTTTTTTTTTCATTTTAGACCAAAATCCAGTGGAATCAGGATTTTGATCACTTTTTCGAGGTTTGGTCCCACTGTGCGTCGCCTCCGAGAGCAGGCCGCTTGCCTGCTCTGTGCGTACACACACGTACGCACGCACACGTGCTCGAGGTACCGACGTCGTACCGCGCGGCGGCTCGTATGCGAGAGCAGCTACTCCCGCCGCACGAGAGTCCGCGATCGCAAACTAAGGAGAGAGAGAGAGAGACGATGAACCGAGGATACGTTCCCCGCGTTCGCTTAACAATGCTTGACGTCAGAGAGTCGAGGCGCTCCTCGACTCGTCGCCGGTACGCGCCCGCACTCGCTAATCTAATCGGGCGGTACTTACAATACTAGCAGCTTTGGCACGTCCTTAGCTGCTACCTCGAACGCTTGCCTCCTCGGGAAATCGGTTGCGTTCCGGGTCACACACGCACATGCACGTCCGTTGTCGCCGACGGCTCGAGAGAATCTCTCCAGCTTCCAAAATGGCCGCCGCTCCCGCGCGCCACGGCCTAACTTTACCTCGCCTCGCGACGGCGCGCAGGTATACGATAGTACCTCGCATCACAAACTATACAGGGTGATTCATTTTAATTGCCCCAGGCAAATATCTCGAAAAGTACGGGAGATGAAAAGAAACGTTAAATGTAAAAGTTGTAGGGTTCAGAGGGGGAAATCCAATAGTGACCTTGACCATAACCTTGGGGTCAAGTTTCAAGGTCATTTCAAAGTCAAAGTAGTTTTTTTAAAAAGGAACACCAACTTTTGACCTTGGAAATTAAAAGAGCGGAAAATTTTACATTCAAACATGATATTATGTCATGGGGTCCAGTTGACCTCTGCAGTCGCATCAAGGTCAAATCAAGCTGTCTACACAATTCGTAGGCCAATATCTTGAAAAAAGCAAGGTTGAGAAAAACTTTAAATACCAATTTCCCCCTCTGAACCCTACAACTTTTACATTTAACGTTTTTTTCCATTTCCCGTACTTTTCGAGATATTTGCCTGGGGCAATTAAAATGAATCACCCTGTATAATATAGGGAGACTCGCTCTCAGCTCCCTAGCTCAAGGGACTTCCCACGGAGACAGGGTCCTCAGGACCCGGGACCGGTGTGGAAGGAAGGACGCAGATGGAGGTCTGTGCAATGACAGAGGCGGTATTTAGCTGTCCTTCGTGTCGGTTGCACAGACTGACTCTGCGGTAAGCAAAAGAAAAAAGATCTCGAGCGCCGAGAGGAAAAAACGGCAGAAGATGCGAGAGCAGGAGGGCCAAAATGCACCAGCAACAGAGGTCTGTGCTGTCAGTCCCTCCTCAAGGGACTGGGAGAATCATTGAAAAGGAGTCGGGAGGAAAGATCCTTAGGAGAATCCACCCCCCCCCCCCGACAGGTCAAGAAAATGAATGAAGGAACAGGTGCCTCATACAGTCAGGTGACGGCCTACGAATTAAAGTTAGCGGTCGTCCCTGAGTTGTATTCGGAGGTGCGCCTGGCGGTGGAGCAGGGGCCGATGGTCGTCAAAACGCTGGAAAGAGCGATTTACAACATCGCTGACGGCCACAGGTAAACAAACTAAACAAGCTAATGAATATAGAATATAGAATGAAAAAATGATGGAATATAAAATAGAATATAGAAAATAGAATGTCTTATGGAGACATAAATTATCTTGGAAAAAATATAGCACTCCTATACTTTGATAGAGGATTTAATAGCATAAAAACTTTCATGAATTCAATGCAAATAATTTCGAAACAGCAGAAAAACAAAGACATAATAGTGGTAGATGTTATAGTATTTACGTTAACGATGTAACTCTTCAACACAACATAAGCAAATGTTCCCGCATTATTGAGTGACTTGTGCACCTGGGCAATCGTGTCCCAAAAGACTTAATAATTTTGAAAAAGAAGTTTATAAAAGAAGTAGGAATGCCTGGACAGAAATGTATGCCAAAGCAAGTGCAATGCATATAAGTTATTGGAGATAAAAAATACCAAACAAGGGAGGATTAAGCCAATTATTGCAAACTGTTTTTTACCTAGTAACTATGTTACTAGTCATAAAGACTGCAGGCTTTATTTGCAAAACCCACTATTCGCTAAGTTTTTTTTTCTATCTCCCTTTTCTTTCTCTTTTTATTCTTTTTCTCTTCGTTTCTTTTCTTTATTCCTAGCTATTAAGTAATTAGATTATATCGAGCTAGACCAGCCCACAGGAAATCACTTTCCTCTTCTGGGTTACTATATGTAACTGTTAATTTAATCAATTATTATTGTAATTGTTTATAGTACAACTGGTTTTAATAAACAAACAAACAAACAAACAAATAAATAAATAAATAATTATGTTACAATTAATTTAAAAAGAAATGAAAATTAAACTTTTTGAAAGGAAATTAATAAAGGAAAGATATTAACAAAGTAGTGGAAATTCTGTCAACTGACCGAGCGTTAGCAAGGGTGGTACGTCGCTGGTTATGAATTATATAGAATAACGAATCAATATTTTAATTTTAATAGTTAATTTTCCTAATTTTAAATATGGACTACAATCATTTCTATTGCTCAATTTATAAGAATAAAGTTGCAACGTTGATATATTATTAGAATTTTCTTCTCTTTTCATATTTATCATACATCCGAATCTTGCAGAATAAATTAATGGGTACGTCATTTAGCTCTCTCATGCGTTATCTCGTTAATGGTAGCACATGGAGAGCAAATGTTGCGCCCACTAAATCTTAAGGTCATTATAATTTTCGGTTAAATATATAGTCTACAAAATGTTGGAAAAAATTTATTATAAAACTCATAATTTAAAAAATATTAAAATTTGAAAGAGATATTCACGTGCATGGAATATGTAAAAATATTAACAAGTTGAAGTATCTATACATACCATTGTCTTTCTCTCCTGCAATTGATTGCAAACTCTGAGCAGATGTTTGAGAATGACCCATTGATGATAATGCCATACTCCAACGTCTATTTGCTTCACGACTATATAACTTTTCCCACGGAGGTTGGCGTTCTTTTGTTGACAATCTACTTGATTTTGGAAGTGTTTGATATGTTTCACGAAGAAATGCTGTGATTTCTAAAAGTAACATACAAGCAACCAATCTAAGCGCAAGGGGGCATTGTGATCCATAAGTATTAATGCTTGCTGGAAATTTGTTAATTAATTTATTAATTAATTGTTAATTAAGAAGAAACGAAAAAGTATAAATAGCAAATCTCAATAGGGATTAAAGTGGAAATGTTCTCAGATCACAAAATGCAGATAAATAATACAGTGTGTCATGACGGGGAGTTTGGCCATTCATTTTTTCTAATATGTTCGCGCTTCTTTAAAGGTGATTTACTAAATGATTATTTTTTTGTAAAATCATCTATAAAATAAGAATTGTAATGCAGCAGGAACTTTTGCCTATATGCTAGGGTTTCCAACAAGAGCCCCCTAATCCCCATATGCAGTGCGGACGATATCGCCAAACTCCTTACTATCACTGCGTCTAACTCCCATTCAGCCTGAGGATTCAGGGATCTGCCCTCTTCGGTGAAAACTGATGTAAATTAATATTAATGTTAACCTTTAGAGGACGGAGAATTTTGGAATTTTCAATTTCTCAGTATTATCTATAAAAAACACATAATATGTGTCTCTAATATTGGGAAATACTCATATGTAAAGTGTCTATCCATGGTCAAGCCACTATAATGGCTTTCCCGTCCCCTACAGGTTAATAGGTTAGTTTTTCATTTAAATCTTTTAGAGTTGGTCAGTAGTGAGGTGGTCACTAGGATCCTGTCTGATATGAAAGAAGGTGCTACGGATTTTCACGGCATATTGCCTCACTGCTCTCCATTCTTGGTCACACAGTGATTCCATATATAACAGCAGTTATAAATAAGTGCACACCAGACAGTTCATACGCAACTACTTGGCAAGAGGCTCTACTCAGACCTTCAGCCGAAACCTCGAATATCCCGATAATGTCCGATGTTAGGCCAATTGCACTGCTTCCGACCATCTCCAATATTTTTGAGAGAGTCGTTCATGATCATCAGCTGGTATGTCACCACCACACTTTCGAGTTACTCGATCGACGTCAAGTAGAATGTAGCAAAGGTAATAGCACACAAACAGCTCAACTTTGCATCCTTGATGACGTAAGGAATGCTACCGACAAACGTATGCTCATCTTCCTCTTACTTTTCAGCTTTCCGAAAGCATTTGACAAGGTACCACCCGCTAAACTTCTTGCCAAATTACACAATTACCACTGCTCGGACGATTTTATTGCGTTGCTACAATTGCATCCTATCGTCACACACTGGTGTTTTTTTCTTTTTTTTTTTTTTTTTTTGGTGACAGAATCAAATATTTTTGGACCCATAGGAGATACAGAGATGTTTTTGGTGTCATTTTGAAGATATTACTGCTTAGAAAAGTAGAAGATTATTGGCGAACCTCTATCTCGAATTACTCTTAACTTTAGATATTAAAAAAAAATATACCAAATGTAGAAATCTTCTGAGAAAAGAAATTCGCGAGTTTACGTTGATAGACGTAAATTTATAAGCCGACTTTTAATTTACGGAAACATAACCTCTGACTATGATAAAACAGGCGATTCATAAAACTACCGTTTCTTATCCAGTTCGACATTAAAAAATGAACTATAATTAGAAAAAAGAAGTTTTTTGGATTTCTTCCTAAACATTAATTGCTACAACTGCAAATATTATTCTATTAACCTCTACAAGGGCCGGCAACACCACTATAGCTGGTGGACTGGATGGGTAAATACACCCCCCCAACCGAAGGTATAAAGTGATCCGTGCCGATGTGGATTCGTGATCGAAGGAGTAGCTGCTCAATTGGGCAGCGATTATCGAATATGAAGTCCCGAAACTGAGGGTGTGATACGTGTAGGTGTAAGGAAAAATAGGTGAAATTTTCGGGAATGAGAAAAGAACACATCTAAATATCACTTTTTAAAATTTACTTTTAATTATAAAACCTTTGAAGGAAATTACAAAAATAAAATACACTTCTTATTCAAATGTGTTTACAAAAAGGTTACAATCCTAGAGTATCTCTAAATTGTACTGAGGGAAACGGCAGATAGCAGTTTCCCTCAGAAGCGCAGATAACGGTCCCCTCGATGTCGCTCGGTGTGGGTCAGAGTTGCGGCTCTCCGTTGCTCCCGTTCTCTTTCTCTCTCTCTCTCTCTCTCTCTCTCTCTCTCTGTCTCTTTCTCGTTGTCCTCGTAAAAATAGCAGCCCTCCTTATTGCGTCAGTGGTTCAGCCGTTGGGCCTGGTGTTAGAGTCCCTGCTGCTATTCCTTGTCGACTTGCATTTATCCATAAGTGTGCGGCGGACACTGGCGCTTGGCTTATTGTCCAAGCTTCTTCTGGCGTGAGGGATCCTAAGTCTCATGTACTGATTTTCCGCTGGCGTGACGTACCACGGATGTTTGACGACTAAACTGATGGCTATCCTTTAGCAAGGGTTTTTATACTCGTCATCGATCCCCTCCAAATCGCCGAATTTCCCTGAGTTGTCCCATGAGAACGTATCGGGCCTCGCGTTCACGTATAATTGGCCTTTATTAAGATACTTCCTGTAGATCGAATTTTACTACCGTTTGCGCATTCTCTGGTTTTATATCTCCAGCCCGCAGATAGTGTCTCCATGGGTTTAAAGGTCTTGAGGTCTGCTCTTCGTTCTTGGCCGTGTCGGCCCGTCTTGGAATACAATAAGCCGGCTTTCAATCTGACTTTTCAATTTGGCTCTATTACTTGGTGAGCAGTTTCGCTTGTTGATTTTATGGTCTTGTCCCTGGGTCTTGCATTTTTTTCGTGATGCAAGGTGCTTGTTTGTGTGACGATTGGCATCTAGTGGTGCTGTACGCCTAGAGTAATAAAACCTTCGGGTACCTTTCTCACGTTCTTAGATATTTCGCTTGATTTTAAGATATATTTTTCAAATATGATGGAGCCTTGTTCCTTAAAAAGTGTCAGTTTTATTTGCTTTAAATTGCCACTGGCATGTTTATTGATTTTGGTACATCGTGAAAAATTTGAATTATTATTTTTATTTTTCTTTATTGAACTCCCTTTTTCACGACGTAACACAGTGAACGAACACGGATTATTGTAGTACGATAAAGAATAAGTGACACGTGTTTTTTTTTTTTCATTTTAGACCAAAATCCAGTGGAATCAGGATTTTGATCAATTTTTCGAGGTTTGGTCCCACTGTGCGTCGCCTCCGAGAGCAGGCCGCTTTACCAATTTCTCCCTCTGAACCCTACAACTTTTACATTTAACGTTTTTACCATCTCCCGTACTTTTCGAGATATTTGCCTGGGGCAATTAAAATGAATCACCCTGTCGCTAAATTTTCGAATTTTCGTTGATTCATCATTCAACGAAAGAATTTTCGGTAACTAGGTAATTAGTAAACTACTCTTATAAAAATGCTCTTTGTAGCTAGAGTTTTACTACCGTTTGCACTTTGCCTGTTGCTTTCCATGCCGCACTATAATCCTTCTATATTGAGGAGCCGCCAAATTTCTGTCACTGCATGCCCAAGTAATAAAATAGGACTCATTAGTGCTAGACTCCTCCGTAGACCGCCGTTCGGCTTTAAAAGTCCGACGTTACGCATACATTTTATCTTCGGATATGTATTTTTCTCCGATCAATTTTATCCATTATCCCAGGATCTCGCATTTTAATATTGAGGTAGGGTATTTATCTATGCGGCCTCTCCGGTGCCTAATTGACTCGTCTTCTTCCGCCACTTAATGTCTAGCCTAGTAACACTTCTCGATTATCTGTTTTTAGATATTTTGTTCGATTACAAAGTATTTCGTTTTCCCGAATGTATGGAAGCCTTGATTTTGTTAATGGACCCGATGTAATTCTCATAAGCTTTTAAACTTATACTCTGGGTTAACCTGTTCTTCGAGTTTGTTACGTCGTGAAAAAGTTCAATTATCATCCTCTTTTGCTTTCCGTAAACCCTTTTTCATGACGTAACAGGTAGGAGGGGTAGAGCTCTTCCAGAAGCTTTACAAAGCCACGTTTTGGCTCCCGGGACCTCTCGAAGAACCATCCGAGGTTATGAGCAGGCTGGATGCTTACGATCCCACCCTCAAAACTTGTGGTTGGCAGCCCATACGAAATGCACCGACCGCGAAAGACACAGGAAGGCAGGACACCGGGGACAAATATGTTCAGGTGTTCCAGCAACCTGAGTCTCAGGTCAGGGCGCTGGATAATCAGCGCTGGACCTTCGACCCTGGGTGGAGCTGGATAGAGTCGCTTTCAAGGTGTCCCAAGAAGCTTCGGACAGGGCCAGGGTTGAGGCGATGGCGGTTAATAAGGATTAATATCTCAAATGCAATTGCCAATAAGCCAGATTATCTTACACCATAGTAAAGGCGCTTCTGCTGTACTGTAGAGTGACATGCCTGCGGTGCACACAGGCCTATCACTGGTTCAAGAACCATGGCTAGTGTGTGAGAGGGAAAACTCTAGTGGCTGGGATTGCACCTCTCTCCCTCTCACAAAAGGGGAAGGGGGTTTGTTGGGGTTTTCGTTTCGCTCTTTCCCTTTATACGCCTCCTACTACTACTACACTACACGCACTAATGAGTTTTCTGCTTGTCTGATTCTCCGCACCTTCCGCTCCACTGCCTCTGACCGAAGGGGAATTTCTCACGTTACCTGCTACTCTTAATTTTGTTGAGCGCCAGGCGCCTTGTAGATGCCGCCGGATCACCAACTCCTCGTTCCGGTTGAAAATTCTTTTTCCCAGGGTTGGGTCTCCTTCCGATACTACCACATACACGTGGCAATGGCTGCACGCACCGTTGACAACGCGGACTCAGCTACTCACTCGAGGTAGCCGGTGCACTCGCGATTTGCTGAGAATCAGCTTCAACCCACCACCTCACAACACACCCAACACTTAGAAATCAAACTCGAGCACTTGTGAATTTTATCTAAAATATATATTGCTTCCTGGCTTAGGGGAATACACTTGTTGGTGGATATGTGTGCGCGGCGCGGATCACGTTCGCGGGACTTTCCGAGGGAGAGATATAATAAATATAGGGGAGAGAAACCCGTCTAAGGGTGTGCGCGGGGCTCACCGTCTCAAAAAACTCTTCCGTACTAACTATACTTCTCCTCGACTACTACTCCTTACGACTCGCTAAACTCAGTAAAACTCTCGATAAATGCGTCCGGCTGCGAAGCAAGCTTTCGGCGCTAGCCCTTATTCCCTCTGACTCGCTCTCACTAAATTTACATGCGCCTTTCCCTCTCGAAGGGTGTTTTCCGCGGTCCGCGTTCTCCCGCGCCGATCGACTTCCGCCCGCACCGACGATACGCACGTTGATTGGCTGCACAGCGTCAACGCAGACACTCGATATCGTCTAGCGCGAACGCAGGCGCGAGTTAATTTCAAGTGCGACGCGACGAACTGTATAAATCACCTGGACCAAATGAAATATACTTAGTGCAGCCTTACATTAGCACATGTGTCAGCTGTATGGCAGGAGCAATGGCTGTATTCATCCCGTAAGCGGGATAAAAACGGATACACCTTCACTAAGGATTTTCGACCCATTAGATTGACATCGTTCTTGCTAAAAACAGCTGAGAAAACACGCATACAGGGTGAAAAACAAGTATGGAAACCCGGGAAAATTCGAAAACCGCATAAGGTTAGTAGTAACATAAAGATCATACCCTATGTAACTTTCAAGGAGAAACCCAACGGTAACCTCTGATTTGCCCTTGAGACTCATTTTCAAGATCATTTCAAGGTAAATATGATTTTTTTCAAATGAAAACCCCTATTTTTTATACCGGAATCGAAAAGAGCGGAACATTTTACGTCCAAATATGTGTCTAGGTATGAGGTTAACGTAACTCCTGAAATTGTAATAGAGGTCACAGTATGGCATATTTAAAATCTCGCTAGTTTAGTGGTAAAACAAACAAAAGAACAGTGACCTCTGCTTTATCCTTGAACCTCATTTTCAAGGTCAACCTCATTGATTCAAACGGGAACACCTATTTTTTATACTGGAATCGTAAAAAGCGAAAAATTTTACTGGTGGGAACAATTTAAGTCCAGAGATACCGTGATCTCTAATCCTCCTTGAAACCATGTATTTTCATAATCATCACCTCTTAAGGCCTGAATATCTGGAACTATCTGATTTCGCAAAAGATGTTTATAACTTACAGCGTTCAAATTTCCTTCAATAAAAAAAGAAGGACCTACTATTGTATCGCATTGCATTCCTGCTAACACGTTTAATTTTCAAGAATATTGAGTGTGGCTTTCTCTCATCCAATGCGCATTTGTATTGGACCAATATCTAATGTTATGGCGATTAACTTTGTGACACGGCCGTTTCTCCCGCTATCCGTGGACGCTGAGAGGCTACAGCCGCGCACAAAATTTCTTTTCGCGTTCGTTATTCCGCGTACTTCCAGCTAGCGCAACTCGGGTCGCAGGTTCCCGGGACCGAAGTCCGGACCTTCGCACCTATCGAATGCTTCTGCCACACTTTGGCGCGGCGCCTCTCGACACCGCTGAGACCACTAACTCACACGAGCGCTTTTCTACCACTCCCTAACTCCTTCAGGCTCTCGGACCGCGCTAATAGTCCTAACGGCACCACGTTCTCTCCCACTCATTCACTTTTACTCGCACACACGTTTTCGCTCGACTAGGCGTCGCGGCGGAGTACTCTCGACGCCGCGCCTTCTGGTCGCAATCGTTAAACTGGCGCGGCGCGGTAAAACGCTGCCGCCGCCACCGCTTAACTAAACTTACGCTACTGCTTAACCTCTATCTCCGCACACTCTTACGCCGAGGCGAAGATTTGCGAGAATCACCCACCTTGTCTCCGACGACTCTATTCCCTCCACTCGCTGGAGTTCTCGGGGAGGCTCCGGTCTGCTCGCTGAATCCGGGCGGAGAAGACTCGACGTTCTAGGAAACGGCGGTGGCTGTCAGGCTCCCACCGGAATAGCGTCGAGAAGGCGGCGGGAAAATCCTCTCGCAACAACCTCACTCTACACTGCACCACACTCTCTAAGTCCTCGCACTAAGTCGCTCGTAACTTGCTGCACATCTGCTCACCACGGCTAGCTAGCACGAACTGCCGCGCGCCGCGCGCGAGCAGGCCTCCGCCGCTCGGCCCGGCCGCTGCCCGAAGGGGGGGGGGGAAGTCCAATCGGGCCCGAGCGACAGCGTTGCTGCAGCCGCAAACCCACCTTCTCACTTGCTCTCACGGACACCATTGACAGCCATGTCACACTCCCCCCCCCCCTAGGCTGGAGGTATCGCCCTCGACACCTCCAACTACTCCTTCCTCATAACTCTAATTGTTTTTTTTTTTTTTTTTTTTTTTCTGTTCATCGTCACTATCTAGTCCACACACAACACTTCTCTTCACCGCTTCGGCTCTTTCCTCTTCTCCGTTGACTCCTCTTGGTCTCTCCGCTTGGCCCGCGCGCGGATCCTGGGGTCGATCCGCTGCAGCAGGGTTATGGCCCGAGCCGCCTCCACCTCTTCCCAATCCGCTGGTCTGGGCTCCGCAGGAAGCGTCGGTATGTTATATACGACTCCCCCGGGGAGAATCGGCGCGGGTTGGTTCATCCCTTGAGTCGACGGGGCCCAAGCGACGCGACTCGGTAACGCTCCAGCAGCAGCCTGATCAGTCGCGGGCCACGGCAAAACCCCCGGCACGACCACTGATGTTTCTCGCCAAGCGGGGGTTACCGTCGCTCGCGGAGGCAAGGGCTACTGTAGCTCCGACTGTCCTGGAAGCTCAGCCAGGGTGCTATTCAGCCACTCCCTCAACTCAGCCTCCCATCGAAGAAACTCCTCGCGCACTCGAATGCCCTCCTGCACCCTCCTTGTGGCCCCTACGTAGATGCGCGCGCACTGCATCGCCGCCTGCAAGCCCGCGGCCATCCTCTGGATGTCGCCGCATCTCCGCTGAGCGACGGCGGGCTCCGTGGGCGTCACTTCAGGCCCAAGTCGGCCGAACACAGGCGGCGATCGCTGCGCGCACAATCCTCCTCCTGTCTCCATATCTTCGTCCCTCCTCTCTTATCTCCCGTCTTCGCCTAGCAGCACTTGACTCGATGTTCCGCCGACCTCACTGACCACTGCCTCGTTCTCTCGGGGCTCAAACGTTGCCTCCACGTAAGCCCTATGCGCTTCTGCGCAGCGGGGACAAGAATTGAGGTCTTCCCCTCGTCTGCCGCAGTACCTCTGGGCTTTAGGTCGCGGACAACGCAACAGGGAATGACCTTCCTGCCAGCAGTTGAAGCAGGTGAATGGTGGGGGGTCAACCGGCGGGTTGTTCGGAAACTCGGTTAACCCGCCGAATATGACTCCCTGTCGCCTAATCGGAAAGAGGCCAGATTTCGTCGCTCTCTCCTCCCTCTCGACGCTACTCGCCGACTCCCCTAAGGCCCTTTTTCGGCCGATTTCAGTCGCAGGTCCGGCGTCTCCCTTCCTTCCTCCTCGGGCTCTACTTTTTCTTGCTCCTCTTCGCCCTCGGGCTCTTCTCTTCTTCGACACCGCCTCCGCTGTCGCTGGGTTGTCATTTAATGGCGGAGCGGGAGTCGCAGTCGAACTTCGGGGGCTCAGAGCGACCGCAGAAGCAGCATCCGGGCCGACGGCTCTCCTCTGCGCCAGCGCGTGGTTCTTCTTGGCCACCGCGTCGCTCCGTCGCTTCACCTGGTTCCTCCCGCGCTCTAGTTCTCTCCTCCTCACATCTCGATCCTCCCCCGCCTTCTGGGACTCAATCGCCTCGATGCGTGCTCGCTCAGCGTCAGCCTCTCTGAGTAGGCGCCGCTGATGAGCAGCCTCTTGTTCGCGCACTTGCCGATGATGGTCTTCGGTCCTTCTTCTCAACACGAGGTGCTTTCTGCGTTGCTAATAATAGAGCGTCTCCGCTTAAATTCGCGCTTCCTCTTCTTCTTCCCTCCGGCGGCGGTCCCGCGGCAGCTCGGTTGGGCCCGGTGGCGGTGAGTCATCTCGCGCCCTGTGGGCAGCGGCCACTGCCGACTCCAGATCATCGACCGTGAGCTGCCGGTTTGGATTCCGAATCCATTGGTGGAGGAGCGACGAAGAGAGCTTCGGTCGCGTAGCGGTAGGGGAAACTTGGGAACCGCGCCCTCCGAATGCATGTCCCGCTCGATGAGCGCGTCGAGCGTGGTGGGCCCGCTCTCCAGCACTGCCGGGCTCCGCTCCCCTTCCGGTTCAACTTCTTGGAGGATCACCTCCACAGGCCATTCTAAAACGGCCCTCTCGGCGTGGGCGGCTGCCCTCCTAGCCCAACTCTTGGGCTCTCCGTCCTCGTCGTGGCTGTCGTCGGTGTTCTCACCGTAGGATCGCGCCAAGTCGATTAGCTCCGCCATCGTTTGACTGACGGCGAGACTAACCTCCTTGGCTTCGCCTCCGTCTGGCGGACTCCGATGGGCCAGGACTTTGCCTGCTCCTCCGTTCTCCATGATTGGCTCTATCTCCTTACTCGAACCCACGCCTGAAACGATGGCTCAATTTTAATTTGACGCCTCAGTACTCTACTCTCTCGTTCATTCCCGCTCGCTCCACACTCTCTCACACATTCGTCCTAACTCTTCTAGCAGGCACGAATCTTTTAAGTTCCGCAACTGGAACCCTTAAGATTCGTCTCTCCTTTCCTTCGGTGCGCTCCAGGACGTATACGGTCGGAGACAGTATCTCTACGATCCGATATGGACATTCATATAGCGGCGTCAATTTTGCCGAAAAGGCCTTAGGTACGCTGGAGAGAAAATGCGCTTTCCGCATCACCTCATCCCCAATGGCGAAACTTACATCTCTGCGCCCGCGATTATACGCTTCTTCCTGCCTTCTACGCGCTTTATCTATGTACTTTCCCACCAAGTCTCTAATGATCTCGAGGCGTTTCATCCGCTCCTTCCAAACTCCGGGCTCTATCCTACGAACTCCATTTCTCCTTTCCACCTCGCGGCACAATCTCTTAACCGGCTGTGGGTGTCGCCCGTAGTTCAAAAACGCAGGTGACACCTTCGTGGACGCTTGTACAGCCGTGTTCACGGCGTGCCGGGACACGTGCACGTGCACGTCCCAGGAGCGGTGATCGCACCCTACGAATGACGCTATCATCGTCTTCAGGGTGCGATTACTGCGCTCGACCGGGTTCGCTAGCGGCCAATAAGGCGGCGATGTTACGTGTCTAATGCCGTACTCTTCGAGTAACTTCTTCAGGAGTTTGTTATCAAACTCCTTGCCATTGTCGCTGAAGAAGTACTCTGGCGTCCCCCAGCGAAACACTACTAATTCCTCAAGCGCTCTAGCCACCGACTTGCCGTCTGCCTTACGCAAGGGTTTCACCTCCACCCAGCGTGAAAATAAGTCCTGAAAAACGAGCAGGTACTTATTTCCACTTCTGCTGCGAGGGAACTCCATCACGTCGGCCGCGACCACCACCCACGGTCTTTCTATCACTCTACTCCGCATTAACCCTTGCGCTCCAGTTTGCAGCGCTTTATAGCGCTGGCACTCGTCGCATGCTCTCACGTACTCTAACACATCGTGATAGAAGCCTCTCCAATAGTACTCACAGGCCACTCTCTCGTAAGTCTTATCGACTCCGAGATGGCCCGCCGAGGGTATGGAGTGAGCTTCCTTAATCACTTTTTCTCACTCACTAGTGGGCACCACTAACCTCCCCTGTTCTTCGCGGCTTTCCACCGGGTCAAGCAGGGGATCCCGCTGAAAACGGTAAATCCTTTCATCCTCTACTCTCCAAGCTCTATACATAAAAGGGGCGCGCACTATTTCATCGCGAAATCGCGCGTATTCGGGGTCGTTAACCTCCGAAAACGCCGCCACTTCCGCACCTTCCGGCTCAAATATGCGTGACAGTGCATCGGGGAAGTGGTGCAGCGCTCCCTTTCTGTACACTATTTCGAACTCCCATTGCTGCAGTTGCAGCGCCCACCTCGCCAATCGGTCGGCTCCTTGAGGTCTTTAAGCCATCTAAGCGAGCTGTGATCGGTGATTATGCGGAAGTAATATCCCTCGAGGTATGGTCGGAATTTGAGGACGGCCCACACCACCGCGAGGCTCTCCTTCTCCGTAGTGGAATAGTTGCGCTCAGGGGGGGTGAGCACGCGACTCGCATATACGATCGGGTGTTTGCCGTCATCAAACTCCTGCGCCAAGACGGCGCCTATAGCATAATTGCTCTCGTCCGTCTGAACTGCAATCTGCCGTTTGAAGTCGGGCATCGCTAGCACAGGTACCTGCTTCAGCGCCTTCTTCAGCTCTATAAACGCCTCCTCTTGCTCTTCAGCCCACTCCCATGCTCTACCATTTTGCAAGAGGCGCACAAGCGGGACTTTCATCTCCGCGTCGCCTCTTATAAAACGGGCGTACCATCCTACCATCCCTAAAAATCGCCTCAACTCCTTCACATTATTGGGGGCGGGGTAGTTCAGCACCGGAGCGATCCGCCGGGTCAGGCCGAAGGCCTTCCTCGTCGAGTAGATAACCCAAGTAGGTGAGCCTCCGCACGCAAAATTCGCTCTTCTCCTCATTCACAACTAACCCCGCATCCCTCATACGCACTAACACCTTCTCTAACACCTCGAGATGCTCCTCGAAAGTCTCTGTCACGATAGTGGCATCATCGAAATAAATGTTTCCCACTATATGAAATAAAAATTCCCACTCGGGGCCAAAAAGTGCGTCCATTAATCGCTGGAGAGTCTTTACAGCGTTCATCAAGCCGAAAGCCATATGCTTGAAATGGAAAAGGCCGACTCCTGGCACGGCAAAAGCCGTATATTTCCGGCTGCCCTTTTCCATCTCAATTTGAAAATAGGCCTGTTTAAGATCTATTTTCGTAATGTAGCGGGCCTTCCGCAACAAATCTAAGACGGTGTCCATGTTTCGCGGAGGATACGCGTCCGGTTTCGTCACCTTATTAACCGGACGGTAATCGACGCAGAAACGCCACTCGCCGTTAGACTTCTTAACAAGGACCGGCGCACAGCACCAGTCACTTGCTGAACGCTCTATTATTCCTTCACGCTCCATTTTCTCCACTTCTCTACGCGCCACCTCAAGCATCGCCGTGGACATGCGCCGGTAGCGCTCTCGCACCGGCTGCGCGCCCTGGACGTCGATCTGATGTTCAATCAGAGTCGTCCGGCCTGTCCCCGGCGGCTTCTCACTCAACACTCGCTTCATCAAAGCATCCACCCTCGCCTTCTGATCACTAGAAATTGCTGAAATTTCAGCGCACTCGGCGCGGATTTCAGCGTGCTCACCCTCTTCTCCTTTCAACTTAAAAGACACCCACTTCTTTCCTCGTACTCTCCATACACGCGTACCTAACCTCATGTCACAATTGAACAACTGACAGAAATCCATGCCTAGGAGGAGATCGTGCCTTAGGCGCTTGACCGCGTGTAAGGTCAGAACTCCCACTTCGCCCTATACTTCGACGGCTAACTTCAGCACTTCCAGCACTTTTGCAGCACTCCGAGTAACGCCAAGGATTTCCATGTCCGTTGGAGCAAGGCGAGCCTTGAACCGCTCCGCGATTCTCGGGGCCGCAATGCTCAAGGTGGCACCGAGGTCGAAGAGCGCGTCGTAGACCTCTCCCACCAGCCGCACTCTGATGAAGCAACGGTTGTCGCTACACTGAAAGACTTTCAGCGCTGTTGTTATACCTCACACAGCGCGACGGTAGCGCCACGCATTAGGTATAGCCAGTACCCTAACATCGGAATCGCGATTGCTCTCACAAACGCTGTAACAGCACCGATTGACGGGAGTAGCTGTTACTCCCATCGTCGGAACTGAGGCGTTACTATATTTGCGAGTGTGAAGTCTATGAAACCATGCCGTGCATGCAATGGTTCTAATATTAAATGCAATTAAAAAGTAATACTTAAATACAATAAATGTAGGTTAAAATAAATAAATTCTATTATTGTATTAAAATGTTTTATTTATTTACTATTTTTTTATACAAAGTTATTTATTTTATTTGTTTTTTGGCACAGCATTGACTTTAATCAAATTGTCTACTTGTTCAGTATCCTCCTGTATTTCACTTTCTATATTTGGATAATTCTCCCAAGACATATTGAATTCATCAGTTGCCATTAAACTAAAGTCACTGGACTTTAAAAATTTGATAGTTTTTGTCAAGTCATAATGATGAATTTATATTTGTAGGTTAGATATTTATAAAACTTACCTGCATCAAACAGTCTTATTTCTTATCGTCATGTTTTTGAAAAAACATTTATTGGATGAGAAATAGTTTCTTGCTTTCCGCACGTTCAATGAAACAATACAAAAGTAACGGCCACTGCGTTGCTCGGCTGCGCGCCAATTTTTAGGCTATTAGCTGTGTACATATAAACGTTAGCTAGTATACCCACTAGAAGGCGTTGCGTTAGCGCTGATTCCCGGCAGGCACTGCGCTGAACGAGAGTACCTACTACTCTCGTGAAAGTAGCTTCTGCTCTCGTGAGAGTAGCAACTGTTATTTGTCACGAGTACCGCACATGTCACTGCGATTCGGAAGCGCATTGTACTCGTCAGTGTAGAAGCTGTACCAAAAGTCTTTCAGTGTAGTGACAGCCTCCGCTTGCGGCCCCGGCGCATTCCTTAATTCTTTCTCGCACTCAAACTTTTTATGCCACCTACTCTTCACACGACGCTTTTTAGTGACGCTCGACGGCTCGCTGCGCTTAAGCGCTTTATAGCAACGGAGTCTAACTAATTCGCGTAACTTAGGCCGGCGCGAACTCTTAAGTCCGTAACGCACGGGAGCTTGCGCCGTAAAAGGTTGGAAAAGGGGAGCGCTAACCACCTCTTCGTCAGCGCTTTCCCCCTCTCCCGCAAGTTCAACGCGCGGTGCTCCAGTACTTCCTCCGGATCCTCATTCTTCTCTTCACCGGAGAATCGGACTCCCCAACCTTTTAGCAGCTTCACCGCTCCCGCACAATCCGTATGTGAGCGGTGGCTTCCACGCGACCGCGGTGACTCCCACCCACCAGGGATCGGCATTAATCATTACTTCGTTAATATTTTTAACTAAAATTAATATTACATTTGTAATGCATTAATGTTCAGCTCGATATTACCCATTACTTTTGTAATGAGTAATGGTCAGCTCGAAATTTCCGATTATTATAAAATAAATAAACAAACAAACAAACAAACAAACAAACAAACAAACAAACAAACAAACAAACAAACAAACAAACAAACAAACAAACAAACAAACAAACAAACAAATTAAATAGTTAATTAAATAGGTAAACAAATAAATAAACAAATAAATAAATAAATTAATTAATTGAATTGATAATTGATGATATAACTGGGTCCAGAAACATTTTTTCCGCTTCGATTTTTTTCTCAATAACCAAGATCGGTGTGGGCTGCCTTGTAGACGACATCCCATCGTCCTGAGGGTGTTCCTGGACACCTGGACATCGTCTACAGGAACAGCGCCCGATTTTTTCTCAGTGACTAATTGCGGGGTGGGCTGCCTTGTAGACGATGTCCCGTCCTCCTGAGGGTGTCCAGGTGACCAGGGACACTCGTCCTGAGGATGCCTGGACAAGGCAGCCATCCCCGAACTTGATCATTAAGAAAAAAATTGGGCGCTGTTCCTGTAGACGATGTCCAGGTGTCCAGGAATACCCTCAGGACGACGGGTCGTCGTCTACAAGGCAGCCCACCTCGATCTTGATCATTGAGAGAAAAATCTGGCACAGTTCCTGTAGACGATGTCCAGGTGTCCAGGAACAACCTCAGCACGACGAAACGTCGTCTACAGGGAAACCTACCCCGATCTTGGTTATTGCGAAAAAACTCGAAGCGGAAAAAAAGGTCCTGGACCAAGTTACATCATCAATTATCAATTTAATTTATTTATTTGTTTATTTTCTTTATTTATCGATTTAATTTATTTATTTGTTTATTTATTTGTTTGTTTATCTGTTTATTTATTTTATAATATCGGAAATTTCAAGCCGACCATTACCCATTACAAAAGTAATGGAAAATTTCGAGTGGACCATTACACATTACAAAAGTAATGGGAAATTTTGAGCCGACCATTACCCATTACAAAAGTAATGGAAAATTTCGAGCTGACCATTACACATTACAAAAGTAATGGGTAATTTCGAACTGACCATTACACATTACAAAAGTAATGAAGTACTCGTAATTTTTAATTACAATTTTGCCGATCCCTGCCACCCACCGGCTCTATCTTCCCGCTGCCGCGCGGCTTCACGTTCTCCACTCCTATCACTCTCGACTCTACGCGCCCTGCCGTACGATCGATTCCTCCTCCGAGCTCTACCGCTTTCCTCTTGGTCGCGCCTCGCCTTTAGGCGCGTCGCCAGAGGTTCGCACGCCACCTTCGCCGGCTGGGGTCGCGTTCGTTCGGCGATACCCGTCCTTTCTGCTGATCGAGGTCGCGCCGGTTCTCTAAAACACTCCTTGCGCGATTGGAGCGCTTTCGCGTACGTCCACTCTACTCGTAGAGTCTCTATTCCATCCGCTCGAGGAGGCGTGACTCTACTTCGTGAGAAGTCTCGCGACTTAAGTGCTCGCTCGAACGCGGCCGGCGCTAATAGTCTTAACGGCACCACGTTCTCTCCCACTCATTCACTCTTACTCGCCTTCTGGTCGCAATCGTTAAACTGGCGCGGCGCGGTAAAACGCTGCCGCCGCCACTGGTTAACTAAACTTACGCTACTGCTTAACCTCTATCTCCGCATACTCTTACGCCGAGGCAAAGATTTGCGAGAATCACCCACCTTGTCTCCGACGACTCTATTCCCTCCACTCGCTGGAGTTCTCGGGGAGGCTCTGGTCTGATCGCTGAATACGGGCGGAGAAGACTCGACGCCCTAGGAAACGGCGGTGACTGTCAGGCTCCCACCGGAATAGCGTTGAGAAGGCGGCGGAGAAATCCTCTCGCAACAACCTCACTCTACACTGCACCACACTCTCTAAGTCCTCGCACTAAGTCGCTCGTAACTCGCTACACGTCTGCTCACCACGGCTAGCTAGCACGAACTGCCGCGCGCCGCGCGCGAGCTGGCCTCCGCCGCTCGGCCCGGCCGCTGCCCGATGGAGGGGGGGGGGGGGAAGACCAATCGGGCCCGGCCGACAGCGTTGCTCCAGCCGCTAGGCGGCGAGCGAACTCCGCTGCTTCGGCCACCGACTCCCACCTCTGACTCCACTATTTTCTCTCTTCCTTTCGCGCTTTCGCGGCAACTCCACTAACCCACCTTCTCACTTGCTCTCAGGGACACCATTGACAGCCATGTCACAACTTCACCATTTAATTGAGATGTCGCTTCGTCTGAAAAAACAATATTTTTTCAAAAATACTAAAACAGGATTAATATGTATTTATTAAACCAGAGTAGATACATACAAAAATATTACAATTAATGCATGATATAACAGAATATGCATGCTATTACAGTAGGGTATTAGAAGTTTGTAGAAAAGCTGCAAACTAATGGTACCTCAGTAAAATTACAATAGAAGGAGAGTTTCCTGTGCGCCATACTGGCTCTATATAATACTATAAACTAATTTAATACAAATGTAAGCACATGCAATTAGCTATTTCCTCCTCTAGTTCTTATAACAAGTTATAAGGCAGAGAAGAAAACATCAACTGCAATGCTATGTTATTGTTTTCTTCCTTTTCTCCAATATCTTGAGAACATGGCTCTTGCCGTCGTGAAGAACTCAGTTGATGCGTTTTTTCTTCTTTTAAATATTTCTTTTTCAAAATTGTTTAGTCTAGCTGGATAAATTAGCCCAACTGCACAAGTTACCCTATAGTGAGGGAACCTTTCTCTGTGTTGTCTGCCCGAATCACATTTGCATGTTGATGTAAATAGTATTTCATCCACTACTATTATGTCTTTGTGTTTGGATTGATATTCTAGAGGGTACATTGAATTAGTGAAAATTTGTGTTCCCCTTATTCCCCTATCAAAATTTAGGAGAACCTTATTGTTTCCATAGTAGTTGATGTCACCATATGACATTCTGTGGCAATTATTTTTTTCTTTCTTTTTTCCTAATGGTTCTGGTATTATCCTGGTTTTTATTTTGCTTCATATCTGTTTTTATTTATTTACTTAAATAACTACTTTTGTTACTAACTCTTTTATAATATTTTGGTATTTGAATACTCTTATTTCTTGTATTACTGAATAAAAAGCAATTTGGAAATTTGTCTTTCACAAATTTTTTTAAATTTTTTAAAAAAAGAGTTAACCTTTTTTTCACACTAGACAGTTTATCTGGGTCTCAAATACAAAATTATTTTGTAGACATTTGAAAGAAGTGAAAATTTAAAAATAAAATAGAAGTGTTTTTACAAATACATATTTTTAATTAAAAAATTGCTATTATTTAGATTTTAAAATCTTATTTGCTCTTGTCTTCTACTAATTGGAAGTTGAAACCATATTTTGTTGTTGTTATAGTAAATAGACTCTAGAAAAAACATACTTGGCTAATAAAAAAAAACAAATAGAATTTTGTGGTTAAACTAATTCAACAAATTCATCAACTATTTCTAATTTTTTTTTGTTACAATAACAATATTAAATTTTGTTTTTTTTCAAACTTTTAAAATATTTCGTTTGTCCGAAAGAGAACGAATATCTTTTCTGATGATGAAGGGTTGTGGTGATCAGCAAAGTTTGTATACTAATGTTGTTAATCTCTTTAATAGAACATTTCAAAATGGCGATGGCGAAACTCCTGTATCTAAATCCACCGTTTCAAAAACCTTAAGACGGTTTGAAGAAACGGGGTCTATTAAAAATCGTCCAGCTACTGGAAGACCACGAATAGCAACCAATGAAGAAAAATCTATGGATGTTTTACTGTGTTTTGTGGAAAATCCACATGAATTATCTCGATCAGTAGCTTTGCAACAGGACACCAATAAAAAGTCTGTTCTTAAAATTCTAAAGGTAAACAAGTTTTATCCTTATAAAATAAAACTTGTACAGGAATTGAATGAGGATGATCCTGATCGCGGAGTAGAATTTTGTAGCCGATGATGCAAATAATAACTGAAAATCCAATATTTTTACAAAATATTGTTCTTTTAGACGAAGCGACATTTCAATTAAACGGCAAAGTCAATCGTCATAATTTCAGATATTGGACCGACACAAATCCTCATTGCATAAGAGAAAGCCACACTCAGTATCCTCAAAAATTAAACGTGTAGGCAGGAATGGTAGGCGATGCAATAATAGGTCCTTTTTTTATCAAAGGAAATTTGAACGCAGTAAGTTATAAACAACTTTTGCGAAATCAGATAGTTCCAGATATTCAGGCCTTAAGAGGTGATGATTTTGAAAATACATGGTTTCAAGGAGGATTAGAGATCATGGTATCTCCGGACTTATATTGTTCACACCAGTAAAATTTTCCGCTATTTTTTTCGATTCCATTATAAAAAATAAGTGTTCCCGTTTGAAAATATGAGATTGACCTAAAAAATGACGTTCAAGGAGAAATCAGAGGTTACCGTTGGGTTCCTCGTTGAAAGTTACATAGGATATGATCTTTGTTTTACTACGAACCTCATGTGGTTTTCGAATTTTCCTGGGTTTCCATACTTTTTTCTCACCCAGTATAGAATCGGCAGCTTATCCAAACCGAATTGGAGAACGGAGGATTTGCTGTAGGAACTTTCATGGATATTGAAGGAGCCTTCAACCATACGTCAAGAGACATCATTAGGGATGCCCTGGACAAACACGGGGTACCTACAATACTAGTAGACTGAACGAACCACATGCTCGGAAACACATAATTAGAAGTAACCAAAGGCGACACAACGGTAAGAGGAGAGGTCACCTCGGGCTTTCCGTAAGGATGAGTATTAGCTCCCCTTCTATGGTGCCTGGTAATAAATAATCTGCTATCAAAGTTGAGTGATGCCAGAAGCCAGGTAGTGGGATACACTGATGACATACTGCTCATTAGGCGCGGACCCTTTCTGGACACGCTCATGGAACTCATTCAAAGAGGTGATGGTATTCACTAGGAGATATAAGTGGGATAAAACCTGCAAGCTGACGATCAACGGAAAACACTCAAGCTATCCGATGAAGTTAAATATCTAGACGTCACCATGGATGGTAAACTAACATTGAAAAGGCACCTAGAAATAAAATGCCAAAAGTTCAGTTCGACTCTATGGCAATTACGAGGAGCCATAGACAGCAACTGGGGATCAAAACCAGAAATGCTGAAATAGCTATACAATGTGATTCTGAAACCCAGGCATACCTATGCGGCAGCAATCTGAAGGGACAGAACTCATCTTAAAACGGTGAAGGGACAGCTAGAAAGAATAAGAAGCCGCATGCTAAGATGCACAAATGAAGAGGAAAAGTCAACACCCATATCCGCTCTTGCGGAAGTGAAGGCCATCAGGAGCTGCGTGGAGGACATGCTTAACGAGGAGTAGACAAACCGGAGGGTTGTCATACACTCTGACAGTAGGGCGGCCATCGCAGCTCTCAGCACGGTCACGGCTACCTCATTTTAGGTCCTTGCATGCAGAGCATCACTCGACAACTTGGCGAGGGGATGCGAAGTCAAGCTGACATGGGTAGCAGATCATGCAGGTCCGCCGCTGAAACGGCTCTACCTAGCTGTAAATTAGAAAATAAGATTTAAGCTTGGATTAGAGAAGAGCAGTTAAGCAAATCGAGGCGATACCGGGATTGCAGACACATCAAAGCGTTTATTATTTCAATTCCTATGGAAAAATAAGTCGGTATTTTCAACAATAGAAATTGAAGTCAGCCAAAAAAGAAGTCTACGCACATTCTACGAATTATAAATTATGTTTTGATGCAATCAAAAAGGGCCTTTAAGAAAGCCCTTTCAAAATTATTTGAAAAATCAAATTTACCTTAGAGGTTAGCAAAGGATATAGAAATCCGTCGGTATAGTAGAGCGCGGAAATGAAGATAGGAATCCCCTTAATTGATGACAACAGCAACAGTGGCAGGGCGGTTAATGTAGGGTGCGATGCAAACGTACATCACCTCATCTGGGGCAGCTCCGACTGCAACGATCGAGGAGACAGATTGCAGGAGTTATTACGCTAACGTGCCTGCCCCTGCAAGCGCGGCAGCGGCGACTCACGCAGTTTGAAATTGCCGCCGTCCAAGTCTAGAGAGTAAGCGGTTTGTATAACATATCGGGAGACACGAGGAGAAGCCTAGTCAAACGCTAGCTAACCTTTCCCCTTTGGTGCAATACATCGAAGGATCGAGTATAAAGCCTGATCAGCAGTTTTTTTTTTTATTCGAAAGCTTTGGCCTAAATTCATATAGCGTCCCCAATCCCTTCATTCCTAGGTTTATCCTCAGCGAATGAGACGTTCAGTCTCTCGCCCTCGTCACGGTCACCGCTCCCGGAACAGGAGTAGTTGGTGAAGCTACAGACGTCAGGATTGCCACCGATCCCAAGCATGCTCTCGTCAGCCGGCCAGTCCAAGGGGAAGAAATCAACCCAGCAGTGGAGTAAACGCCGCCACTCAAACCGAATGGGCTTCGAGGGCAGTAACTGGCTTGACACGCCAAACCAGCCCCGAACCCTTAGGGTAAGGAAGAAGACCACGCATGCTGGTAGTCCACTCTGACGGAACCTCCGCCTCCGCCTTTGCTTCCAGCCGCACAGGAACGGCCCAGAACACTGGTGACCTCCAGGACTCCGACCTCCCCCCTGCTATAGATCACCAACAGCGGCCAGCCGAAAGCTCCAAGAAGGCACCACCGCCTAAGAAGAAACCGCGGGTCCTCTCCACCGTCATCCTGACGAAGGGATTCTTGACCATCAAGGAACAGATGCCTCCACTGAGCGGCACCGTCAATCTAACGGACTGAACGCGTCTGCGGCTTAGACCCTCAACTCTTTTATTCTCACTAGTACAGGAGCTTACACTTGATCTAACTTTTGAATACCCCTGCTCCACACCGGAGCTAGAGGCCATAAATTAATCTGAAAATGATTTCAGGCACTCAGTGAGCCTGGCTCATCGGTGACTTCATTGAGAGGTCAAGGCTCTAAGGCCGTAGAGAGCTAGGTGAGAGCGTTAGTGGTGTGTCCTCCCCTCAGCCAACGGAAACGCAATTATCCAGAACTTCAGGGTTCTCCGCTGGATTCTTCTTCCGCAGAAGAGCATCACAGAAGAACCAGATCGTCATGACTTGCGCTTCAGGTGATAGAGTCTTTTATTACGACAGACCTTGGCATCTTCAATAGAGACAAGGTCCCGACATTTAGAAACGCTCGGAGGGAGAAGGTTATTGATATCACTCTGGCTTTGAAAGGTATTTTCTCAAAGATTTGGAAATGGAGGGTCTCGGAAACGGTTTTTATGTTTGAGCATGAGCAGATTCTCTTAAAGCTTGGAGTGATAACCAAGGAGGTTGTAACGTACTGGGATCTTTACTGCTGGTGTCTGGATGAGAAACTTCCAGACACTACAGGCAGGCTAAAATCAAAGGAGAACATAGAAAAGTACTGTATCAGGATCCAAACTTCCATTATTAGAGCCTTTTAGGGAAGCTGTATACCTACGATGTGCAGACAGGGTAAGAATACGTGCTGGTATAATGGGGTAAAACGAACCCCGAATTCCGATTTAGCAGTCCAAAAAGCATAAGAATAATGAATTTTGATTACGAGATCTCACCCCTTTTTTGTGGGCTGGCGTAATTTGTTCATTCATTTAAGGAAAATTTTAGTAAACTTGCAACGCTGTTATGTTTTATAACATAATTAATTTAGGAGTAATATTTTTTTATTAGACAAAAATACTTCTATGATATAAATGTAGCACAATCCTTAGAATTAATTTATAAAACAAACATAATTATAAAATATGTATACAACTCACTTTCATCAAGGAAATCTTCTTCTTCATCTTCAATAATTAGATCTCGAGTTCGGTTTTCATCTATCATAATGGAATCTATTTTTTTTATAGAACGTTTATCTTCTGCAAAGAACTCTTCAAGTCGCGATCCTATAGCCTAAAAAAAGGAGCTATTGATATTATCTTGTAATAAGTATTTGCATGTGGATCTGAAGCTAATTAACTTTACTTATTTTTACGTCCAGATAAAAGAAAAATAGGCTAAATTTATTCGGGAGCAAAAAAATAATTCAGACAATTTTATTCATACGACTGTTTAATTTTAATGAAAAACTCTTAAGTGGAACTATAATAATTACATATAGTTCCGGTTTTACCAAAAGGTCGCAATGCGCAATACAACCAATTCGAACAAATCTTAATTATCTCGATATCGCTATAGGCGCGAAATAACAAGAAATTATATTCAAATGTGAGAAGAATAAGGCGCGGTTTGATGATAAACGTTTTTTTTTTGGTCGCTTGGTACTCCCAGTTGGCTGCCGTGACTTTCTTGCTTTTTCTCTCATTCTCTCTTGTAGGCCCGGACGGTGGACACCAGCTTTCTCGTTTGCTATCCTCGTCCCTCTAGGGAATCTCTCCTAGGATGACTCCTGTTTAAAAGGTACTGATAATCAATCCCAATTATTTTCAAGCGGTGAATCCCGACTGAGTATTTTCTGTAATGGCAGAGTATTTCTCTATTGTAGAATCGGTACCTCCTTGGACAGAGGTTCTTGATGACAAGGACTCCATACGACGGCCCCGAGATTCCTCCGGGTGTACTTGTCCGATCCTGTCTAGAACTTTTCTGGGAAATTTTGTTAACTTCGTGTGCCTCCTGTAACCACTTCCTGTCGGTAAGTTTCGGATCCATTTGGTCCCTATGCATTTTTATTTTACGCAGAATTACATTTTGTTAATCAAAATAAATGAAAATAGTCGTAGGCTATAACTTGTATAGAGACTTTTATCAACATCCGCATTGCATCACATTGCTAATACTGCTTGTTCTGGGCCATAATATTAGCCAAGATTCCGTGTTTAAAGCGGGGTCCTCCTGCATTTTGATGATTGTCTTGTAATATAACCCATCTCATTTTACTTGATCATTTATTAGGGAAGTCATGCTGGTTATACCAATACGGCCGGAAGCTAGGCAATTGAGAACAACCAAGTTTTTTCACTGGTTAGGTATTTCCATTATGCTGTAACAATCCGGGTTCCTTGTAGGATAAGGTGGGATGTTAATTCTACTTCGAACGTGAGCTCAATGCGGCCACGCTCGCTAATCACGATGCAAGGTCAATGTGCTTACTTCCTTAATTGACGCTCACTTCGCGTCTTTTCTCTCCCGTGGCTCAATTCGTATCGAAAATACACAGAAAAGAAGTTCAAAACGCTTCTCTGCGTCCTTAGCTAAATATTCGAATATAAATTACAACTAATAGAAATAATTATTTCATGTACTTTTTATCTATAAGTTAAATTAATATTTTATAATAATAAATATATATAAACAAATATAAGTGCACGAATATTCTTAATTACTAATATGGTGCAGGCCTCGAGTCGCGACATTTCCCTCTAGAACATAAAAAATAGAAAAAGAAACAATTATAAAAATAAAGCAAAGAACGAATTTATTAATATTATTCCGATAAGCATAAACATTTTCCGTCACGGGAGACACGACGCTTTATTTCCCAGTACAAAATAAGCATATTTTATCACCTCTCGGGGTGACAATTTTCTTCCGCGGTACGGCGAGTCTCAACTTTTGCGCTCAGCGCGCGGCTCAGAGTCCCGAGGAGACTCAGAAATTACAGTTAAGGGGATGCCTATCTTAATTTCCGCGTTATACTATACCGACAATTTTCTATATCCTTTGCTAACCTCTAAGGCAAATTTGATTTTTCAAATAATTTTGAA
Source organism: Sycophila sp. Sp_5 (assembly GCA_018906775.1). Lineage (NCBI taxonomy): Eukaryota > Metazoa > Arthropoda > Insecta > Hymenoptera > Eurytomidae > Sycophila > Sycophila sp. Sp_5. The sequence goes on from JACCID010000127.1 coordinate 142,805, forward strand.
AGGGCTTTCTTAATGGCCCTTTTTGATTACATCAAAATATTATTTATAATTCGTTGAATGTGCATAGGCTTCATTTTTGGCTGATTTTAATTCCTATTGCTAAAAATACTGACTTATTTTTCAATTGGAATTTAAATCAGCCAAACAAGAAGTCTATGCACATTCTACGAGTTATAAATAATGTTTTGTTGCAATCAAAAAGGGCCATTAAGAAAGCCCTTTCAAAATTATTTGAAAAATCAAATTTGCCTTAGAGGTTAGCAAAGGATATAGAAAATTGTCGGTATAGTAGAGCGCGGAAATTAAAATAGGCATCCCCTTAATAAAGATATCGGGATTCCTTGATTGGCTTATGATTGAGTCTTGGATGGTATAGCTGTCTCTCCGGTTTCCTTTGCCAAACCCTCGTCTAACGGGTAATGGAAAGAAGGGACTGGTGATGTTAGGGGCTCTGAAGTTTACAATTGTTCTACTTCTACTTCTTCCAGAACTTTTAAAAGATTTTTAAAGGGAAGACTTATTATACCTCCCTTGAATGACGTACTTTTCGCTATTTATGGGGACTTGTCTCGCCGCTGGAGTTGCGGATATTGCTCTCCCTGTTTTCGGTAGATATTCAAAGCTCGATAGGTTTTCCGTATCTGAGGATTCCCAATCGCTTTTTTGTTCGCTTGAAGGACACACGATTGGATCGCTCGACTGAGGCTATGTTGGTACTGGTTACAAATTTAATTCACGGTGTTCAGATAAGACATGGTCTCCTTCTGAATAATGTGTCGGTAATGTTTTTGGCAATGAATTCTCTGGTCAGTCTCTGAAACCATTGCCAGTAATACGTATTCTCGAACAGATCTCTCGATTTCTTTTCTAGGCGATTGTTGGCTTTTTACTTCTGTGGATAGTCTTTTTCTGTAGGATATTTTGTGAGGGAGCAGGATGAATTATTCGATGCACAGAAAAAATAATAATTTCATTTATAATTTGAAATGAGAGCATTTATTGCTAGGTAGTTACATTCTTACAATTTTCACGATTTTTAGGCGATGTGCTCCGATTACAATTAGACACAACGCATGTTGAGCACTCACATGGTTGTTTTCTCGGAATTAAGTCACTTGTTCCGCGAAGCGGCGAAACGGCAGATAGTTGGTGCTTACGTATAAATATCCGTCTGAATGTGTGAGGCGGATTTAGGCGGCTATTTGAAATTGTACTTACATTTGCGAATGCTGGATTGATACCATTCGCTGTTACTCATTTGGTGCTCCTCTTCTGAAATAGGCGCGTTTTGTGTGATGCTAGCTGAGGATTCCGTTGCATCGTTGGATGAGAACACATCATCCTCTGCCCCGCTAATTAGCGGAGTTATTTCGATTTCTTTCAGTCACAGATTTTCACTGGAGGCCTCTGAACAGAGAGATAGAAGTGTAACGGAATCAGTCTATATTACTCTACGTAGTTTGTTAGACTACATGGCTTACTACTACTTTATCTAGGATATCTGCTATATTGGGGAGAGGGCACGCATCTCCAACGGTTTTTCCATTTATCTTGCTATCTGGCTTTTTAGGCACTATACAATGGGGTGAGTTAGACGGCGATTCAGAAGGTTTTATAACTTCGTCTTTCAGAAGTGTCTCGATTTTTTCCTTTATAAAGTCCTTATGAGCCGGTGGATAGCGGTATTCATTAGTATTGACTGGTATGTTATTTTCAGTTTGAACCAGGTGCATTGCCTTAGGTGTGCACGGCAATTGCTCTCCTGAGAGAAAGAATACATCAACATAGTCCTTAATAATTCCATCTACTTCATGTAGTTCTTTGGCGTTGAGGTTTTCGCAGTTAATTAGAGTTTTGAGCAGTACAGACCTTTCTCCGGGATTCATGGTGGGGGAATTCTCTTTGTCGCTTTCACTGGAGGATTAAAACATATACGTATCTGGCGAACAGTTTACGAGTTCTTGTAGATCAACGTCGAAGATCATTTCCTCCTTTTTTGTATTAATTACTCAAATTTTACATATTTGGTTGCCATTAGTGTCTATGCCATCACCCAAGAAAATGTTTGGGTTACCGATATTGAGGCGTGAGAGATATCCTTTTTTGAGGGGATTGTTGGCTAAATTAATTTCAACAACTGGTCTTGTCCTCGGCGGTATCGTGAAGGCGGTTCGGCCCGGTGGTTTTAAACTTAGGCTTGAACTCCTACGGTTCTTTCGTATTTTCCTGGATATCTTCTTTATTTATTTTAAGGATTGGATTTCTTACGTCGCTTTCAATCACAAACGTATTGTTGCAATAGGACAAGATGGCAATTTACCTTTTTAGATAACCTTGGACTAGCATTCCGTCTTCTTATATTGGAAAACAATGTGAAATACAAATGGTTTATTTCTGATGCTCAAGAGGATAATACTTACGCTAGATACGAATCCTTCACCAAACCCTGTCAGCGTCAGCAGGAGGTCAGGATCTACTGATCTCTTTTTGACGACATTAACCAAAGATCCCTTGTCTATCGTAAAATACAGATAAGACTTTATTCCCTTTGACAATCCTTAGACACACCCTTATGAGATCGTCGTCTATATCTTCTAGATCATGAGGTCCTTTACACGATGCGACAACAATGCCTCTTTGCCCCTCTTCAATACGTGATTTTTTGGGGACTGACTTTATATGCGACTGATTCTTTTCTGTTGGGTCGTAAAATTGAGTTTTGACCCGCCATCAATTGTCGTATCGAATTGGGGCCGTTTTCTATTAGACAGCCCGAGCATTTCAGTTTGTGAATTAAAAATATCTAAGGGAAATCTGACCTAGATGCGTAATTGTACCTTTGGGGGCCCTCTATTTGGGAACGGTTACGCCTAGTTTGAGTAATTCGGATTGATTGGCCATCCTTCCTCCATAAGGCTGCTGATTGTAATTCCTCGGGAAGGAACATCTTGGATTAAAGGGGAGTCCCGTATAGGGCTCCGCCAAATTTTCTGGAGGATACCTGGGGTACATCCTTGGTTTATAGGTCTTCAGATTCGAGTATTGTGGCTATGCGTGTGTAACTCTCACCATAGCATACGATGCTTCGTAGGGGGCCTCGTACCATAGGTCTTGATAATTATGGTAGTTGGTGTTCCGCTGAGCAATCCTCGTAATAACTCTGCTAGTAGTCCTGATAATATAGGTTACCGTTCTCTCCAGTCATTACTATATCTACTCATGCCCCTTGTCGGTTGGCTACAGTCCAAGTTCTCTGCGGAGGAGCTTGATAATTTTATCGAAGGGAGCGTCATAATCATCCATCGGGCACTCTCATTTATAATTGAACCTACAGCGGGTGTCCGGAAAGATAAATGCCTCCCTTTGCCACTCTGATCTCAGAGCTTTTTTTAGGCTTAGTTTAACCCTTTCAGTCACAGACGCCCATATACAGGGTGATTCATTTTAATTGCCCCAGGCAAATATCTCGAAAAGTACGAGAGATGGAAAAAAACGTTAAATGTAAAAGTTGTAGGGTTCAGAGGGGGAAATCCAATGGTGACCTTGACCATGACCTTGGGGTCAAGTTTCAAGGTCATTTCAAAGTCAAAGTAGTTTTTTTAAATAGGAACACCAACTTTTGACCACGGAAATTAAAAGAGCGGAAAATTTTACATGATATTATGTCATGGGGTCCAGTTGACCTCTGCAGTCGCATCAAGGTCAAATCAAGCTGTCTACACAATTCGTAGGCCAATATCTTGAAAAAAAGCAAGGTTGAGAAAAACTTTAAATACCCATTTCCCTCTCTGAACCCTACAACTTTTACTTTTAACGTTTTTTTCCATCTCCCGTACTTTTCGAGATATTTGCCTGGGGCAATTAAAATGAATCACCCTGTATTGTCGTCTTAATTTTTTTCTTCTTTCTTTCATATTTTTCAAAATTGATGCAGTACTTTGAAATTTTTTATTTTTTTAGATACTACTCTTCCTAGACTATTGAGTCATGGAGATATTTTGTGAATATATGATTGTTTGTAATTATTATAAATAAACAATTGTGATTAACAAATTACTTTCCACCAAGCCATGCACATTTACAGGCTACCTCGTTGGGGTTTCAGAGAACACTGGCCCGTTTAAAAAAATAAAAATTGTTAAAATCATAACACGAGGCCGCCACACTTAAAATCATGTTGCTTTGGTGGAAAATGACTTTCCACCAAGCCATGCACATTTATAGGCTACCTCGTTGGGGTTTCAGAGAACACTGGCCCGTTTAAAAAAATAAAAATTGTTAAAATCATAACACGAGGCTGCCACACTTAAAATCATGTTGCTTTGGTGGAAAATGACTTTCCACCATGCCATGCCCATTCATGGGCGGCCTCGGTAGGGTTTCAGAGAACACTGGCCCGCTTATAAAAATAAAATTTTTTAAAATTATGCCATGAGGCCGCCACACTTAAAATCTTGTTGCTTTGGTTGAAAATGACTTTCCACCAAGCCATGCACATTTAAAGGCGGCCTCGTTGGGGTTTCAGAGAACACTGGCCCTCTAATAAAAAAATAATTGTTAAAATCATAACACGTTAAAATCATAATGATCGGGAGTCGGGAGACGGGAGTCGTTTCCAGGAACACGTGCAGCGGACTTCGATTTTGTGCTACAGAGCTGACAAAACATGTTACAATATGATGGCGTTTGTCCGCATTTGACGCGAGACGTAAGGGTTCACCTTGACATGGATTACGCTGATCGGTGGATTGGCCACGGAGGTCCGATTCACTGGCGTGCACGATCTCCTGATTTAACCCCAGTAGATTACTTTCTATTATGTTTTATTAAGGAGCTCGTCTATAAGAATCCTATTTACGATAGGGAAGAGTGCCGCCACCGCACTGATGCAGCGTATGCTTCAGTAGCGGCCGACGAGCAGATGATAGAGCGAGCAATAAAAACTTCAGGAGGCGGGCCGAATTGGTGCTCGAACGTGATGGATGGCACGTCGAGCAATATCTTGGATTTTATTTTATTTTTTAAATCAGCCCTTTTAAGGCAACAAAAATTAACGCTACCAAACTTAATTTATTTTTCAAAAAGGACCGGGGGTTTTAGTATGTAGTAACAGTGCAAGCTGATAGAGTTACACATACGAGGGAAGCCGAAGAATTCCCTTATGGTGCATAAAGCATTTCCACCTCTCCTCAGAAAATAAAAAAAAATTTGGTTAAATTTTTTTTCAAATAAGTAGTTTGTCCTACTTTTTTTTTTATAAGGTGCAGTCTTTTTTCTGCAGTCCAGTTTTCTTTACATAGTGCCTTCGTAAATATGTCTGCTAAATTTTTATTAGAATTAACTTTAATTACATTAATTTCTTTTTCTCTTACACTTTCTTGAACGTAGTGATAATGTATTTCAATGTGTTTTGAGTTTTTTGTAAAATTTTCATAGTTCGCTACATTTATTGCTCCTGAATTATGTTCATATATTTTTATCGGATCAATCACTCAATCTTACATTGAACATTCTTATCAATTCTTTTACAAATTTCACTTCAGTCACTGCCTCTGATAATACTACATATTTCGCATAGGTTGACGTTTTTGTAACTACTTTTTGTTTTCAGGACTTCCAATCATTTACATTAAAAAGTACTCTAATTAAATATATATATTGTCGCCAGCCCAATCTGCGTCAACATAACAATCTACTATATCGCAATTTGTATTTCTTTTATAAACTAAGCTTAAATCTTTTGTTAAATACAAATATTTCAAAATTCGGAAAGCAAACTTTCAATGAGTTTCTTTATAATCATTCTAATATCTACTTAAATAGTTTATGGCTAATATCTGGCCTAGTACTCGAACTTATATACAGTAATGCGCCCATGAAATTTCTATACTATATATCGGAATTACAATTATCAGCTTTTTCAATTTCTAAATTTGTTTCCATAGGAGTTTTATATAATTTTCCATTTTCTATCTTATATTTTTCAGCTAATAGCTCTATCCAGGGTGTCATTTAGGTCCTGGGACAGCTGAATATTATGTAACGTACATCATTTCTGAGAACAGTCAAGGTCATTCCTTTAGTAACTTTGAGCAAGGAATCCGATGGTGACTTTGGATTTGACCGTGAATCTTATTTTTAAGGTCATTGGAAGGTTAACCTTATTTTTTCAAATGGAAATCCCTATTTATGACACTGGATGCGGAAAGAGCACAAAATATTTATAAAAAGTAGTATTAATACTTTTTTTTTTTACATAGTTTTTATGATAAAAATTAGCAAATATTTCAACATTTCTAGACTCTTCAATTTTTTTTCTCGGAAAGGATGTCTCTAATCGGAATTTACTAAAATATTTCTGACTTAGAATTGTATGAAAATGATGATGACATTTATTTTTTAAATAATTTGTTTTTATGACATGTATACATTTTTACATCTTACATTTTATACCTCAGCACGAGAATCTCGTGCTTTTTGCGTTTTCCCCCTATACGCCGTTACATCATTCGACAGATTCCCTACCCTACTTTCCTAACTTCCACTTCGCATTCGGCTATTGATATAAATGCCTATTAGGTAAATCCGTTCCAGAGTGGATCGGTATATTGAAAATGCTCTAATTAGATTTCCTTGAGTACCGACTTTATCATTTTCATACCTCCCGCTCACTTTGTTGAACTTTGGAGAAAAAAGAATTCAGGGAAGCGTCAATTTTCCTGATTGCCCGAGGGAATCTCCACCGTTCCTCCAAAGCGTCAGTGCTACTGGAGTGTATATGTCGTCATTTGCATTTGTAACAGAGATGTTTCTTATATAATAAGAAACACTTTTGTCATAATAATGGTTTTAGGGGAAGTCGAGCGTACTAAGCTCAGGTATTATTTTGTAGTTTTGATTGCGTATTGAGCCTGTTCGCGAGTAGCAAAGCCAAGCGTTTTGAGCTTATCTTTGTCGCATATTTTTCCCATTACTGCACCATAGAAATACCCAGATTATTAGATATTTGTTTGTTGAAATCCTCTTACGAATAATCTAGCTTTGTACGATTCGTCGGATTTCCTTGTGTATGCCCACTTTACATCTAACACTTCTTTGCCTTTTATTTTATCAACTAATTTCCAAGTTTTTATTTTCACTTAAACTATTTATTTCTCTATTCATAGCTTTTTGCCAGTTACTATTCATCGCCTCCTCAAATGTCTGAGGCGTATCAACTCTACAGAGATTAACAAAGATATTATTATTTTCTACTTATGGATATCTTATTGGACATTTCTTTCTACGTTCCGATTTACGCGGAATTCTTAATTCATTTTTACTATTTTCTTCTTTATTTTCATCATATTTATTTTTGAAAACGCTATCATTTGAACCATTATCAGAACTAACATTACTTTCCGTATCACTACTATTATCAATGCCGATACATTTTACATTTTGTTCAACAATGTCTACGTGACTCACAACTATGATTTTATCATTTATTAGAACTCTATATCCGACTTCATTACATCCTAATAAAATGCCCATCTCAGCCTTTTTATCAAATTTTAAATTTATTTTTTGTTCAGGCTTTCTTACAAAGACTTTACTGCTGGTACGTTATGAAAAAGGGTTTACAAAAAGCAAATAGAAAAGGATAATTGAACTTTTTCGCAACGTACCAAACTCAAAAAACAGATTAGCCCAAAGTTTAAGTTTATAAGTTTACGACGGGTCCATTAACAAAAATCAAGGCTTCCGTACATTCGGGAAAATGAAATCCTTTGTAATCAAAGAAAGATCTAATAGCAGGTAGCCGTAAACCGTTATTTTGCTAGACAAGAGGACCAGTCAATTAGGCGCCGAAAGGCGGTCTACAAAGAAGTCTAGCACTAATAAGTCATCTTTTATTACCTGGGCATGCAGTGACAAACCTTTGGCGGTTTCTCAATACACAAGGATTTCGACGCGGCGCGGAAAGCATCAGACAATAATTATACAAATGGGAACAATAAATCGATCCACGGAAAAGTGCAAATGGCAGTAAAACTGGAGCTACAAAGAGCATTTTTATAAGAGTGGCTTACTAATTACCTAGTTACTGAAAATTCTTTCGTTAGATGAATCAACGAAAATTCGGAAATTTGCCGATTGAAGGGAATCGAAGATGAGTATAAAAACCCTTGCTAAAGAATAGCCACGGGTTCAGTCGTCACACCTCCGCGGTACCATCAAGTTCAGTCGTCAAACCTCCGTGGTACGTCACGTTAGTCAGTGGAAAATCAGTACACGAGACATAGATTCTTTCACGCCAGAAGAAGCTTGGCCAAGCATAAGCCAAGCGCAAGTATCCGCCGCACACTTAAAGAAGAATACGAGACGACAAGGAATAGCAGCAGGGACTCTACAACCAGACCCAACGGCTGAACCACTGACGCAATAAGGAGGGCTGCTATTTCTACGAGGACAATGAGAGAGAGAGAGATTTATAAAGGAAACAATATTTCTCTCTATTTAAACCCATTGTATTAAAAGGACCACGTACATCAGTATGAATAATCTCTGAAATATTTTTAACTTACGTTCTGTTATTATTAAACGGTAAATGCACGTTTTACATTTCATATACTCAGTTTCAAGTTCATCTAGAATTCCCGTTAGCAACTGTTGTTTATTTAATACATTCAAATAGCTAAAATTTACATGTCTTAATATTCTACGTCACTTTTCATTTTGACTCATAATATTATTGCGTTCGGCACTATTTACACTCGTTTATCTGTCTTTCAAATTACTTCTCATTCTGTATATTTACCCATTGAGGACCAAATGGACATTTTTTTTTGTCTTTATACAGTGGCTCTATTCAATATGAAATCGGTCCGAAAAAAAGTCGAGATTAGTTATTTCCAATATAAAATTGTTTAAACTTTCTGTTTATTCAATCAGAATTATGAAAAATACATATTAAAAAGTTGGAATGGTTTATTTAACAAAAAGCATTAAATTTCAAACATATTTTTGTCTTTATCGTGCACTTTCGAATCGAAATTGGTTTGGGATTTTAAAGGTTACGCAAACTTTTGCGTTCATGGACCCTTACATTTAAAATGCACTACAAGGTTTTTTCAAATTCAACATGGAAGATCCAATATGGCTGCCGAAATTTTTCAAAATTGTTCAAATTGATATACGAGGGTTTTCGGGATCGCTAATTACAAATCTGCTATTAAATTCTTCATAATTACAAATGGAGCATCTAGTATGGTGGCCAACAATTTTTAAAATGAGCTACAGACATTCTGCGTGCGGCATTCCGGGCTCTCGACCACAGGGAGGAGGTGTCGCTAGATGGTTTTGCGAACTCCCCCTGTATGTCGCCAGACAGGTGCCATGCGAGATCTTGTCCGCTAGCAGGTCGGCCAAGGCGGTTCGAAACCGTGTACCGCAGCGTAGATATGGCCAGCGCACTCACGACTGTATCCCTCGCTGTAAGCATTTTGAAGGCATGTACAATCGTGAGTATGTCGGCCATGTCTGTGAGAGGGAGAAGACCCCCACCACCCATGGTGGGTGGGAAAAATACAAGCTCCGCACTTGCTCGCTGCGGCAGGTTCATTCACCTCTTGGCTAGCCGCTTCAGCACTCTTTCAGCTTCACCCAGAGGGCCCTTCTGCACCTGTCAGTCCCTCAGGCAGAAGTCCATGCCCAACAGGATAAAAGTTGCCGCGACCTCTAGCTTCTGCCGCGGGGCAAGCAGAGAACTGTCCACCGCACGCAGGTCTTTCACCAATCCCTTTATGGCGGTGTACAAAGGTGTTCGTAGGGCTCTCCAGCGGCCAGTGTGCGTATTACCTCGCCCTGTATCTCGAACCACGTTTGCCTGACTCGCGCTGCACCCCTGCCTTTAAGGTGGAGAGTGGCATATTTAGCAGAGTTGCAGAGAGCAAGCGGAGCCCCGCAGACGCAGCTGTAGATTCCACGGCCCTTAGAAGAGCCTGCATCTGCTCTACGGAGGCAGCCTAAAGTGCCGCGTCGTCAGCATAGACGATGTTGTTATGACACTGGTCCCACAGTTTATAACCCTCCCCCCCCTGTAGCCAAGGGTGCCCTTACTAATAGCTCCAGGGTAAGGTTAAAAACTATGGGGCTTAGTAGACATCCCTGTTTGACCCCGCAGAGGATGCTTACAGGCTCGGTAAGTCCGTCAGCCGTTCTGATGCGGGTGGTGACACCATCATACGCAGAGGATATCAGATTGAGTATGCTTTCGGGCACGCCGTGCCTGCGCAGAACCTCATGGATGGTCGCATGCGGGACCGACCCAAACGCATTGGACAAGTCCAGCCATGCGACCACCAGTACGCGACCCCTTAGTTTTAAATACCGAACCTCCTGCAGCACGAAGTTGTGCTCGTTGCACCCGTCGAACTGCAGGAAGCCCTTCTGGGATGGGCTTAACCGACCATTGACCGTCGCCCAGTCGGTGAGTCGATCAGCCACAAGGGCCAAGAAAAGTTTGGACGTGGTTTCACCCATGGCAATCGGCCGCCATTTGTTGACGACGCCCCAGTCGCCCTTTTTGTAAAGAAGCACGGTGTTGCACGATTTCCAGCATCGTGGGACCACTCTAAGCCTCAGGCAGGTGTTAAATAAGGCCGTCAGCACATGTCATCACTCCGTCTGGCCCGGGGGAAGAGTTGCTCATTCTCCCAAGCCGAGGACTAACCTCCACTCTATCGAAGGGCTTACACAGGCTGTCACAGCTGGCGGCAATGGGTGCGTCCTCGTTAAATAGCGGCGGCAACTCCCCTCCACCGACCCTTTCCGCATGCACGTGCTGCAAGTATTCTTACGGTAGAGCCGATGGATTCTTGTCGCCGTCTCTACCCAACGACTTCGGCTCTCAGGTGCCTCGTCTTCCCGGTTGCCGGGAGGGGGGGGGTCGTCCTTCGCGGGGCGATTGGCGACTCGCAGGTCGTTTAGGTGCGACGCGACGGTCGACGGCTGGTGCCCCTCTAGTGCGGGCTTTCCGAGCCGCCTCGGTCCGCGCCGACTGGATGGGAAGAGCGCGGGTGTCGCGTTAACACTACACCAAAGCTTCGTTGGGAGAGGATGTGTGCGGGACCCTCTTGAAGGAGCCGCACAGGGTGGGAGTGGGATGATGGCGGGCATTCCCTACTTCGCACGAAGTGCCTCGGGTTGAGTCAAGAATCACACCCGCCAAAGGAGGACTTGAGCACTTCGCGCAGACAGACTTAGGTACGTTCTGGGGACTCAGAAAACGAGTTCCGCAAGGCGGTTAAAACAAACAAACAAACAAAAAAAACAAACAAACAAACGAACGAACGAACGAACGAACGAACGAACGAACGAACGAACGAGCGAGCAAGCGAGCAAGCGAGCAAGCGAGTACCGGCGGCTGCCATGCAATGTCCAAGGCGATACTCAGTGACAGCGCACCGGTTGACTACAAAGTTGCCACAAGGGTGGTTAAAATTTTACTATGTGCGCAAAATATATGTTTCTAAGGTCGGTATACTCGAAATACCGCTCAAGTCCGCGAGGAGGTGGGATAGGCCCGCCGAGGCCCGATGCTGGTGTCCCGGCTGAACGCTTCCACCGCTCCTGCAGATCTCCTTCCGGCCACAGGGTCGCAGGAAAAATTCGCGGCCTCACGGGTTGCATTTTCGGCGAGAACTTGGAGGCCTTATCCAGAGTCGTACCGAGTTCCACTGTTAGATCCTGGATTACCCGAAGGCCCGCTTTATTTTTTATTCTCGGACTTTCGGCCAATTTTAGCCGAAAGTCAAGTCGTCAGGGCGTCCGGAATCCGTCACCGGTTCTCCAGGCCCTGAGAAGTCCCCGACGTCCTCACGTGACACACTTCGATCTTAGCCAAAAGGCCGAAAAGCGATCAGTTGAAACTGATTAAAAAAGTTTAGATATTAATAACTTTCCCCACTATTGTAGGGGTACATATGTCTGTGTGTCAGTGTGTAATTCGTTTGACACGGTAATACATATTTAGAAGGGGGGGGGGGCAAGATCTTGAGGCCCCCCCTCCTTTTCTGCACTTATTACTACAACATCAAATTTTTGCCTAAATTACACTTTTGACCTTGGGATGACGGTGGTACTTAAAAAGTACATATATAGTCTACTGCACATAAAATAATATTTTTGTGGGGTTGCGATAATATGATTTAATTTTTAAAAAAGTTTTAACATTTTTGGCGTTAACTTTTTGACAGTTTGATAAAAATAAGTAACACGAGTGCATTCTTCAGTTATAGTCCACCTGTAACATGCGCAAAGAGGTTTTACAAGTCTGCCTCAAAATAAAAAATCAAGTTGCATTTTGAAAAAATATTAAAGGTTCTGTGGATTTGATCATATACCATCCGTACCCCCACCTCTCCTTCTCAAACCTACCAATCCTCATTTTTCCCGCAAATTTTTCATACTTCCCATTAATTTATCATTTTTCCCGCTAATATTATTTTCGCCCCGATTTGCAGGATCGAAAAGTGTTTTTTTTTTTAATAATGTATAAAACAACAATTAATTATTAACAACAATCGACTTACATTCTGCTTCTCAAAAAATTCGTTATCAAATTAAAAACAAATCGAAAAGAATTGCTGTAGATGATGTACAGGTGCTCAGGAACACCCTCACGACGACGAGAGGTCATATACGGGAGCACTCACTGGGGGAAATGTCCGTACAAAGAAATTCGGTCTGTGTTCCTGTACCTGCTCCCCCTCCTCAGATGAGGAATACTGATATAAGAGTTCCATCAAGGCGGGGTTCCTGAACGTGAACTTTATCAGCGAACATGATGAAAAACTGCGTCTTTTCCATGTGGATCATCCCTCCTTCCATGTTTTTGGTATCGCGGAGTCCTGGTTGAGGTTGGTAGTTGATCGACTGGGATGGCAGCATCATTCAGGTACCCGGTTTTTTCCGTTTTTAGACAGTATCGCAACGTGAATAGGGGGAGACTCGCCCTTTATGTGCGGAAAGACTATAGCGATAAACTGAGTAACAAAGGTATTGCTTGACAGCGCGAGCAATAACTTTATTACAAATTTAAGTCGGTGCGCAACGCGCGTATATTTAATATATACTTGCATTAGCGCGACCGCGACGGCCGGAGAGCAAGTGTGCTCCCGAGCGTCCCCACTACGCGACGTCTTCCCACCCGCGGGAAGACGTCGTCATTGCAACCGGACTCTCCCACCGAGCGCGCCTCGAGTCGAGCGAATCGGAGCGAGCGGGAGCGGACTGCCGCAGCAGTCCACTCGGCGCACTGAGCCGAACTCTAACCCTAAAGGAGAGGGTGCCGCGCGCAATGAGGGTGATCGATTGGGTTGAATCGTGATCCGTCAAATGCGTATGGATTGTGACAAAAGCGAGTGTTTGACGTGTGTGTTTTTTTCGTTTGTTTTAGAATCACCGAGGCGGAGGGCAGAGCGAAGCCCTATCGACTAGCGAAATGAGCGCGCTCAAAGTTATTCAGTTAAAATGTATTTTCTTGTATTTCTTTTTATGTTTTTATATATGAATAAATCTTAAGGATAGTTTTAAGTTTAATCGAAACAAAGTGTATTTATTTGCCGTTTAGAGTAAAAATCCGTATGATTAATTGAAAGTGTCGCGCAAAGGGGGTTTGCGAGCGCATTGAGCTCGTTTCGTGATAGTGTTGTACGCGTATTGAGCGTGACAACTCGGGGTTTTGACAGGCGTACTGAGCCTGTCCGCGAGTAGTGTTCCTGAACGTATTGAGTTCAGGGGCAACCGGTATACCTCCTCCTACCCCATAAGAAACCCGACTGTTACATGGCGCCCGAACAGGCTATGGTGGTTTAGGAGGAAGGTTGTAGTTTTTTTTTAGTTTTGCGATAGTGTAATAATTTGGTTAGCGTGCTGGAGTGTGAAGTGCCGGTCAAGTGAATTTTTTTTTCTCTTTCTCTCTAATTGATTTTCGAAATTAATTTAGTTCTGTGGACATAATGCCCGATTTTTTTAACGAGTTTGGTACCGAGTTTCGGCTACGGGGCCGTTTTAACCAGGTAGAGGCGAATGTCGAAGAACTCTTAGAAACCGTCTTTGACCAGCAAGAGGCGTTGAGTCATTTTCATTCAATGAATTGGAGATTTTAAAGTCGGAAAATAATATTTTGAAAAGACAATTGTTAAATGTGGCGAGAAGCACTACGGCACGTCTGACGAAGTTAGAAGAGCGAGTCGAAGTAATCGAAAAAATAATCGATGAAGTAACGATTACGTTGAGTAAATTAAAGTTGTGTTAGTAAATTTAAAATATGAGTAGATAGCGTTTAGGTTAGGCGAAGTAAATTTTTTTTTTCTTATTAGTCAGTATGCGATTTTTTTTATTATTATTGTTATTCGGTAAAAAAGTATACGATAAGATAAGATGAATGAGTGCGGCGGAGAGAAAATGCGTGCGGAAGAAAATTTAGAGTAAATAAATTTTTGAAAAGCCAAAGCGATGCAGTTTTTTTTCTTTTCTCATTTTTCTTACATTTTTTTTTTTGTCTTGATTTATAAATATTCGGAAAATACCCGCACGCATTGATATTACTGTTATCTCTCAGAATCAATTTTTTTGAATTAAAATTTTTTTTTTCTTAAATTAAAGTCAAAATGTCGGGGAAAATAGGTGTAGCGTGGATCTACCGTTCGAAACGCGATGAACTAGTAGATCTATTAGCAAAATTCAACATCGAAAAATCCGGAAAGGTCGACGAATTACGCAAATGCCTGATCGCTTTTGTAAGGAAGAATCCTCAGCTGTTTAGCGATAAACCAGCAGATGCAGAAGATTACAACGAGCAAGTAGACAAAACAGCAGATGAGGAAAGGCCGGAATATGTCCACGTGGTAGTAAAAGAATCACGGACATCTACACCGATTGCAAGCGGATCAGGCATGCAAAACTTAACTAATGCGTTCAGTGGACCACACGATGAGAGACAACAGCCTATTTACATCACACAAGAGAGTAATTCCACAGCAAGAGTGATAGATCAAATGCGCAAATGGAATTGCCATTTTGACGGAAAAGACGTCTACTCTTTCCTAGAGAGAGTAGAAGAACTTAGATGCGCGTACGAGTTTACGGAGCAACAAATAATACAAGGATTTCTAGAATTGTTAAGAGGAGAAGCACTCCTTTGGTTCAGGAATATATCTCAAGAAATTACGTCATAGCCGGACTTACAGCAGGCTATACGTGATTTCTATCTACCACCAGAAGAAACTAGAAATTTGTAATGGGCAGATAAGAGAAACGAGACCAGCGGCAACTGAAACAATAAGTGCGTATGTTACAGCATTGTCCACCATGATGCGCCGTCATGGAAAGATTAGAGCCGAAGAGCAGCTCGACAATCTGTATTATAACATGAAACCGGAGTTACGGCTATACGTTAGTCGCGATAGCGTAAACTCCTCGGTGGATCTAATCAAGAAATTAGAGCGAATAGAGCAAACGCTCAAATTAATAAAAATCGAAGATAAAAAACCCCGCAATGATTTGTCGAACAAAGTAAACGCAGAAAATGATGCGCCATACGATAGGTCGAAGGCTTGCTGGAAATGTAAGCAGCAAGGCCATTCAAGACAGAATTGTAGGAATAAGTGGCGCAAATTCTGTTCGTTTTGCGGGAAGGATAATGTTTTTACGCGAGATTATGCATGTCATGCGGCACAATCGGCGGGAAACGGAACGCAGGCCGAGACGAATGCAGCGGCAGAGCCTCGGCCGAATTAAAAGATTCGCGTTTATTTGTAAATGTAAATGTCGGGAAGGTTAAATGCAATGCCCTGATCGATACCGGTGCAAATTTCTCATTTATTAATCAAACGATGGTTAATAAAATTAAAAAAACTAACGGTAGAATCAAGAAAATTGCAAGAATAGCGGCTGTGGCTAATGGCCAGCTGGTAAAGATTAATTATTGCTGGATAGGAAAAATAAAAGTTTATAACAAAGCTACTTTGGTTAAATTGTTTATTATGCCGGATTTGACTCAGGGTATATTATTGGGCATGGATGTAATAACAAAATTAGAACCTTTTTTTTCTTTAAATAAAAAACAGCTATTACCGACATTTACAATTCAGGAAATTTGTAACGTAAACGACGAGGTAGGGATAAAAGCACTCACGGAAGAGCAAAAGAAGAGAATAGATGCTTGGATTGAACACGAAAAAGAAGAAATGCAGCATATGACAGGATGCACGCCAGTAATCCAGCACAGCATCAAGCTGATCGACGAAACACCGATAAAACCGAAGTACCGACCGAGGAATCCAGTAATTCAGAAGACAATTCACGAAGAGGTCAAAGAAATGCTGGAAGCAGGAATAATAAGAAGATCGACTAGTCCTTGGAGTTCGCCAATAGTTTTGGTAAAAAAGAAAGACGGGAAAATGCGTTTTTGCGTAGATTTTAGAAAAGTCAATTCGGTAACATCCAAAAACGCATATCCATTGCCATTTTTGAATTCGATGCTCGATCGTATTCATGGTACGCCCGTACATTCAAATTAGTCACTGAAAAGCCAGAAAATTTTCCGAATTTTTGCATTATAGAAGGAAGATTATTTAAAAAAAATTCTGCACACTCTAGACTTTAATGAAATTGAAAGCGGAGAAGAATGGAAAATGTGCATTCGAGAAGACGAGAAAGACCGAGTTTTAAAAGAAAATCACGATTTACCGACTGCAGGCCACCTTGGCATTGCTAAAACTTTTGTTCGTTTAGCTAAAAAGTTCTATTGGCCTGGAATGTTTCGTGAAGCAAAAGGGTACGTCCGATCTTGCAACAATTGCCAATGATTTAAAACTGCACAACAGGCGCCGGCAGGGCAGTTAAAAGCTACTTGTTCCGGCGACCCGTAGGAGACAGATTCAATTGATCGCGTAGGACCATTACCTCGATCCAATAATGGTTTTACGCAAATGTTGGTTATGCAAGATGTTTTCTCGAAATGGATCGAATTGCGACCAATTAGAAAAGCAACAGCGGCGGCAATTGTTAAAGGCGTGCAAGAGCAAATTTTGCTCAGATTCGGCAAAATTTGCAAAAAGCTTCCAAAGGCAAGAAAAATATTACAATCTCCGCAGGAGAGAATGGAAACCGAAAATCGGCGAGCAAGTATTAAAAAGAAATTTTGTCTTGTCCGATAAAGCCGAAAATATTAACGCAAAGTTGTGCGAAAAATATATCGGTCCGTTTAAGGTCTTTAAAATAATTTCTCCAGTTACTTTTGACCTTAAAAATGATGAAAATGTGATTATTCATCATGCTCATATCAAAGATTTAAAACCGTTTGTGTTGACAGACGAGTACGAAGTCTAAGGGTTTATGAACCCTGCTGTACATATTGTAAATAGCGTGAATGAACTCTAATGTACATATTGTATATAATGTATATATTCTGTAAATAATACAAAATACGGCCGTTAGGATTAAGGACGTTGTTGTTTATATGTTAAACGAATAAAAGGAGCCTCCGAATCGCCAGAATTTTAGTATCGATTCGAAATGAACAGGCAGTACCTCGAGGATTTCGAGAAGTGGCTGGAAGGCCGGGGACCACCGCCTGTAGACGAGGAGTACGTTCCTGCAGGATCCGCAGCAACGTCAAAAGAATACAACCCGACGCCAAAGAAGATTTTAGAACATAGGAGTGCGCTGTCGCTACCGCCAATACCCAAAGATCGTTTGGTAGCCAAGTGGCAGGCAGCAGCGGCACGACGAGCAGCTGCAAAAATTACGCAGGCAGCAACCCCAACAGCAACAACGGCAACAGCAGCAACAACGGCAACAACAGCAGATCTGCGGCCGACGGGGACGATTTCCATCCCCTTCGGTCCAGAGGTGAAGGTGCCGATAGGAGTGCGAAATTTCAGGACCATCATGTGGGGCTGTTTGCGATTTGTAATTTAAACACGCGCGCTCCGCTCAACTCATTACGAGGGCCGCCAGGAGGCAGCACCTTCCGGGCGCTGGGCCCTGCGGATGAGCGCTTGCCGCAGCGCTTACGTCGGCACTAACCTCACCTCTGACTCTCTTCTCGACCAAACGCCGCACCGATCACATCACAAGCCCGCTCGATCCAGCTTTTTTCCTGCTCATCGCTTTTTATTCATACTCATCGCTTTTTGCTGTTCCTGCTCAACCCTGCTTATCAAGGCTCATCTACTACAGGCTACAGCGCTCATCAGGATTTCTCTCCAGCATCACTCAGACAAGTATCCCGCTCAGTCACAGCTGGTGCCACGTGGCACTTTAAGGTTACCTCAGGCGCAAGCGGACTCGCTCGAGAGCTTTCTCATTGTATACTCAAATAAACGCTCATTCAATTAATTCAATGTGTACCGACTCAGTGTAATTTCTCATGATCCAATTTCCATCCAAGCAATTTCTCAAACAGGGGTTATGCGTGGCGCATAAAATTTTCGAAGGAAGGAGTACCTCGTTTTATGCTGCCATGCAAGTGAGTTGCTTTTGTCATTATTAGTATTTTTTTCCTTTCCAGTTTAAGTTTGATTTTTTTTTGTTGTTAAGTTTAGTATATTTTTTTTGATATGTAAAACTCCGTTTTTTTTTTTTTTGAGGGGGGGGGGGGTAATGTAACAAAGGTATTGCTCGACAGCGCGAGCAATAACTTTATTACAAATTTAAGTCGGTGCGCAACGCGCGTCTATTTAATATATACTTGCGTTAGCGCGACCGCGACGGCGGAGAGCAAGTGTGCTCCTGAGCGTCCCCACTACGCGACGTCTTCCCACCCGCGGGAAGACGTCGTCATTGCAACCGGACTCTCCCACCGAGCGCGCCTCGAGTCGAGCGACTCGGAGCGAGCGGGAGCGGACTGCCGCAGCAGTCCACTCGGCGCACTGAGCCGAGCTCTAACCCTAGAGGAGAGGTTGCCGCGCGCAATGAGCGTGAGCGATTGGGCTGAATCGCGATCCGTCAAATGCGTATGGTTTGTGTCAAAAGCGAGTGTTTGAAGTGTGTGTTTTTTTCGTTTGTTTTAGAATCACCGAGGCGGAGGGCAGAGCGAAGCCCTATCGACTAGCGAAATGAGCGCACTCAAAGTTATTCAGTTCAAATGTATTTTCTTGTATTTCTTTTTATGTTTTTATATATGAATAAATCTTAAGGATAGATTTAAGTTTAATCGAAACCGTAAAAATCCGTATGATTAATTGAAAGTGTCGCGCAAAGGGGGTTTGCGAGCGCATTGAGCTCGTTTTGTGATAGTGTTGTACTCGTATGAGCGTGATAACTCGGGATTTTGACAGGCGTAATGAGCCTGTCCGCGAGTAGTGTTCCTGAACGTATTGAGTTCAGGGGCAACCGGAATACCTCCTCCTACCCCATAAGAAACCCGACTGTTACAACTGTTAATTCTTCCAATAAAGAAGGACCTGGGAAACCGGGCCTCCCTGAATACCTTTTCTGCGCTGTACAAAAGGGTAAGGCTCCTCTAATTCTGATTGGAGTTATTTATAGACCAGCTTAAATTAAGATGCAGAAGAATTCTGATTATTTTTTTTCTAAAGTTCCTCTCAATGGATTACAGTCATAAAATTATAATGGTTATTACTAATCTGGGATTTCCACAGGGATCCGTTCTGGGTCCTCTTCTATTCTGCCTGTATGTCAATGACCCCAAAGACTCACTCAATGGCCTTACAATTAAACATATTTTTTATGCAGATGACCTTCAAATTTACCTTCATACCACCAAAGAAGGATTTTTGGAAGGACTGGCTCGGCTATCTCTTGCGGCAAAGGAAGTGGCAGAGTGGGCTGGGCGCTCTGTATTTAGACTTAACATTGGCAAAACAATGGCTATAACTATGTTTTCGGTTCTAACAGAAATGTTAATGACTTCTCAGAAAGGATCTTGTCAGGAGTTGAGCTTGGAGAAGGAGTGTTCATCCCATTCAGTAACGAGGTTGTATGCCTAGGGATAGTACTGGACACTAAACTATCATGGACGCTACAGATTGACGCCATCAAAAAAGATAAATAAAGCCCTGTATTGTCTGCGGTTTGCCAGTGCCTGGACCGCTGAGTAGCTCCGCAAGAGAGTAGCTGAGTCCCTTGTGCAACCTCAACTTGACTACTGTTCTGTACTGTACTTGGACGCGATGGGCAAGCAACGTATTCGATTGCAAAGATTAAGCAATGCTTGTGTGAGATATATTTGCGGAGTTAGGAGGGATGATTACATTTCACCCTACAGAAGACGTCTGGGATGGTTAAGAGTTGACTCTCCCAGGCAATACTTTACAGCCCTCTTTATAAAATTATGCCGATGCGGGAGCCTAGCTATCGAAACTGGATCCAAAGCTTTTCAAGTGCAAGGTGCTCGCCTGTGGAACTCTTTTCTGCCTCTATTCGCCATCTGCCTTCTTATTCAGCTTTTAATGGAGCGTTGCGCCAATATATAATTGTGTTAGATCCCTAGCCTCCATGCGCTCTTGTGTTAAATACTTCACGTAAGTACCTAGTCAGCCATAGATGTATTCTACCATGTTTATAAGAATTTATTTTTTGTATTTTTCGTAATTATTGTTTCTTAGATGCTATGATGTGCTAAGTTATTGAGAAACGCTGTGATAGTGCGATGTGATTGATGACTCTGATAAAGTATTATTATAATTCTATTGCATTTTATCGTAGTTTTATAGTATAAGACTCTACTGCGACTATTGTGTATTTCATATTCTATATTCTATTTTTTCCTATACAGAAGGCGGATAAATTATATCTATCTATCTATGCTCTTACCCCCCCCCCCCGCCCTCTCCCCCGCGCTCCGTCACTCCCACTCTGGAGAGGGCCAAGAAGCAAATGAGAAGAGTGGTTTAAAAAAAATCTTGAATAAGCTCCTTAATTTAATAGAGGATATCCATTTTAAAAACGAATTCCTTTGCCTGTTTAATTTATCTACTAACTTAATTCACTGTTGACCGGACCAGGCTTGCCTGTGTACGTCGTACTTTTCTCAAAACATAAAAACATAATAAAAAATATTTATGAGTAAGAAAGAGAAAAATACATCTCCATTGCGTGGATCGGTACATAAATATCCTAATATTTCTCTAATGGGTCTTACGTTTCTAATATTACTTGCAAACACATATACCCATTACAATACAATTAAATTACCCGGATTAAGAAAAGTGCAGTTCAGAGATACGAATCGTTACGAAACCGTAACGAAACGAAGCGCAAAAATTTAGTTTTTAATTTTTTTATTATTAATTTTGAAAATATTACATCAACATGCGACATGTACATAACAGTACTTTATTTAGCTATAAATATAACCCGTATTAAACTATTGTTTTAATTTGCGGATATTGTCGTAATTATCAAGGAAAAGCATCCTCTATTAAAATAAAGTTTAAATTCTTTACAGTTTTTTCGTCAGATCAACGGCAGGCGGCCTTCCCTATAGACGAAGTCCCGTTATCACGAAGGTTTTCCTCAACACCTGGGCATCGTCTAAAATACTTGAAAACTAAAACACTTGGCATTAAAGTGACCTTATTTCTCTGAGAAGGCAAGTACTTGCCTGCTATACTCAGAATCTAAAGGTTTTAGAAGCCTGCCATCGACGAGGAATGCCGGTGACATCCCCGTAGCGTTACTTTGTTGTTAAAAGCATGGACAAATTCTTCAAGATGGTCATTTCAGTAATCATACTTATTTCTAAGGAAAGCAGCAAAAATATTTATTAAAAATCAATAAAATCCTTTTTTAAATATTAGTTTTTATAATCTTCTATTCTCTATTATTTTAAAATGTTTATTCTGGGTTATTTTTTCTTTTTCCGACCATTCCGACCAAAAGTTCTTCGATAACTAATTCATGCAGATAACTGGACAACTGTTTCATCTTAAATGTAAGTGCATCAAACTGCATTTTTGCAAGTGCGAGATGGGCTTTCCTGCAGACGATGTCCCATCGTCCTGAAGATGTTCCTGGACACCTGGACATTGTCAACAGCAACACCGCCGATTTTTCCCCGATTAATCATTAATTCATTCTACAAAGTTTAAGCGAAATACAGGGCCCACAACCACGATCATTTCTGTATATATCAAATACGTTTCAAAAAATAAAATAAGAAATAATAACTTAAAAGACAATAACCATATGGATTATCTAAATAGAAAATAAAAAAAATTATGATTAAACGAAAATTGCAATATTCATTTATCAAAATCATTGTGAAAAAAAATAAGAATTGGATAAAAAAACCTTAAAAGTAAATAATTAAATTACGGCATATGAATAATAACAACATTTTTACAATTAATAACACAACAACAAATGTGATATCATTAAGCATGAAAAATAAAAATTGTAAAATTGACAAAATCATTACGTAATACGTAAATGGGCAAATCCACAGAACTTTTAGATTTGCATTTTAAAAAAATTAATTTTTATATTTGAGAGCACAATTTTCATGTTGAGTACACACATTTATTCTCTCAAGATTTAACAAAAATTGTATGCGTGATCGACAATTCAACGGGGTGGGTGTCAGGACGTAATATAAAAAAAAAGAATTCAAATCGTAACATAGAATGTAAGAACTTTTTTATTCATTTTTAAGTATTTTGTAACACCTAAAGAAGTTTAACTGAATTTCAAAATATACAAAAACAAAAAAATATTTAATATATTTTGAAAATACAACATTGGTAAATATAATTTGGAACGCTATAACAATAAGATGAGAAAAATTTTTATAGTTTCTTGAAACTAAAATTATGTACTTTTCTTGACAACTCGTTTTTTTAACAACAATGTATTTGGTTTTGGTTTCAACTTAATATTATCTTTGGTTTTTTGATTACTTTATTTTTTGTCTGGTATTTTTTTTATTCAAAGATTTATCAAAACGATTTGGACTATCTGATTTTGTATGTTGTTTAATATTTTTTTTTCATTATCAACTGTTTTTGCAATATTTTTATTGAAAGCAGTTGGGACAACAGAAAATTGAGCAGTTTTCAAAGCGTAATGTTTGCAAGGAGGCTTACTAATACATAAGGGACAAGATAAGTAATTAAAAAAAAGAACGTTTTTTTCGGAATATTGCCAGGTTAACTGATGAATTTTCATAGAGTTCGGCGCTGATTTTATATTAACCAACAATAATTTATCGATATCCATCATATCAGATTCGTTGACGAGAAACATCCTAATTTTTTCAGATGATTTATTGACAACATCTACAATATTTTTTGCACAAATTATATCATTGCCGTATTGTACGGCCCGATCACATAAGTTCTTAACGGTACCTTCAGTACCATGTGGACAACTTTTGCCATGACCTGCAGTTGTAAAATTCCACGAAGCATTTACAAGATTCTTTTTTGTACAAAAATGCGCAAACAAAAAGAAGTTGCTTTTATTTTTGTACTGAGTAGACGGCCCATCACTCTGAATATGTAAACTTTTGAGTTCTGGTACAAACTCTTTGACCAATTTTAATACTGGCTGTAAATGACCCCAGGCAGACGGAGCGTCGTGACGAAGACAATCAGACGTAGTACAAAATGACACGCATTCTACTTTTGCTGTTTTGGAGTTAACATAAAAAAATGCTCCTGTATGCAGAGAAATTTGCTTCTTGGATGCCCCAAAATGTACATTTTGAATTTCAGAGGTATACTTGCCTACGTAATTCTCAGAAAAATCAATGGTCATGAAAACTTCTCCGGGTTTCAAATTTTTTTTAATGCTGTCAATAGTTTAATATTGATGCCCCGTATCGTAAACATGTTTCAAGTATGCAGCTGTATCTGCATTCAAAATTTTAACTAGATCCACAATCCGGCACTCAACTTTTTTTTTAGTCATAATTTTAACTGTGTAATTTTTATTTTTAGCGCCTGTTCGAGTTTTAATAACGTTTGACCATTAATAATAAAAAGTCGATTGAGAAGATTTTGGTACAATAGCACGTCTGTTTTTACATTTTTTTCACTGTGTGTACATGCACTTTTTATTCAACGGATCACAAGTAAGAGACTTAGTAAAATATTGAGTACTCGCAGAACGCAATATTTTTAACTGAAATAACTTTTGTAATTTAAAACTAAAATTTGCATGAAGTTTACATAGACATGTATCGCGCCCAGATATTTTTAGAGTTGTAATCCAAAATGGACGAAGTTTGAAAAATAGTGAACGTGAAATCTTGAATGTAGATTCAGTACAAAATTTTTTATGTAAATTATCCATTGAATCCTGAATATATCGTTTTCTTTTTTTTAGTTTATCCCTGGTAATAACGTCTTTTTTCCCCGGTGCCGGTGCGGAATTTTCATCTTTTTAAAGAAATTTTACAATACTAGATTGAACTGCGGAATAAAATTTATGACTCTTTTTTTTGGATCGAGTTATTTGTAACCCTTTCACCAATCTCAGTTTTTTTTTTTGGTAAATGAAGACTCACTAACGAAGAAAATTTGTAACATAATTTATGTTTTTTGATAATTTTTCCTGAGATTATTTTTGAGAACGTTGCTTTGTCTTTTTCACTTTTAAATTCCCTTTTGTTTTCTTGTAACTGTGCTTGAAGTACTTCTGACATTAATAAATGTTCTTTTACTGTGGATTCTCCTTGACTTATTATTTCATCAACATTCTTCTCAATTTTACTTTTTTTCAGTAGGTTGTTTACTTTATTTAGTCGGCATTTTTGAACGCGTAATATATTTATAACTTTTTTTTGAATTTTACAATATCTTAATTTTTTAACTTTTCGACGTAACTTTTCTTCTCTTCGACGAACTGAGATAAATTTTTGACGCAAGATGATTTCGACTTTGGAATCGATTTTTGTTTGCTTAGAATCCTCAGAAGTTTGTACTCTAATATCAAAAAGTGACGATGAAATAGTCGAATTTGGTGTAAAATCATAATTATTATATATTTCATGTTCAACTTGTACGGGGTTGGGAGACGAATCGATCCTTCTTTCTTTATTTTCCTTTCTTTTTTTGTTTTTTGAACATGAAGCTTCACTTACGTCTTTCGTGAGTTTTCTCAAAGTCCTCCCGATAGTTGTGGATCCATTTTCCTGAATTGGCTGTCGTGCTTGATCAGTGCGAAAATTGATTGGAGTCTGCGAAGCATGTAACTCACGCCTTCGTAATATATTACGCTGGCGGAGCTCTTCAGCTTGTAGTCGCTTGCGGCGTACGGCATCACGCTTTTTTTGTCGTTCTTCTTCAGTTAAAACCTTCATTGTGATCAACCGAAGGTAACTGTAAGATATTAGAAAGATATGATTTATAGAATATGAGAATTAATTTAAGTACTCAATCAAATTTATTTAACATCAAAATTTTCACATTATGTACACGAGATCCACTCATAGCCAGAGCAACCAAGAGACTGAATTGCGTATGCTATAGTAGTATGTTTATCAATCGACACATACGATATTGACAAAATTGAAACACTGTTTACATACTTACTGCTTTCCGCAAGAGTCGAAGTAAGAATGTACACAAACGCTTTCATGCTAACTAAGTTAGGAATGTAAACGTATTAGATGTAGAGATCTTTTCAGTCTTAAAAATTGCTCAGAATATATCAAAACGACTTCATATCACGTATTTCAATTTTTTTGGTATTATTTCATTATAGATCGAGTTTTTGATGGTTTGGACACGAATTTATTTGCTTCAAATATAAATATCTTTAAATGTTAGAATGATGCCATATTTTTGTTCATGTAAGTTACTCTATATGGTTCAGTTCACAGCTTTGAGACTGTCTATACAATGTTTATTGTGAATGTGCTTCATCTAAAACTGGAATTCTTATAACGATCACGCTTTTAAAAAACATTTTCAAACGGCTCTAGTTTGCTGAAAAAAAAGAGGCACATTCCGCTGAGTTGTCGGGATTGATTACTCTTAGTAAAATAAACAAACTTCAAAGATAAAAGTGAAAATAATTTGACGGCATAAATTTCGTGGAACGAAATAGTTAAATATTAGAAATTTTTTTAAAGTTGGTTACATTTTTTCCATTATTGTTTTACTATTTATAGAATAAAAGCACATACAGGGTGTCAATTAAGTCCCGGGACGGCTGAATATTTTCAGAGGTAAAGTAAATCTGATAAAGGTCAAGGTCATTTCTTAAGTAACTTTCAACGAGGAATCTAATGGTGACATTCACTTTGACCTTGGACTTGACCTTGAAGGTTATTTCAAGGTCAACTGTTTTTTTTTAAATAGGAACCCCCATTTTTAAGACTGGTAATCGATAGAGCGGGAAATTTTACATTCAGATACGTAATTAAGTCAGAGCTAGTGTTTGAACTTGAGGGTTACTCCAAGGTTATTTACACTCCAGCAAGGTTCTTAGATACCTCTGAATATTTTTGCAAGCGGTAAAGCTATTCCTTGTGTAACTTTCAACGAGGAACTCAATGGTGACCTTATACTTGACCTTGGACGTGACCTTCAAGGTTATTTCAAGGACACCTATTGTTTTTAATGGAAATCTTCATTTTTTACACTGGCAATCGATAGAGTGGGAAATTTCATTTTGAAAATAGTATTTGACGTGATCTTTAGAAGGTCAAATCAAGGTCAATTTTGGATAAACTGTCAAAACATTGTCGTATTTAAACTTTAGAGAATTTATGAAAGACTAAATGTTTGAAAAAGTTGTGAAACCAACAACATTGACCACCTTGACTTTGAGATCAGCTTTGCGCAACCTCAACTCACGCTAACCAATCGCGAGAGGCAAGGGGACTCACGTTAATCAAGCACCCCAAAGGAAACAGAACTTACTACGTCCACGTCGTTGTTTCTGGGTAACGCTAAAAGTAAGAATAAGGGCGATAGTAAGGTTATGAATTTAAAAAGCGCTTGAACTTTCAAATAATGTGCAAAGCTGATCTCAAAGTCAAGGTGGTCGATGTTGTTGGTTTCACAACTTTTTCAAACATTTAGTCTTTCATAAATCCTCTAAAGTTTGAATACGACAATGTTTTGACAGTTTATCCAAAATTGACCTTGATTTGACCTTCTAAAGATCACGTCAAATACTATTTTCAAAATGAAATTTCCCACTCTATCGATTGCCAGTGTAAAAAATGAAGATTTCCATTAAAAACAATAGGTGTCCTTGAAATAACCTTGAAGGTCACGTCCAAGGTCAAGTATAAGGTCACCATTGAGTTCCTCGTTGAAAGTTACACGAGGAATAGCTTTACCGTTTGCAAAAATATTCAGAGGTATCTAAGAACCTTGCTGGAGTGTAAATAACCTTGGAGTAACCCTCAAGTTCAAACACTAGCTCTGACTTAATTACGTATCTGAATGTAAAATTTCCCGCTCTATCGATTACCAGTCTTAAAAATGGGGGTTCCTATTTAAAAAAAAACAGTTGACCTTGAAATAACCTTCAAGGTCAAGTCCAAGGTCAAACTGAATGTCACCATTAGATTCCTCGTTGAAAGTTACTTAAGAAATGACCTTGACCTTTATCAGAATTACTTTACCTCTGAAAATATTCAGCCGTCCCGGGACTTAATTGACACCCTGTATATGAAACTTATAAGTTCATTTCACATATATACCTGCAACCTTTTGCAATTATTGTTTTATAGAAATAATTGACGGCACCCCTACATAGATCTTAAAATATAAAAATATTAGAAAAATTACAAGGCGATTTTCAAAATTTTTATTTTTTAATGATTTCCTGGCTTCTGAGATAGATTACAAATTTTACAAAAACTATGGGAAACGTTATTTTTATTGTACCACCCACGAAAAATATTTTTCTTTATACCCTGGTCGAAAGTACGCACTTTCGCCACTGATTTCGATGGCGAAAGATATTCTTTTATTCATTATACATATATAGTCGAGCTTTCGCCACTGATAGCAGTTTTCGCCACGCATGCCTTTGAGCTGGTAGCTAGGCAACTGTAGATTTTGTTAAAACAAACGTTTTGGAGGTTTTGTTTATGATTTGAAAGATAGCGCGGTTGAGGTTTTGTTTATATTTTGCGAATATAGCGCGTTTCAAAAATCTGAGTGACGTCACAATTGTGCACAATATAGATATAGTACGCCATAGTTACATCACTGTTATTAATCATTTATATTTTTGTTAGTAAAAGTTTGAATGAAAAACGGAAAAATAGTTATCTATTATTTTTTATCATTCTATGTAATAAAATTATACTCTTGATTTTTTCGATGACCGCCCCCCACCCGACTAGCAGCACTCGCTGCGCTCGTGCGGCAAATGTCGGGGCGGGCATCGAAATAAATTTACTCGAGCTAACAAAAAATAATTTTTTTCAAATACAAATTTTGAATCGAAACTTAGCGTACTTTTGACCGGGTATAAAGAAAAATAGTATACAGTACATGAGACGAACGTTGAAGGCCCGCCACCGCGTGAAGTTGACACCCTCGGCTTCGCCTCGGGCGTCAACTTCACGCGGTGGCGAAACTTCAGCTTTCGTCTCTTGTACTGTAATGTACTATTTATGATAATTAAAATATTAATAGATCGGAAGATAACGTCGTATAAATGCGCGAAATTGCAAATCGGAAAGTTCTGTGGATTTGCCCAATTATATTAAAAACTACTGCAGACAATATTGGCAACCCGTTGACATATTGAAACGGGACCGGTCCTGGTGCTGCACACGTGCAATGCCGTTCGCTGCAAACATCGGGAGATTCGAACTCCAGGCTTTCTCGAGCTTAGCTCAGCCCGAGCATGTGTTGAAAAGGATCACAAAAATTACCCGTGCAGACTAGCTCTCGGTCGCATTTCACGGGAAGACTGGACGTGACCGGGAAAATAACGAAAAGATAGAAATAAATATTAAACGCGCTGTTCGGGCCGTTGCCCTTACACACACATGCTTGCGTACGCTGCGCTACATACATGTACACGAGGAGTGTTTCTGGACTCGTCTGTCCAGGGCTCGCGCATTCCTCCTAGCTTGATCGGTCGACCCGCTCTCGTTCTCCCGCGCTCTCGTTCCCAGGAACTTCTGCGGCTTGGAGCAGCTCAACGATACCAGGACTGCTCCTCTCCTGGACTTCTTCTCCTGAATTTGTCCTCCACGCCACTGTGGTCGGTTGTCGGCTTGACGCCTGGAAGGCGGACCAAAACGGCACTTCAATCACAATCGTTCGAATTAATCTGACTTTTCTCTAATAATTTGTAAGGAGCGCCCCTTCTAAAGACTCGTTCTAAAGACTCACACTCTGACAATATATATAATTTGTGTATAGATAAAGAAATATGACCTCGCAAATAAAGGAAATGAAAATAATTTAGTAAAAAAACGTAGATTAGGACTTATAGGAGCAATATGGAATTCAGTTACACAATTATTATTACATCTAGGACAAAGAGAGCAAAATAGAGTTCAAAGTCAAATACAACGAGCAGAAAATTTGCAAGAGAACACACAACCAGAACAACGTATGGCGAAATACGAAAAGAAACTAATTTATTCGAGAACGAAAATCCTTACTTTTAAGGACTAGGGAAGAGAAAATGTGTGGAGTGGAGAAAGATAAACAGGAAACGAACATAAATTGTTCAATAAAAAAAAAAGAATAACTTTGCTACAAAATATTTCTTATATAAACAGTCTTTATTACTCATTTCCAAGAACCATAATAATTAGAAATCACCGAATTACAAAAGTACTTAGCAATTTATGCCAGACTTTTACATTTTTATTAAAATATTGAGTATTTAATGTACTTTAAAAGAAAAAAAAAGCAATAATTTTTGAGTGGAAATTGTTTGTCACGATGTAAAAGTTATTAATAGGTATGATATTATTATATAAAATCTAAGGGGGCTAGCTTGGGTTAAATTGAAAAAAATACACTTACCAGTATAATAGGTATAACAATTGTATTCAGCACATTTGATTGCTGGAACTTTTTACAGTTTAACTACTCACGCAATTTAAGCTAGTTATTCATTATTAACAAGGGAAGGCACGCAAGTGTCCGACTCAGATTTTTTTGAAACTTTGCACATCGGTAGATTATCTAAAAATATTTGACACGTGTTTTTTTTAGCTGCTGATACGATGATTTAGGGGGTTAAAACCACCCCTAAAGTTTATTCCTAAATATGGCCGTTAAATCATATTCTGCAGATATTTTTACTTCCAATCATTATTTTGTAATCAAGTAAAATTATTTTTATAACCTAATGACCCAGTAACCCAATAATTCGATAACTTATAATCCAGTAGTAAAATCGACCTAAGGGTTTGAAGAGGCAAACCATGTTTAATCTTAGAAAAGATTAAAATATCTTTCAGAAAATCTCAAAATCAGTCAAAAATATCAATTTCTGTTATTTTTTCGATCAATTTACTAATTAATCAATTTGTAAATGTGAATATAAGATTGTGTGAACATGTATACGTGTATTTTGATTTGATTTTGTTATTTTTTGAAAGATATTTTACTTGTTTTTAAGGTTAACATGGTTTACCTGTACTAGCTCCCAACACTACATTTTGGTAGTAAAAAATGCATAAATATGCTTTAATATAGTACCAAAAATGTAGTGTTGGGAGCTATGAAATATTAGTAAATCCTCGAATATTACAATCTCCAACATAGTTTTCTGTAGTAGATGTGTCATGTCTCAGTTTGTTGCTACAACCAATTTTGGCACCCTGGATTGCAGCACTTTTGTCATAGGACATTTGAGTTGGAAATAAGGTTTTAGTTAATATTAGTCTCATCGAACTGGCTATCGAAACTATTTCCTGGCAAGCTTCGCTCATCGAAACATATTGTGCTTGGCATGTGGATAACACGAAAAATCTGTGTCGATGAGTCCTCCAAGATACAGCATTTCTATATAATTTCATAATGTAGTCGCTGATCGCCAGTGCACCTTTAGCGTCAGCAAAGATTGCATCAGCATAACCTTACATTTCATTCTGTTTTCCTTCAAAGTTAAGGCCAATTTTCTTAGTCACAAAGTCGAAAATTTTCCAAGCCTTCCGGAATCTCCATATATATATTTCCTCGTGAATTTTGCCGTTTAAGAATGCGGTTTTCACATCTAACTGTCTTGCTTCCAAATCATGTTTATTAATTACAGACAGGCATGATCTAATTAATTGCATTTATGACACCGGAGCATATGTTTTATTGATTTCATAAAAATTTTTGTATTTGAATCCTCGATTTATGTCTCGCCTTAAATATGATTTGTCCTTTCTCATCAAATTTTCTTTTAAGTCCCCATTTTGAGTCTATAATGATCGGTTTGATACGATCTTTGGGTTTTGGTCGATTTACAATTTCTCATACTTGATTTTTGTTTATCAATTTAAGTTCTCCGTCAATGGCTGTTTTCCATTCCAACGCCTCCTTGTATGATGCTGGATCATAATTTGCAGTTACTTGGAATGCATGTATTGCCTTTTCATCTGGTCTCATCTTCTTAGGTTTCCCTGTCTTCCGCTTCAGTTCTCCCTCTGGTTTTTCGATCGTACTGTCGTCCAATTTTCCAAATTCAGTACCTTGGTCGCATCTAAGATAGCAGAAATTTTCCTCACGTCCAATTATATTTCTAACTACTTAAAAATGATTTTAAGCAATCAACTGCTTTGGTCTTGGAATAATCATAAATAAATACAATAATAAAATGATAGCCCTTTTGATGTGTAGTTGGTGGACGCGTAGGACGCGCTCTCTAGTTTTTGAAAAAAGCAACCTATTAAATTTTGCAATCTTACATACTCCGCAATTTAAAATAGACTCGTCGTATTTAATTTATTTTAATGATTTACAATCCGGATATGGTTTTTGGAAGGATCTTAGATAGTCGATCGGAGCATGACCTAATCTAATTTGTGATTACTGTATCCTGTTCCATATTCATGACCTATATTCTCGTCCAAATTTTTGTTTGTATTTACCGCTGGTGTTTCTGTACTATTATTATCATTTGGATTGTCAGATTTTTACTTCGCGCCGAATAATTGGAATTAATTTGGTCGTTGTCTAACTCTAATTGTATCTCCCAATATGGTCGTTTATATAATCTTGTATGAAATAATTCATTTGATTCGCGTCGAATATTTTGATCTTATTCTCGTCTAAATAAACGCCGAGTCATTTTACAATCATCTGACTAAGTGATAGTAGGTTTTTGGTTAGACCTTCAGCGCATATGACATTATC
Organism: Sycophila sp. Sp_5; assembly: GCA_018906775.1. Classification (NCBI taxonomy): domain Eukaryota; kingdom Metazoa; phylum Arthropoda; class Insecta; order Hymenoptera; family Eurytomidae; genus Sycophila; species Sycophila sp. Sp_5. The sequence continues at coordinate 175,105 of JACCID010000127.1, forward strand.
TAAATTAAATCTCCTTCTATCGAGAGACAAAGCATCTATTTCTCCTTTTCTCTCTGATTTGATATTAGCGTTATCTTTCTTGTTTGCATATCTAATTTTCGATACCTTACCGGCCCCTGAGTCGGCCAAAAATCTAACCAGTTTGCTGCCAGTCGATAACAGTATAATTGGTTTACCCTGAGATTTTCCATTCATATTCGAATTCTGGTAGGAGTTATCACCACTTTTCGTTTGATCTCATTTATTGTGTGACCACGTTTATTTCTAGGTTGTTCACGTCCATAATTTGTTTTCATTTTCGTTTTAATTGTCGTCAGTTAGTCGCTGTCGATTCGCGTCAAATTTGTTGACCGGATAACCCTTTCAGTTATTAAGATTCGTGACTTGTTGATTTCCTGGATGGCGCCTAAACACTGCTGCAAGGCGTCTCTCCTCCTCATCCGATTACGGACAATCCGGGGACGTGTGCTCCTCACACTGCCTGCACCTGTAGCACATCATACCTGACTTCGTGCATCGCTTCCTTTTATCTCCTGTAATTATTCTATCAATTCAATCGGATCTTGTAAATGTAAGATTTAAGATTGATATTGTTTAGCCAATCTATTGATTATTACATCACGAACTAAAAATTTATGATTTTCAATTTCTCCAGGGTCCAGTGAATCATCTACTTTAACCTTTTTATCAATTGTATAGGGTAAATTTAGTATTCTTAATTCCGATCATTAAACATTGTAAAACATCTCAAATTTCGTATTAACGTCTAGTTTGTAATCCCGTTTTATTGAATTTTTCGTGTCAATTTTAACCGAGTCTTTCGAAGTAGAATTATTTAATTTTTCAAATAATTTAGAATTATCTAACGTGTTTCGAATAGAATTTACTAGGTCTCCCTGTCCCATTTCGTTAATCTCATCTTACTTAGTTATATCTCTCATAGGATTATCCTTTTCTCGAACTGATTGAATCGACTCGTCAAAACGTCTCTTATGAGAATCGGTTCTCTCGAACGTCCCATCACAAACCAGGTACTCCGAATTACTTATCATCTCTCAAAATTCGGATCTGGTTGTGCCAATTTTTGTCTTCAACTTTTTGTTTCTTCTTCCAACTATTTAATCCTTATCAACACCTCGTTCAATTTTAGCGCTAAATAATTTTGATCTTCGTTAATTCGCGTGCTCGTTAAAGATTTATTTTTGTTTAGAACAGACTCAACAATTTTGAAAAATCCAGTATTACATTAAGGAGCTTAATTCCAGGGTTTTTTTTCCAACCACTTTTCACGTCTTTGACCGACGATACTTGTAGATGAAGTAACTTGGTCCAGGAAGATTTTTTCCGCTTCGATTTTTATCACAATGACCAAGATCTGGGTGGACTTCCCTGTAGACGACGTCCCGTCGCCCTGAGGGTTCCTGTTCTTGGACACCTGAACATCGTCTACAGGAGCAGCGCCCGATTTTTATCTCAATGACCAAGATCGTGGTGGGCTTCCCTGTAGACGACGTCCCGTTGTCCTGAGGGTGTTCCTGGACAACTGGACATCGTCTACAGGAACAGCGCCCGACTTTTTTCTTAATGGCCAAGATCAGGGTGGGCTGCCTTGTAGACGACGTCCCGTCGTCCTAAGGGTGTTCCTGGACAACTGGACATCGTCTACAGGAACAGCGCCCGACTTTTTTCTCAATCCACTATTATATTAAGGAGCTTAATTCCAGGGTTTTTTTTCCGACTACTTTTCACGTCTTTGACCGACGATACTTGTAGATAATGTAACTTGGTCAACGAACATTTTTTCCGCTTCGATTTTTTTCTCAATGTCCAAGATCGTGGTGGACTTCCCTGTAGACGACGTTCCGTCGTCCTGAGTCCCGTCAATTCTGGAGCGAAATAGAGACTGCTGTTAACGGAATGAGTGAGAGTGCAACCGCACTGAGCGAGGTAGGCTCTTCAACTCCTATTTTCTCCTGTTCCTATCGGTGTCGATCCCGATGTGTACACGCGGCAGTAGTGTGGAGCGTCGCGACTCCTAATTCGCGGCTGGCGCCCTTCAAGTCCAGTATCGGCTGCGGGCAATTTTAGTGTATCGGCAATATAGCAAATAAACTTTATACTTTAGTGCTTATTTCACAATTCGTGTATTTCTTAGTACTTCAGCTCTGATCCCCATCTAAACGTTACAACTTTCTCATCTATTTTTCTTTTTTATATGTTTTCTTATCTAAATTTTTAGGGCTATCCATCACTGGGTCGAGTACGGTATTGTATGTGACGGACTGACCCATGGAGTTTGTCGCAGTCAGTCTTCTCTCTAAAGCTCCTAACTCTTGCTCATCCAACATCTCTGCCTGGAGCTGTAGGTTGTTTTCAGATTTTTGATCACTGAACTTAATTAATCCCAGATCCTCGGTGATCTCAAAAAGTGTATTGGGAAACTTGCTGGATATTTGTACTAAATCGTCCCGCTTGTTAAGCGCCCTGTTTACTAGATTTACGTCTGAAATTAAGTACATATCTATTTATTATGTTGCTTCTGATTATGCAGACTGTCAATTTTTGCGTCAAGTTTCAAAATTGTTTTGCACTAGCTTCCTTTTCCAAGTTTTAGCATCACCTCCTTTATTCAGTTTCATCTGTAAAATTTATTTAACACAATAATCTGTTTATTTGATCTGCAAAATTTTATTTCTTCAGCACGTTAATTTTATTTATTTAACTCCTCGAATTTTAATTTTATCTCATCAAATTAATTCGCATCTAATGTCTAGATCTCATCTAATTACACTCTTTGAACTTACAAAATAATCAATGAAAACAGTTTATTTTATAGTGTATAGTGCTAGATTTTTGTCGGTAAATTTGTGTATATTGATTGAATTGTATACGACTACGCTTGAGAAGCCCTACGCAGTATGGCTCACGTCCTATCGCGTCAATGCAAATGTCGCCGATACAAACAAACGCGACTTGCCGAACGAAATTGGCATCCAGCAAACCAGTAACGCAAAGGTAAATTCAATAAATACAGCATGACTAAATATTCCGAACGCGTTATTAAAAATATTACCAGTTGAAATATCAGGCCCTTCTGGCTCAATAAAAACGCACGCGCTCTTTGATGACGGCTCTACAATTACGCTTATAGACAAAATGATTACGCGGCAGATAGGCGTAAAAGGCAGAAAAACACAGTTGCGATTAACGGGAAATAATGATCGCGAAGTCGCGATTACCCCGTGCGAAAAGGTTGTCTTTAATTTAATCGGCGATTTTGAAGAAGTCCAAATAAAAAATGCTGTCGCGGTACCCGATTTAAGTCTTCCGACGCAAACACTAAGCGGAAGCTTAGTTCGGTATATCGCTAAAAGCGCGAGTGTATTTGTTCAGCCTTACAATAACACGCGGCCTACGCTTTTAATTGGGCAAGATAATTGGGATTTGTTGATTACGTTAGAGACGCGCGCCGTTCCCGAAAGCTCTTTTGCGGTATCGCAAACAGCTCTTGGTTGGGCAGTTCACGGGATCGCGCGGCGGCGTGATGTTCATTCGCGAACCGCGAGTTGTTTTAATAAGCACAAAATCATTAAAGCCGACGAAACAAAAGATGCGAGCGAAGAAAGCCGCTTAGAGACGCTCATGCGCGAATATTTTGCCTTCAATAATTTCGGCGTACGGGAGTCGGCATCGGCAGGCGCAAAACATAAACGAGCCGCCGAAATTCTCGAGAAAACAACGCGCAAAATAGACGGGGCTTGGGAGACCGGTTTGATTTGGAAAGGTGACGCGAGGGCAGATATCGATAGCAGGAGCACCGCGATGAGGCGACTTCTGTCGTTGGAAAAGAAATTAGACAAAAATAAAGAATACGCGGCAATGTACTACCGTGAAATGAATCGGCTGATCGGTAAAGGTTACGCGAGAAAAGTCTGCGACGATGCCGCGAAATCGCGGCGTTGGATTTTGCCTCACTTTGGCGTAACTAATCCAAACAAGCCCGGCAAAATAAGAATCGTTTTTGATGCGGCAGCGAAGCCGGAGGGGGAGTGAGTTTAAATGATCAACTGGAGTCGGGGCCAGACGTCTTAAGGTCGTTGCCCGGTGTCATGTTGCGCTTTCGGTGGAACGCGGTAGCTGTCAAAGGCGACTTATTGGATATGTACATGCGCGTTAAAATGATCGAACAAGACCGCGCGGCGCAAAAATTTCTTTATCGCGGCAAAAACAGAAGCCGAGAGCCGGAAGAATACGAAATGACGACGCTACTTTTCGGCGCGAAACCTTCACAATGTAGTGCGATATACGTAAAAGATAAAAATACGAAATCTTTTATTGAAGCAAAGCCGGACGCTGTTAATCGAATTCAAAACGATAGTTATTTCGATGATTTTTTATCGAGTACGCGAAATGCCCAAGCAGCAGCTCAACTTGTTAAAGATGTAACAGAAATAAATGCTGCGGCCAATTTTTCTATGCATGGTTGGGCAAGCAACAATCCGAGTGTTTTAGCTGATTTGCCGCGAGACGCGTGTAGCGGGAGCTCGGGTAAAACGCGACTTTGTGACCGAAATAACGAGCGGGTACTAGGCAGGTTTTGGGATACAGAATCTGATATGCTGGGTTTCATTGTCGGCGTGGATAGAGTCCCGCGAGAAATTACTGACGGGAGCACAAAACCTACGAAGCGCGAATTTTTGAAAATTATAATGTCCGTATATGACCCGCTTGGTTTATTGTCACCTTTTACAATAAATTCTAGGACTTTAATGCAAGAAATCTGGCGCAGTGGTGTGGGATGGGATGAATTAATAAGAGACGAAGAGCAGGTCGGTTGGTTGTCATGGGTTTCTAATTTAAAAACAGACGCGGCTTGGAAAATCCCAAGGTGCATCACGCCGAAGGACGCATTATACAGGGTGTTCGAAATGTTCCGGACCCCCCACTTATAACATAAAGTAAGCATTTTGGAAAAAAATGTTAAATACAAAAGTTGTTAAGTTTTGAAGGTTGAACTAAATGATGACCTTGGATTTGTTATTGGTTATCATTTTCAAGGTCATTTAAAGGTCATCTTCAGTTTTTTAAATAGGGACCCCTATTTTTTATTTCAGATTCTGAAAGAGCACAAAATTTTACATCTGGATATGTACCCACGTTATGGCTCAAAATGACCTACAGAGGTCATTTAGTGGTTAAATGATTATTTAGTAGCAGAAAGCCAAGAAATCCCGATTATTAAGAACTTTGAGCGTATCTGACCAATACTAAAGTAATTTGATTTTGCAAGACAAACTTTATGGTGGCGTTAAATTGACATTGCCCTTGATTTTCAAGGTCATTTGAAGGTTAACTTTAGTTTTCCAAATTAAGCCTCCTAGTTGTAATTCTCCATTTTGCACCAGCGCTAAATTCTGCATTAGGATTGTAGAAGGTGTAATTGACACTGGCGTAAAATAAGCCTTAGGCCAGACAACCACATAACTCGGGCGAGAAAATGATAAATAAAAAAATGTCTAATCAAAATAAGCCTTAGGCCCAACAACTACATACCTCGGGGGAGAAAATGATAAATAAAAAAATGTCTAATCAAAATGAGCCTTATTGCTCAGGCACGGGAGGTACAACTAATTAAGGTAACATCATGGGTGATCCAGCCAACTAAGGCAAGACCATCGGCGGCCCAGCCTACTAAGACAAGAATACTAGCGGCCCAGTCAGCTAAGGCAGGACTATCGACGGCCCAGCTAACTAAATCAAGACAGTGGACTATTCGCCCAAACTGAAGTTTTTTAAAATGTCGTTGACAGGAACTTTTTACAACAACTGTTCAAATTGTTGCCCATTAACAGTTTGGCAATGTGCTAACCGAATGTAAAAGGCTGCAACAACATTTCGCAAGATTTGCTGAGGTATCAAGTCTATTTCATCAGTGATTCTTTGGCGTAATTCATCCAAGTCACGTGGTTTTATAACATAAACTTTATCCTTCAAGTATCCCCAAAGGAAGTAATCAAGAGGCGTTAGGTCTGGGGACCGAGGTGGCCATTCAATTGTACCTCTCCGCCCAATCCATCTATCATGAAATGTTGCATCTAAATATCGGCGAACATGAATACCGTAGTGTGCAGGAGCACCATCCTGTTGGAAGTGAATTTCGTCCAGATTTCCACCCGTTAAATTCCGTATAGCAGGTATAATTTGGTCTCGAAGCATGTTTTCATACATTGCAGCATTTAAATTACCTTCAATAAAGAAAGGGCCAAGTACTCTTCCATTAAATATGCCAGCCCAAACATTTACTTTTTCAGGATGTTGCGTGTGGTCCGCTCTCATCCAAAGTGGATTGATGTTACTCCAGTATCGACAATTATGTCTGTTCACTGTTCCGCTTAACTCAAACGTGGCTTCATCAGAGAAAACAATGTTATTGAGGAGCAAAGGATCATCAGATATCATTTGCATCATTACATCACAAAACTCTACCCTTCTATCAAAATCATCTTCAGATAATTCCTGTACCAACTTTAATTTGAAAGGATGCCATTTGTTGAGTTTCAAAATTTTGTGCACAGATGCAGCTCCCATTTCATGCTGTTGTGCACAACGTCTGATGCTGCAATGGGGGTCCTCAATAAATGATTGTAATACGTCTAAGCTCTTTTCATCATTAGACGATGATTTGGATCTACCTGATTTAGGACGATCTTTAATACCACCTGTCTCTTCAAAACGTCTAATTGTACGAACTACGGTACTTTTTGAAATAGGGTTGTTTTCTTCAACTCTGAATGTTTCATTGAATAAACGCTGTACCTGTTTGTAACCTCTCTCTTGATCACCCCACCCTCGCATCATCAACAAAGATATTCTTTCTCGTTCAGTAAGATGTGCCATTTTTCACTACGATTAAAAGTACAATTATTGAAAATTAATACAATTATCTGAATTTCGAAGTAAGAGAACTTCACTTAACTCTTGAAAACAGAAAAGTAAATAGGAGTAAACAATTGTTAATTAACAATTATAAATGAACTGATTCCTAAAAAGAATAGTGAGCAAAATCTTCTAAGGTACAAGTAACGATCCTGAAAATGCTATGAATCATGCGTAGAAACTCGTAACCCTTGCAAAAAATTATTGCAATAAAAACTGTTCATGTAAAACGGTTAGTGTTCGCGATTTCTCTATTGAATTGCGCGCGCTACGAACTCCTGCAGCACTCCAGTGCGAGATTGTGCTCGGCAGTGCCAGATGGCGCTGAGAACTTGCGAGCGCGCGCTCAGGCGAGTCTTCGCGGCAAGATAGCGTCCCTCGACGCCATCTTCGCTCTCTCTACAACCAGCTCTGAAAGAACGAGGACGTGCTCTCTACTTTTAAGGCTTTTTTGACCCGCTCAACCCCGCTTTTTTTATCATCCTGCTCAACTACTGCTTTACTTCATCTGCACTGCAATTTCCAGCTCATCGCCACATAGCACCAGCTCAGCTTTCAAGATTATTCAGCTCATTTACACATCTCACACATACACAAACACAGAGGTTAAGGTATGCTCGCCTATACTAGAGGCGCAATAAATCAAAGTGCTCATAAACGATGTGTATTTATTTAATGTCCCCGCCCGCTGTAACTACCCAATCCTTTACATCAGCAATTTCTCAAACAGTTAGATTATTTTGCTTTTGAAATTAATAATCCCCAAGTGTCCTATGTAGATCATTTCGAGCCATGACGTGGATATTGTACATATCTCCAGACCTAAAATTTAATGCTCCTCCAGAATCCGGAATACAAAATGAGTCCCTTTTTAATAAGCTGAAGATAACTTTCAAATGACCTTAAAAATGAATGCCAATTTTAAAGTGACCATAAAGTTCGTCCTAGAAAATCAAATTATGTACTTTAGTATTGAAGTACGAAATTTTTTTTTTCTTTTCGTCAAATACACCCAAAGTTCTTAATAATCGGGATTTCTTGGCTTTCTGCTACTAAATAATCATTTAACCACTAAATGACCTCTGTAGGTCATTTTGAGCCATAACGTGGATACATATCCAGATGTAAAATTTTGTGCTCTTTCAGAATCTGAAATAAAAAATAGGGGTCCCTATTTAAAAAACTGAAGATGACCTTTAAATGACCTTGAAAATGATAACCAATAACAAATCCAAGGTCATCATTTAGTTCAACCTTCAAAACTTAACAACTTTTGTATTTAACATTTTTTCCAAAATGCTTACTTTATGTTATAAGTGGGGGGTCCGGAACATTTCGAACACCCTGTATAAAAGCGTAGAGTTGAATGTATTTTGTGATGCTAGCATGCGGGTATATTCGGCCGTCGTATACGCACGATTTGTTTTTCTTTACGAAACCATACACATGGCACTTGTTATCGCTAAGGCGCGTGTCGCGCCTCTAAAGCCTGTTACGATACCGAGGATGGAGTTAGAAGAACCCGTTTTCTGCGGAAACCCGAGTTGGAATGGCCAATTGAAAAGAAATTGAGCGATGATGCAAAAAAGCAAATTGATAGCCCGGAAAAACGCAAAGCGTGTATTTTTGTTGTAAAAGAAGCTGAAATAGATATACCTACGACTGGAAAATTTTTGGGATGGCGTGGCTTGTTGGCTGTCGCGAGACGCGTGCGAAAATTTGCGAGAAAATGGTTAACTTGTTTAAAATATGATGAAAAATTAAAACAAAAAATTTGCCAAAATTTTAGTGAGGAAAGCGACGAAAATTTTTGGTTTCGACAAATTCAAATAGATTGTTTTCCGAATGAAGTAATAGCGCTAAAGAATGAGAAATGTGTGAAACGCGACAGTAAATTGTTAACTATAGACCCGTTTTTGGATGAGCATGGACTTTTGAGAGCGCGCTGTAGAATGACAAAACTTTTGAATGTAGAATTTAACAATCAACCACTAATATTGTCTAGTAAACATCCAGCTGTAAAATTATTAATAAAAAACTACCATAAGCGTTTTTATCACGCGAGCAACGAGTCTGTCGTTAACGAGTTGCGGCAAGAATTTTATATTTCAATGTCTTATTTGTAAGCTGCGAAAAGGAAAGCCAAAAAATCCGATTATGGCTCCTTTGCCCGAAGCTCGCTTAGCTTACCATCTTAGACTATTCACGCATTGCGGCGTTGATTATTTCGGGCCGCTTATTATCAAAATAGGTAGATGAAGAGAGAAACGTTGGGGCGTGATGTTTACATGTATGTCTACGCGCGCTATACACATCGAAATAGCGGGTTCTTTAACGGCAAGTTCGACCGTCTCATATATATAGCGATAACGGGACGAATTTTCACGGTGCATGCAAAGAATTAAAAGATGAATTGGTAAAAATTGATATGTCGGTACAACGCGATTATGCACTTCAAAATGGCATGAAATGGATATTTAATCCACCCGATGCGCCACACATGGGTGGCGCGTGGGAACGTTTAATAAGATCAGTAAAAACAGCTATGTACGCGACGCTAAAAGCTCAAGTACCGAGTGAGGAGGTGTTGTATACTTTGTTTACAGAAATAGAACACTCCGTAAATTCGCGTCCGCTCACGCACGTTTCGGTCGACCCGCGCGATAATGAAGCCCTAACGCCGAATCATTTTTTAATCGGATCGTCATCAGGAGAATTAAAATTAGGAAAATATGACGCGCAAGTTGTGTGTTTGAAACGACAATGGAGAATTGCGCAAGCATTTGCAGATGCATTTTGGAAGCGGTGACTGCGAGAGTATGTACCGACGCTTATGCCGCGACGAAAGTGGAATAAGGATGAGTCACTGATAAGAGTGGGCGATGTTTTTTTGATTGTAGATCTACAGGCGCAAAGAAATCTGTGGAAGACAGGTCGCGTGATTGAAATGTACAAGGGCGCTGGAGGTGTATGCAGAGTTGCGAAAGTACGTACAGCGAGCGGCGAATATGTCCGACAGGTGCATAAATTAATACAATTAATAAGCGAAGAGTTGGTACAAAAATAGGTTTTGTACGGGGGGGAGAATTGTTGCGGATAGAATGAAGCCCAAAAAACCCGAGGCGATACATGCGCGTACAAAATAGTTTTTTTATTAAGTATTATCGGTTAAAAATGATTTATTTGGTTTTCTTGCACAAGAATTGGTTGTACAAGCTTTATGGCGACCTGGTGGCCAGAGTCTCTCGCGCGGGGCTGGCAGTGCAGCTCCGTGGCGTCAGCCCAAATGGTAGGGACCAACCTTGGGTGTCCCTACTCCGTCACGAACCCGGGTGAGGAGCCGTAAGGCTCTGTTGGTATAGAGGGTTCCCACGCGCATGGGGAGGCCGCAAGGTCGACTCGGAGCCGTCAGGCATCGGACGAAACGTCGCCGGGCGCAGAAAGTAAAGCATATTGATGTGACGTCGATTAGTTTGATTTTTGATCGGGTCGCCTCGGTGTTATTCGGCGCTCATCAGCGTAGCGGCGTACGGCGGTGGACCGAACGAAAAAGAAGAAGTAGGAGTGTGAAAAAACGTCGCGAGCCGACCACTCGGCAATTAGCGCGCCTACGAAACGGTCTACTTGCCGGCAATCACTTAGATTTTTTTGTTCCTTACTATTAATAAGGTTATAATATTTTAAATAAAAGACAACAGCGAGAATAATATTACAAATTAAACAATTTGGTTTTATTGTTTTAAAATTATTGTGTTTAAAATTTTAAAATTATTGTGTTTAAAATTATTATACACTCTCACTCACTTGCGCTCGTGGGCGCACAACGACCCGCAGGTTTATCGTAACAGATTCCAACCCACCCCTAAGCGACGCTTCTATCAAAGCGCAACGTCCGTTGCTTCAGTCGAGCCCACTTCCGAGAAATGGCTAGCTTGAAAATTTCCGACACTGACTCGAAATTGTTAATTTGTTTCTAATTTAATCGCGTCAAATTTATCCAACGCTAATACACAATTTCGCAAAACAACGGTAATTGAATTCGTTAGTTTTATTAATTTGTCTAGACTTATAATTTATTTCGGTGGAGCTTCGGTCAAGCGTCCTAAACGGAATGAATAATTAGGAGGAGAGACAAAAGCGCTCTTCAGTGGTCGTGGCGACGACGGCGCACATCTATATCTTACACATTATATCGAATATATTTTAAGTGGATGCCTACCTTAATTTCCGTACTCTACTATACCGATAATTCTCAATATTCTCGGTTAGCATCTAAGGCAAATATGATTTTTCAAATAATTTTTAAACGGCTTTCTTAACCGATTAAGTCCTGAATGCACAAAAAAGTTACTCAAAATTTGGTGCAGCAACAAAGTACTTAATCATTGGTGGTTTCTTATGTAACTTGCGATTCTACCATTTGCGAGGTCGCTCTTTTAGAATCCGTCAAGAAAACTTAGCTATCTTTACAGAAAAAATAAATATGGCGCCTTTTTTTGGAAAACTCTGAAAAATTAGCCCTTTTTTTTTAAAACGTATTTTCAAATTCGAAACGATGAGTTAGCTTCAAGGAAACTACGACATCGTTGCACTTAATAGTTGTACTTTAAAAATCTATGGAGCAGAAATATTCAAATTAAACATGGCGACCCCAAAATGGCGGCTAATCACTGAAAAAATGCAAAATTTGCTTTTTTTAATAGTAAACTATTAGAATTGTTGTATTTCATTTCTGTTAAGGTAAAATAAATATCTTTTAACTCTGACATTAATTTTCAGTGATAGGCGTATGAATCTATATGACCGTCGAAAATTCTGGAAAGAAGCGTATTTTTTTTAAATTTTAATTTATAACTGACTGCATTTTGGCATAATTTTTTTTGTAATGAGTTTTATAAAATTTTCCCAAATAATTTAACAAAATTCAATATAATGGATTCAAGATGGCATTCTCATTACATTACATTACATTATATTACATTCACTGCTCATTGTATTACGGAACTAGGATTCGTAATAGCTAATCGCCAAGGATCGGTACAACTCTTATATCTGCTCCATGCCATATTGCTGTTGCCACTGCAAGTGGCACATTTTCATCGCCTTTACGCAAACGACGAATCTCTTTTAGAGTCAATGCAAGTTTCTTCGAAGACATTCTCATATCTGTATGTCGAATGGGCGTCCCGTATTGCACCTGAGAGACGTGATCCCTGGATTATTTGAAAATTCGAAAAGAATATAACCCCCGATATTCCCGGACACTTTGCGTACACACGTAATCTCTTCCGAAAACGCTCGCCACTCGCCACCTCTTGCTCGCCACAACCCGGTTCCAATTGCGTATCCACGTTAAACTGTCGGCAAAAATCCATACCAAGGATAAAGTTGTGATCGAGATCTTTTACTACTTTCATCGACAATTTTTCCGCGTGCCCGTCGATTTCAATAGAAACGTCGAGCATTCCCGCGACGTGAGTCACCTTTCCTGTGATACCTTTAATCGCAAAGTCACTTTTCTTCAGATGATCCGCAAAATACGCACCGACTCTCCGTCCTGCTAACGAAAGCATCGCGCCCGGATCGAACAACGCTCGACATTTTTCTCCTCCCAACCCAAGAAAGTATCGATTTTCTGCGCTTGATCCCGCTACATTATCATCCTCGTTTTTTTCCCCTTTTTGACGCCCAACCCCAAACACATCACTCATTAACGGCTCAGCTGTTTTGTTGGCACGCGCGCGCTCGGTTTCCGACTCGCTCGGCTTGTGCACTCCCGTCGGCGATCACTCGGACGGCTGCGTCAAGGAGCCAAAAATCCCATTCGGATTCTCCTCCCATAATCTACGCGCCTGCAACTCACGCATCAGCTGATAAATACGCCGATCATCGCGAGCAGCTTCTCACGGAAACACCTTCGGCCCCACAGCCTTGGCAGACGACACTGCTCTTCGCGGATGACCTCGGTGTCATCTCGGAGCAATCACGTACCTGAAGTAAGTTATTTGCGGACATTGCGTTGTACAATGCCTTACCCCTAACACGTGAAGCACAACCCGTAAAATATTGCGAGCGCACTCGAGGTACTGGCGAGCAACGCACACTCCCTCTTCCACGCTGACCACTCGATTTCGGTGAAAATGTCGAATTCGGATTTGCAAACACATGTGACCTCGGGGCTCCTTCTTGCTTCGCGCACGATAAAAACGATTTATTAGCCCCTCTCTGCCTATGCGGCGCTTGGTGTCCGCGGCTGACTACATCCACGTAGGACACATCAGTTGGAGGGGCGACCTCCAACTGCACGTCGTCTATACTCGCGTTGGCCTATAAGGTGCTCTACTTTAAGCTTGCTGCGGCCTTCCCCTTTTCGTCCACTTTTTCGTCTGTCTCGTCAGTCGCTGCTACTTTGACTCGCGTCTTGCGATTCGTAGGCCCATAATACGCGGCCGGTAGCCGAGGCACGTATCACAGATCAAGCTTGCGTTTTCTATCCCAGCGACGACCGTATCGCTCGATGTGTTCGAGCGAAAGGACAAGTCTGTCCTTCATGGACTTCTGATATTCTGGAAGGAGATTGCAGAACACGATATCCACTACCTCCTTTTTGTCCATCGGCTTTTTAAAACGCGACAAAATGCATCGCACGCTCGAGAGGAAATTCGAAACGAGCTCATCTTTTCCGTGCGAACTCATTTGTCAATCGTGCACGAGATTCCGCCGTTCATGCTCTATCACAAACTGTTTGCGGTATTCTCGATTAAAATCGGCCTACGATGCACATCCCTTGCGCGCAGATCGGTACCAGCGCGACGAGCCGCTGAGTAAACACGCATTCGACACCTCCGCGCATTTACGACAGTCCGCCAGTTGCTCTAAAAGCTCTTCAGGATCTTCGCTCCGATCCTCACCACTAAATTTTAATCCCCACCCTTTTAATAATTTAACGTCCTGCGCAGTTCGGCCTCTACCTCTCCCTCCGTTCTCCGACACGTTTTCACTGTTTTCCTCTTTCTCTTTTCGAACCCCATTTTCTCGCTTTTTATATCTGCGACGACGGTAAGCGCTCGACTCCGACGATGCCTCGCTCTCGTCGCCTTATGCGCTACGTCGCCCCACAAATGCGCTCTCGTTTCGCGATCTTTTCTTCTTTGGCCGGTCCATTTCTGGCTTCCCCCACTCTCTGTGTCTCGTACTCGTCTCGCTTGGTAGCTCCGTTTCTTGAGCAGCGAGGCCGCTCGGGCGTATTGGCCACGCTCGCCCTCCGACGCACTGTCCACGCTACTTGGCTAGCTCGTGTGATTGGGAGGGGACCGACGCGTCGGTCGATCAACTGCGCGGGACCGCTTAGACTGGAGAGGGGACGCATCTCTGCGTGGCGCTTCCTCGATCCGCTCCGTTTGCTACCGGCGTGTGCCTCTTCCACGACGCACTTCGGTCCCGTCGGCAAAAGAGGCTTCGCCTTCCGATCGCCTCCACAAATACGCGGTCAACAATTCTAAAAAATGCCGGATTTTCTAGCAGTTTCAAGAGCAGCGGATGAATATCCGAGCTATTACCTTCGCGCCCTCTCGACCCTGTCGCGAACAATCGACCTCCCACACTACTCATCACCGTTGTCGTTGCGGTTGCAGCAGCCGAGGTTACGGTGACGACCACCATTGTTCGCGCTACCGTCGTCGTTGCACGCGTCGCTGAATGCAGGCACTGAATGGTCAGTCGCTCCGTTCGCATTTTCCGTTCCGCGTCTCGAAATTTCCACGGACTTTTCAACACCATTATCACAATCAGTCGTGGCACGAATTTCATTTTCACTATCCTCCTCTCACACACTGTTGTGTTGTAGCGCTGATTCGTACACATCCACCACTGTTCGCACTCTGACGTCACTCAACATTTTTGGCCACCCGCGCTTCGCTTTTTCCATAGTCGGCGATGGAAAAATTATATTCGCGACATGATACGCAAATTCAACACCCGCGTCATCCCACTCGTGCCACGGCACCAAGTCTTTTTCCGAATCAATCTTGCGAACCAATGCACAAAACAGACGATCTTGTAATATTTCTAATTCTCCCACTACGCTACACCGCTTCTTTTGCAATTCCGCTTTTAACTCTTTTAGATCGAGCTTGGCCACGTCTAATTTCAACGCACGCCGCTCCCGCGATCGCATTAAATAAGCCATGACCACGCTGTGGCTCGGGATTTCTTCCTAAAAAGCAAAGACAGCAAAATAGAAAATACTCAACCGATGCGGCGATTCCGAGAATTCTCGGTTTCGCGACTAGCAGCCACACCGAATTTTACCCCTTCCCTTTAACTCCACTCACTCGCTCGACCGACTGAAAGGCTGCCGCCAGAATCCCACTCCACTCCACTCCGAGTTTTTCTCGCGAGCCGCGCTCCCCCAACTCTTCTTCCTGGAACACAGAATTTTTCTCTTCAATTAATTTGCAGTTTTTAGATTTTTCCGCGCGTTTCCGACACGGGCTCCACATTGGGTGCCAAGAATTATGTAACACGGCAACCAGTCTTTCCATGGCAACCAATCAAAATTTCTAATTCAAATTACTTTCTCTCTATCACACGCTCTTGCCCGTACGACCGGTCTCGTAAAGAGGACCCTGCCGGACCGCCTCCTCGAGGTGGAACACACGCGTGGAACAAACCGAATACGCTTCTCAACGTCGGTGCCCCGTCGGGCACCCCGGTCCTGTTAGCGAATAACATGTCCTAACACATCCTGTTAGCGAATAACATGATCAAAGTCTAAAAAAAAAAAAAAAGGAACTGTGCTCGACGCATACATAAACTGTATTTGTTTTAAAAGACTATCGCATATTTGTTAATTAGACCTCAAATTTTATATATTTTAATTTCAAGTTTTAGTTTGTAAGTTTAACAAACATGGACTAGCCATGCTTGTCTCCACCAGACCGGCGAATAGGAAAATAATTTTCCTATGCCGGATTACTTTTGTAATTTAACTATTATTCTGTAATGTAATGTACTGTTACTCTGGAAATAAATAAATAAAGGTTATTTATCAATTTAATTTACATATATATTTATTTATTTATATATATATATATATATATATATATATATATATTGTCACGGCGCGTCAGCTGCTCATGCAGCCCAAGCTCTAGCGAGAGCGAGAGAGAGACGAGCGTGTAGGAGCGCGGCGCGTGAGATAGAGAGAGAGGGAACGAGTGGCGCTCCGCGCGGGCTGGCGAGACAGCCGCCATGTTCCTGGTAGTTCTCGCGCGGGTAGCACGTGCATTTTTTAGCAGCAGCAGCAGAGCAGCGGAGTGCGAGAGCGGGAGAGAGTTTGCGAGGTCGGCCGGCAAATAAGGTAAGAGTGCGCGTATCTTGGACAGACGTGTCCAGGATTCTCCTCTAATTTGCGAGCGGCGCAATGTGGGCATCAGTGTGTGTGTCGTGTGAGGGCATCGGCCCGAACATCGCGCGCGACCGCGACTTTGTTTACCTCGCGATCTTGTATGTGTGCGTGAATTAGACGAGAGAGAAATAAATCTGCGTAGTAGTTATTTCTCGACTTAGATTATTTTTTCCTTAGCCTACGTCCGATCTTCCGTGGACTGCGACCTGGAGCTAGCTGGCACAGGTGATATTCGCGATCGTTTTCAGCACGCGCTCGAGCTCAACTGACCATTAACATTACAAAAAGTAATGGGAAATTTCGAGCTGACCATTTCACATTACAAAAGTAATATTAATTTTTTTTCGACCATTACCCATTACAAAAGTAATGGGAAATTTCGAGCTGACCATTAACATTTCAAAAGTAATGGGATATTGCGAGCTGACAATTACACATTACAAAAGTAATGGAAATTTTCGTGCTGTCCATTAATGCATTACAAATATAATATTAATTTTAGTCAAAAATATTCACAAAGTAATATGATAGTAATAGCTCGCGACTAACACCTCTACTCTTGCACTCACTTCTCGCACACACGCTCTCACTCTCACTATTTTTCGCACGCATTTCCCCGTTTCCTCGACTTTGCGCACGTCTCTGGAGTCGCCGTCGTCCTAGGGCAAATGGCCGTCCTCTCTCGCGGCCGTTGCTCTCAGGTCGCCGACTTAGGAAGGCTTGCTGTTCGACTCTCCTAAGCTCTCGAAACTCCTCCTAGGCTGGCTGCGTCTCGACGTCCTCCACACGATGATCATCGTCCTCACAGCATCTTACTCGTCATCGTAGTGGGCCTCTCGCACGTTGCTCTCGTCGAACACGTCCTCTCGCTACCAACTCTTATGGGACGCACTTCTCACTCCCAACTCTGGTTGAACACTACTGTCCGCCGCGCTCGCACCGTCGCGCGGACACGCGCGGCCCCAACGATCCGGCGGGGACCAATCAAATTGGCAAGGCCAATCATACCTTTTTTCTTCACCTACCACTTTCTTCACTCAAGCAAGGAGAAGTTTGCAAAGGGCTACCAGGCCCACGTTCGGCGATCGGCGCTTCTCCTCTGTCTATCTCTTTCATGCACACTCGACTTTGTCGCAATTATTAAAATATAATTGTTGTTTAGAAGGAATTTATCAATTACAATTATTTTGCATTAAATTTAGATTTATATTGGATAAATTGTCACAAGAGGTCTCGCCGGATAAGGGGTCAAAAATGCCACAACCTGGATGTTTATTTAAAATGGGTTATCCGAAAGAACAATATTAACCACTTCTTCAGAAATATTTTCAGCCATTTATATGGACTGAGGCGTCTGTAACAAGCTAATACGTATTTTATCGATTTTAATTTTTGTTCTGCAACATTTTATAACGTTAAAATCTGAAAAATTCTTATGTATGTATCTTTTTGTATTAAATAACCATGAGTTGTTATAGATTTTTTCAGGGAAAATTGCACTCAAAATTTTTTTTAATTTTTAACCCATCTTTAAGTTAGAAAGAAAATTTTTGGCTAACTTATAAGTCCACTATTTTGATGTATTTTTTCTCTTCTATCAATTTCTGCGAGTAAAAAAGAATGCCTCAGATCACACGTTTGTCACCCTCGCCTTCAGCTCGGGTGCCAATTTACGTGCGATCTGGGACCATTTCTATTTTACCTCCCTTGTTACGTAACGTACTATAGTAATTTTTCGATTAGATGCATCCTTTTCGAGAAAAAAATTGAAGAGTTTAAAATTTTTTAAATATTAGCGATTTTTTTCTCAGAAACTATGCGTTTAGTTAAAAAAATTCTAAAAATACTTTTGACTCTAAATTTTATGTTCTTTCAAAATCCGGTATCAGAAATAGGGTTTCCTATTTAAAAAACCAAAGTTGACCTTCAAATGACCTTGAAAATAAAGTTCAAGATCAAAACTTATTTCATAAAAAGATTTCCCCCATTGTCCCAAACAACTTTTGTCTAAACAATTTTTTGTATATCATGAACCGGCGAAAATTTCTGGGTGGTTTGATTAAAATGTCCCACCCTGTATAATTAAGATGGGTGTCCCGAAACTTATGAAAATGTGTGTCTGCGGGCGCAACTCTTCAACTAGAAGGTTACCACCATACTGCCAGTACGCGAAATCTTAAATTTGCGGCAGCGCTGGCGGTTCCTAGGTCGAGTCAATGTGTACATGTGTATGTGCGTGAGAGAAGTAGACTATAAGGATAGGATAAATAAGTCAATCCTGAACAGCTGGATACGTGCTGTAGTGAAAAATTAAACAAAACCTTATTTTTTACATTTTCCTCACGATTTTCCCATTTGAAGGAAGGCCAGTAACTTCAAAATAATCTCAAAAATCCCAAGAACCATTTCATCTATGTAGAAACGAGTGATTAATTAAACGAAAAAATTTATAGAATGAGAAAAAAAATACATCAAAATAGTGGACTTAGAAGTTAGCCAAAAATGTTCTTCCTAGCTTAAAAAAAGGTTAAAAATTAAAAAAAAAACTTTGAGTGCAATTTTCCCTGAAAAAATCTAAAACAAATCATGATTATTTAATACAAAAAGATACATACATAAGAATTTTTTCAGATTTTAACGTTATAAAATGTTGCAGAAAAAAATTAAAATCGAAAAAATACGTAATAGCTTGTTACAAGCGTATCAGTCCATACAAATAGCTGAAAATTTTTCTGAAGAAGTTTTTAATATTGTTCTTTCGGGTTACCAATTCCAAATAAAAATCCAGGCTGAGGCATTTTTGACCCCTTACCCAGCTGGACCGTTTGTTAAAACATTTATAAAAATAATATATAATAATAATAAAAAAAAGAAAAAAGGCATGATAATAATAAATGTTAACAGTAGAACATTAAGTGCGAATAAGTATCAATTATTTATATGTACGAACGACACTCTTTTTCAAAAATCGCTCTTTCTCAGAAAGGTGGGGAGATGATACGTCATGAAAAAGGAGTTAGAGAAAGAAAATAAAAAATAATAATTTTACTTGTTCACGACGTATCAAACTCAATAACGTTAAGATTTTACGAAAATAATACTTTAAATCAAGCATAAATCTAAGAGAGAGAGTGAGAGGGAGAGGGAGAGGGAGAGGGAGAGGGAGAGGGAGAGGGAGAGAGAGAGGGAGAGGGAGAGGAAGAGGGAGGAAAGGAGCGAGGGAGGGAGGGGGAGACGCAACGCCGAGTGGCAGCGAGGAGACCGCTACCGGCCTAGCCGAGGTAAACTGCTATCTACCGCATCCCTTCGATGTCCCGCCAACTTTTTACCTACACCCGTCAGGTAAATTTTCAACATCTTACTGTAGCCTTCTGACCTTTGTGAGCTGAGAGGTTTAGGGTTTACCAAGGCGGCTCTTTATGAGATTATATCATTTTTACAAGACCGCTCTCAAATGGTTATCTCTCCAAAGAATGGAAATGCAGAGTATATTGAAACCAATCTGGGAGTTCCACAAGTGTCCGTCTTGGGTTCCCTACTCTTTTGTCTTTACGTCAATGACCTACAAAATGGACTTGACATTAAGCACATTTTCTACGCAGATGACCTCCAGATATATCTTCATACTACAAAAGAGGATCTATCGGACGGTCTGACTCGATCGTCTCTAGCGGCACAAAAAGTGGCGGAGTGGGCGGCGTGCTTTGGACTCCAGCTCAATACCGGCAAAACCAAAGCAATTTACTTTGACTCGAACAGGAATGTGAATAACATTAACAGCAGGTCACTGCCAGGTGTTGGGTTGGGGAAAGAAGTATACGTTCCGTTCAGCACCGAAGTCACTAGCCTTGATGTGGTATTAGACAACAAATTATCGTGGAAGCCGCAGATTGACGCCATTACAAGGAAAGTCAATAAAGCCCTTTATAGTCTGCGGTTTATACGGGGCTGCACCAATGAGACACTACGCAGGAGGCTAGTCGAGTCTCTAGTCCAACCACATCTGGACTACTGCACGGTCGTGTGCTTAGACGCAACGGCTGTATGAGATATGTTTATAGAGAGATATGGGATGGCTCAGAACAGACTCCCGCAGGCTGTACTTCGCAGCACTGCTATTATACAAAATTATCAGAATGAGGGAGCCTAGTTATCTACTTGATTTCTTTTCTGTGTACTCTACGTGCGCTACTGCTAGGGGTGAACCGCAGGAACTGAACATCCCCAGATCGAGTACAGGGAGCTCGTTTATGGAACTCCCTTCCTGCTTCTATCCGCCACCTGTCATCTTATACCGCTTTTAAGAGGATGCTGCGCAATACCTGTTAGCGATGGATCCCTAACCTCCAATATCAAATTTTTATCTACACTGCTGGGCGCGGGTCCAGTGAACTTAGATCTATTCAAGTAATATGACTGTGATATTTTTAATATCTGTGATAATTTCAGTATTTATATATTTATTTATTATTTATTTGTTTAATTGTAAATTGTTAATTTCACCGGCTGTCTTTTGTAAAGATAACTGTAAAGATAATCCTCACAAAGGAAATATGTTTTTGTACATATAAATTTTTGCCAATACAGACGAATAAAGTGTTAAAGTAAAACTTGTGCGTATGTAAATGCCGTATATCGCAATAGATGTCAGGGCATTAATATGCAGGGAGAGGGTTAGATGGCGCAGCGACTAACGCGTATAGGGTAGGTGTCGGCGACGATATGAGGTTAGATCGATTGAGAGAGTCGGACCAAAGGTCCGTATGCGAGGAGGAATGGACGCACTCTCTCTAAACGGTAGCTTTTCACCATTTGTGTCATTGTGTTTTTTCCTGTAACGCATATCTTTTTGTAATACCTCTTATAAATAAAGAGTTTAATAAACAATCGCAATTCACTTGCCAATTTTATTTAAAAGGTTATGGGCCCAGAGCCACGTGTCGCGAGTGTTAATGTGTAAACTCTTTTGTGAAAGGATTGCGTAGAAAAATGACAAGTGAGATGGAGTCGATTTCAAAAATCGAGAAGCTGAGGGACAAGGAAAACTGGAGTAGGTGGCTGTTCGTTGTGCGCACGTATCTGGAAGGTGACGATGACCTATTAGCGGTCTGTGAAGGGAACCTGGTGATGCCTGCTGGAGTCGACGAAGATGCCAGTACTGATCAGAAAACGGCGCATGAGGTTGCGGTAGCCAAGTTTAGGAAGGCGGAGAAAGCCGCGCGCAAGTTAATTGTCTCTAGTGTTGAAAAAAAGCCGTTGGATCTCCTATTGAGTTGCACCACAGCTCGGCAAATGTGGATCAAATTACATGCAGTGTACGAGATGAAGTCAGAAGAGAATTTATCATTACTTCAGAAACAATTCTTTGAATTTCAGTGGGATGCGAGTGAAAGTGTCGTGACAAACTTATCAAAAATAGAGAATCTGGCTGTGAAAATGAAAATCCAAGAAGGCGGAGTGTCTGATTCGATGGTTTTGTCCCGAGTTTTATGTAGTCTCCCTAAAGAATACAGCCACTTTCACAGTGCATGGGACTCTGAAGTGATTGAAAAAAAGACTCTGGAAAATTTGACTGTGAGACTTACAAAAGAAGAGTCTAGAATCAATTCGTACGAAAGTAATGCTCATGATAAAGCAATTGCTTTGACGTCTCAAAAAGTGAAAAATTTGAACATTTCGAAGAAAAGAGACAAAGCGGAGAAAAACAAAAGTGCTAGAAAGGGGAGTTGTTATAAGTGCCATTCTCGGAACCACTACATACGCGACTGCCCGGAGAAGAATCAAAGCAACGCCGCTCGACCAAATTCGGCGAAGGACGACTGCGAGGAGAAGGTCGCGCTCGCTGGCTTTAAGCACGAGCAGGAGCAGTCTGATATTTGGATTCTTGATTCTGGATGCACTGACCATATGACCTGGAGTTCGGACTATTTTTCGAGTTACACCGTGTTTGACGAGCCTGTACCTGTGACATTCGGAGATGGAAGCATGCAGCTTGCGTACGGATACGGTAATGTAGATGTTGAAACACGCGTTGCGGATAAGCGCATTAGTTGCGAGCTTAGCGGGGTTTTATACGTTCCTACGTTACGTGTACATTTATTCTCTTTGAAAGTCAGCGCGAAAAAAGGTATCGACTGTAGTATTGTAAATAACGGTAAAACGTGTACTTTACTTAAAAACGACGTTGTAATTGCGAATTGTTCCGAAGTAGGTAATTTGTATAGAGTAAATCTGGAGGTTATTGTACCTGAAAAGTCTTGTCTTGCTGCGAATAAAGCGGATAGCATTCAGCTATGGCATGAAAGGATGTGTCATCAAAATAAACGGCATGTACGCGATATTTTAAAAAGGACAGGGATTGAAGTTAGTCTAGATGATCAATTCTGCGAGGGCTGTGCGCTTGGTAAACAGCATCGAAATCCTTTTCACAGTAGGCTAGATCGCGCTAAACAGGCAAGACAAATAATACATGCAGATTTATGTGTCCCGATGGAAGTAGAATATTTGGGTAAAAAGAAATATTTTCTTCTTTTTAAAGATGACTTTTCCAGTTTTAGAAAGATTTATTTCCTGCGTCAAAAATCGGAAGTTCCAGAATATTTACAAAAATTTTGTAATGAAGTAGAAAATCAATTCGGGAATAGCATTAAAGAAATCGTAACTGACGGTGGCAAAGAGTTCGTCAACGAGGCTAATAGGAAAATTCTCGAAAGCAAAGGTATAGAGCATACAGTAACGATTCCGTATACGCCGCAGCAGAACGGTGTTGTGGAGCGCGAGAATCGGACGGTCGTAGAAGCGGTTAGATCAGTCTTGTATACAAACTCAGACGTGCCGCGTTCTCTGTGGGCGGAGGCAGCTAATACTGTTGTTTACGTTTTGAATAAGACGGGTCCGACAAAAATCAAAGGAAAAACGCCGTTTGAATTGTAGACGGGGGAATCCGCGAGTATTGACCACTTAAAAGTCTTTGGCACGGAATGTTTTGTACATACTCCGAAAGAGAAAAGAAAAAAATTGGATAATAAATCTGAAAAGGGTATCCTTGTCGGGTATGTTGAAAAACATAGAGGCTATCGCGTTTATGTGCCAAACTTACGCGATGTTGTAGTGAGTCGCGATATTCTGTTCAAACCCGAAATTTTAGCTCATACGAAAGTTGAATTGGAGACAAGCGCAATTCGATACGACGAGAATTTGCCTTCTAAAGATGACGAGATCAAAGATAAAAATCGCAATAGTCAGTTAGTCGATTCGAGCGATGACGATTCGTCTGTAGAAAATGTCGAAGCCTCGGCAGAGTGCAACGCGAATAAAGACGACGCTGCCGCGGTTAGTAACGTGCGGGAGAAACGGGTACGACGACAGACGGACTTCTATGGGTGTGTTATTTCTCATTTCTCCAAAACCGCGCCTAGAAATTATCACGAAGCAGTAAATTCAAGCGATGGAGAAAAATGGAAACTTGCGATGAAGGATGAAATGAGGTCCCTTCACGAGCACGGTACCTGGACACTTGCAGAAAAGCCGGACAACGCGAAGGTTGTGGGAAGTAGATGGGTTTTCTCTTATAAAGAAAACGACGACGGCAGCATAAGATACAAAGCTAGGCTCGTCGGTCAGGGTTTTTCGCAAGTTAAAGGCATAGATTTCAATGAGTTTTTTAGCCCCGTGGCTCGTTTTGATTCATTTAGGATCCTTATTGCAATTGCTGCGCGTGAGAATTTGTGCCTTGGTCAATTCGACGTAAAAACCGCTCATTTGCATGGTGAATTAAAAGAAACAATTTTTATGAAACAGCCCGAAGGTTTCAGTGACGGTACTGATCGTGTGTGCGAATTGGGAAAAAGTATATATGGGCTAAAACAAGCAGCTCGGTGCTGGTTCGAACTCTTCGAAAGATTCGTTTTAGACTATGGCTTTGAGAAAAGCACGTCCGACCCATGCTTTTTCATGTACATACGGGGCTCTGAAAAATTGTTTTTATTACTTTACGTTGATGACGGACTCCTTGCTGCTTCACACGTGCGATTAATAGATGTATTTTCTGCAAAATTAAAAGGGAAAATTTAAAGTAACTTTTACTAGAGAAGTTAAAAAATTCCTTGGTGTGGAAATAGTTAGATTAAAAGATGGCACTATATTTATAAGTCAGGAAAATTATATTAAAACTATTGTAAGCGATTTTAATATGGAAAATGCGAATAGTGTATGTATACCTATTGAACCTTGCTGGCAATCAAACGATTTTAGTAAAAAGATTGTAAACGGTGCTTATCGCGAAGCTGTTGGCAAACTTATATTTTTAAAGGTAACTAGACCAGATATCTCTTTTGCGACAAGCATTGTATCGCGATATTTAGAAAACCCGAGCGAAGGGCATTGGATGCTTGTAAAGAAAATCATACGATATCTGAAAGGAACAGCTGATTGCGGATTGTACTATGGAAAGGAAGGTAGTCTCGCCACTTACAGCGATGCGGACTTCGGAGGCGATAAAGAAACAAGAAGATCAACCTCTGGTTCAGTTAGTTTATTTTCGGGTGCTGCTATTGTTTGGAAAAGCAAAAGGCAATCTTGTGTTTCTTTGTCGACCACAGAATCCGAATACATAAGTGCGGCAAGTGCAGCGAAAGATATTGTATGGATAAAGCGTTTCTTGCGTGAATGCGATGTTAAATTTGTAAGTGAGGAAAACGATCAAAAATGTAAATCGAGTGAAACTACTCTGTTTGTAGATAATCAGAGTGCGATAAAATTGATCAAAAATCCTGAGTTCCATGAGAGAACCAAACATGTAGATATTAAATATCACTATGTAAGAGATTTGTTCAGAGAAAATGTGATGAATATCGAGTATGTAAGGACCGACGAACAAGTCGCTGATATCCTCACAAAGGCTTTAGCAAGACCTCAATTCGTGTATCTGGTATCTAAGCTTGGCGTTATATCGAAAAGCGAGCTTCTGTTTAAATAGATATACAGCATGTAGGGAGAGTGTTAAAGTAAAACTTGTGCGTATGTAAATGCCGTATATCGCAATAGATGTCAGGGCATTAATATGCAGGGAGAGGGTTAGATGGCGCAGCGACTAACGCGTATAGGGTAGGTGTCGGCGACGATATGAGGTTAGATCGATTGAGAGAGTCGGACCAAAGGTCCGTATGCGAAGAGGAACGGACGCACTCTCTCTAAACGGTAGCTTTTCACCATTTGTGTCATTGTGTTTTTTCCTGTAACGCATATCTTTTTTGTAATACCTCTTATAAATAAAGAGTTTAATAAACAATCGCAATTCACTTGCCAATTTTATTTAAAATAAAGGAATATCTATCTATCTATCTAGCTTTTAAAAATATTATACACGGGCAAAACTAAAAAATTTATTTTATTTGTGAATCCACGTAAAGATATTATTATTTAAATAAGATTTAAAAAAGTTTATATTTGAATGAGTCATTTTCTCATTCCCGAAAAATTAACCTATTTTCCTTAAACCTGGATGTAACATTATCATACGTGGATTATAAAGCGATGGTTGGCTTTCGGTCGGCATTGTACTTACGAAAAAAAAATCTTTTAAAAAAACTGGTGTTACCCCTTAATCAGGTATCTCTTAAGGGGGCCAGCCTGGATTAAATTGAAAAAAATACACTTTCCAGTATAATAGGTATAACAATTGTATTCATCACTTTTGTTTGCTGAAACTTTTTACACATTAACTACTCGTACAATTTAAGCTATTTATTCATTATTAAGATCCAAACACTTTTCTTTACCTATAGTATTGATCCATCAAAAACATTTAAAATTTTTATTTATTTGTCCACTTGCCATAGCTTTTTTCTCAATAAAGTAACTTATATACCACCGGACCAGGTTTAAAATACTCTTCATTACCTACACTTCAGATGTATCGGATCACTTTTCTGAGAAAAATTACATAAAAAGTTATTGTAGACATTTTTGTGCAATATTAGTAATTGCCTAATATTTTCACAATACTAGAGGTAAAGTACATTGTTTGAATCTTTATAATGAGTAAATAGCTTAAATTGCGCGAGTAGTTAAAGTGTAAAATGTTCCAGCAATCGAAAGTGATGAATACAATTGTTATATCTATTATACTGGAAAGTGTATTTTTTCAATTTAACCCTGGCTGGCCCCCTTAATAAAGGATGTACTTTGTTTAGATACAATTCTTATTAAATACAAACCTTAATAACTACCCTCCTTACCCACATAGCATGAAATATGTCTACAAGATTTCTGCAAGGTTTCTTTGCAAGGTTTGAAACCTGGCAGAATCATTTCTTTGTAAGGTTTTTGAAATACTGATATATCCGCGCCAGAATCCTACAGACATATTTCAATGAAATATTTCTAACATATTTCCGGGAAATAGTTTTAGAAATGTTTTTGAAATGTTTTAGAAATGTTTCTAAAACATTTTTATAAAATATTTAGCAGTAGTATAAAAGATGCATAAAATATTGTTAAAATCTTTTAGAAACATTATTAGGAATAATTGAAAAAAAACTTGCAGAAATATTTCACCGAAAGGTTTTTTTCTTATTTTAATACAATAATCGAATTATCGCTTTGAACTCCACGGGCTAGATCGGTAGCAAAATGTCGCCACTAAAAATAGTTGAAACAAAAAGAAAAATGTCAATTTCCAGAAATTTCGTTGTTCCAGCGACAGTCACCCTGAACCCGTCGAACTAGGATGGCGTCAGAATTTATTGCTTAATGTTCTCCCTATTGAAAAATTTTACGTAAGATCTTACATAAGATTTTTCAATAGGGCTCTAATTAAGAGACTCAGTAGGTGTCCTCGATCGGAATAATAAAATTCTTCCAATCGTATTCCTATGCGCGCGCGGGGGTACATACATACATATACAAACCAGCGCGTAGGAGAAAAAAAATTCGATATCGTGCGTATCAATCTAACCGACGCCTCGCCTTCTTTTCCCTATAGTTCCTGAATTTAGGAGATATATTTTCAGGAAGGGTTTTTTCCAGTTTTTAGTAAGGTTTCCATGATATTTTTAGTTGTAAAAAATAACCTTTTATGGAAATAATTGTAAAAGGTTCCTAAAAGGTTTTAATAACACATTTTAAAAAAGATTTCCAAAATCTTTAATAGAATATTTCTTGTAGTGTTTCTGCCAGCTTCCAGCAAGGTTTCTTGTACATGTTTAATTCTCATAAATAACCTTTTATTAAAATAATTTTAAAAGGTTCCTAAAAGGTTTCAGGAGAATATTTCATGCGAAAGATTTCCAAAAGTTTTAATGAAATATTTCTTGAAGAGTTTCTGTCAGCTTTTAGCAAGGTTTTTACGATATGTTTAATTGCCGAAATGAACCTTTCATTAAAAGAATTCTAGAAGGTCTCTAAACCGTTTCAATGAAATATTCCATAAAAGATTTCAGAATCCTTTCATGATATATTTCATGATAGGTTTCTGCTAGTTATCAGCAAAGTTTCGTGGATATGTTTAATTATCAAAAATAACCTTTAATTGGAATTATTTTACAAGGTTTCCGAAAAGTTTCTCTGATATGTTT
Organism: Sycophila sp. Sp_5; assembly: GCA_018906775.1. Lineage (NCBI taxonomy): Eukaryota > Metazoa > Arthropoda > Insecta > Hymenoptera > Eurytomidae > Sycophila > Sycophila sp. Sp_5. Next base: position 203,026 of record JACCID010000127.1, read on the forward strand.
TACGTAATATGTCTGAAACCTTTCATGAAACATTTCTTGAATGGTTTTAGTAACTTTTATAAAACATTTTCAAGAATCTTTAAAGAGAATGCTTGTGAAAAGGTTTCGGCCATCTTTTAAGTAATATTTCTTGAAATTTGATGGCGAGCTTTTTGTGAAATATTTTTTGAAATATTTTTGCAACGTTTCTGCTTTGTTTCCTTGAAATGTTTTTGCAAAGTTTAGATAAGCTGCAGGCAAGGTTTCAGCAAGATTTTTCGGAAACCTTTCTTTGAATCTTTCTCAGAAATATTTCATGCTATGTGGGTATTTTCGTACAGACCTTATCAAGATTAACCAAAAGCTTAACTTTCGGTATAGACTGCATCATTCTTGAAATTTGACGACGGCACCGGAGGCGATATATTTTTATAATATAGAAAGATTGTGACGCGGGGTACTGCGGGGTACCCTCGCGTCGTCGCGAGCTGGCGCGAGCGGGCGCGAGCGCGGGTTAGGTTAGACTAAGCCGGCGCGCGGAGGAGAGATTGCCAGGTGGGCAATCTCGGGAGATTCTCTCGAGCCGTCAGCGAGGACGGACGCGTGTGCGTGCGTGTGCGAACGGGGTACGAATAAGAGAGTCGAGAGGAAGCCGTCCACGTGAAGGAAGCACGAGGTAGCAGCCGAGAACGAGCGTAGGCTGATACGGTTGTAAGTACCGCCCGTAGACTGTGTTGCGAGTGCGGGCGTGTACGCGGCGAGGAGTCGAGGAGCGCCTCGACTCTAGAGCGGAAGTTTTCGTTCGTCGAACGCGGGGAACGTTTCCCCCGTTCTTTCTCTCTCTCTCCGTAGATCGCGATCGCGGACTCTCGTGCGGCGAGAGTCGCGGCTCTCGTAGAAGAGCCGCCGCGTAATTCGACATCGGAACCTCGAGCGCGGGCTCGAGGCCGAATTCGTTGTACATTGCGTGGAACGGGTAAACGACCCGTTCCCTCGTATGCGTGCGTACGTGTGTGTACGTGTAGAGTAGGCGAGCGGCCTGCTCTCGGACGCAAACGTATTTTTACGTGGAGCAAAGTCGTGCTCCGCGTAAACACCACCGATCGCGGACCGCGCGATCGGCCGGCGAATTGTCGACGCGGCCGAGAATTCGTAGGAGCGCGCGCGCTTGCGTTTGCGCGCGGCTCCGTTCGGCTTTACTCGGGCGCGTTCGGAGCATTCAGCTCGCGCGCCCGACATCTACTAACTTCTCCGGGACGCGACTATTGTAATTTACTTTGCAGAAGCAATAAAGGCCTCCGATCTATATTTTACTTGCTCGCGTCATTCTTTCGGGTAGTCCGCGGGACTACTCGACAAACCTTCCTCGTCCCCAACCTCCCGGATACCGCCACTCTATCGTAGAGCTGAGCGGCCGGCATCGGCGATAGTCCAGGAGGACGACAGCCACGCGAACGCGAGGAGCGCGTTCGCGCAACAGCATGCGAGTACAAGAAGTGAGAGTACAGGCGTACTTTCACGTTGTATACGGGCCGCGGCGACGTGTATTTGCCGTCGGGTGCTCGCGCTCCCCGAGGTAAGGACCTCACGGGGCACTCGTGCGTGCCCCATTGCACCCATCTCGCGGAGGCAGGTCTCCTCCGCGAGGTGAATCAGTCAAGGACAACCCCGTTACAAGATATAATACGGAAAAATATATATATTAATAATATGTTCATTACCTCTGCCCATTGAAAAAACATTTTTCCCGCATTTCGTTGTAATACATGAATACGTCGTGGTCCTGTAGAAACGTTACGATTATTCAATGTCATGGAAGGACGAAACATAGGAAAATTCAATTTCATCCAGTGTGGCCAATGTCCTCTGTTGCACTGGTGTACAAGATGTGCGCATTCTAATAATATTGCCGCTCGAGCAACTACAGGAGCATAAGGCTGTATGATAAATAACAAAAAATTTACTTATTATATATATAAATATCTCCATGTATTATATAGTTATAAGGTCAAAACTAAAGTTTAACGTAGATCGGAACTGTCGCAGTTTTATGTTTCTCTTTTAATGATAGGATAAATTTAATATACAACAATAAATAAAATTCAATTACAACAGAAGCAGGTGAATTTACACGCATTTAAATACTATCTCACTGAATAACTATATATTACATTATATTACTATATATTACTATTACATCGGAAAATGGAGTTATCGGCAGAGTAGAAAACTAAATATTACATTGAGTACCGAATTACCGTCCAGCGCTTGTATGCTGAAGCGCGAGGACGCTTACGATGGCCAATCAGACAGCCAGCAGGCGGGAACTTCCGCCGCACTCTCTCCGTCACGATACCCGACAAGTATCATCACGCGATCGGCGATCGAAGTTTTTCTTTGAAATTGTTTAATAACTGATTTATCTGGAATCACGGTACATGTCCCTACGAGCATAGTGAGTGCCCGGATTGTTTGAGAGTGTGTGTGCTTAGACGGAAGCTTGCTGTGAGCCAGCTACACCAGGAAAAAAAATTCTGGGGATTGCTGCGGTACTTGGTGGTCTCGCATAGGTTTTCTTTATTCTACGAATTTTTGTTCAACGACCTCAGATCTTTACCTACTGGAGCAGCCGTGTTGATTCTGCAACTAGGTTTTAATAAAGCATTTTATTTCTGTTATTTTTCTCACAATATCCTTAGTATATAATTGCTACTTTCTCGTACCAAACTCGTGAATTTTACCTAATATGAATAATTTTATCAGACCATTGTAACTAAGATCGGTACACTATTATTAATAAAAATTTATACTAAATATGTTTATCTGGCTTCAGTTGCTTGCGACTCAAGGACTGTAGTGCGGTGATTTTCGTACCGGCTTTCAATAAGCAATTGTTGTTTTCGCGAAGGCAGGGTATATTTTAGACACATAAGGATAGTGCACATAATGTTGTTGTACACAATAAAATTGTACACATTAGTTTAAGGGAATATTTGTGTACCGATGCATTGTACACATTCATTAAAAAAAGTGTAAACTTGTACACACCAAAAAGTACACATTAACTTTGTACACAAAATTATTTTAAACAATATTGAAATTCTAAAAGACTTCTGCACAAATGCACGATTCAATTCTTAGTTCGTGCACAGTGCAGGAAACGTGATTTTGACCATTTTTGTTTAAATACAATTCTATTTATGAGAATGTAATGAATGTTGAACACATAACTATTCAAGGTTTTATTGCACACAATTGCTTTGTTCACAATTACTTCGTGCACAATTACTTTGTACACATTGTTCTGCAAGATATTAATGTTGTGCACAATTAATTTACGCAGAATCTACTTTTAATTATAATATAGCACAAATATTGTTTTTGTACACAATTATTACGTACCTTAGCCGTACACCGTACTTTACCAATTGATAAATTAAGCAACGATACCATTTTTTAAAAATATACATACCTTATGCAACAGCTTAATTACACTATCGTCATAAATTGATCGATGGAGATTTAGCTGATTTGTTGAAAAATCTCGAAGCGATTTTGATTTATAGGAAAATTGAAATATATATATATATATACAGGGTGTCAATTAAGTCCCGGGACGGCTGAATATTTTCAGAGGTAAAGTAATTCTGATAAAGGTCAAGGTCATTTCTTAAGTAACTTTCAACGAGGAATCTAATGGTTACATTCACTTTGACCTTGGACTTGACCTTGAAGGTTATTTCAAGGTCAACTGTTTTTTTTTAAATAGGAACCCCCATTTTTAAGACTGGTAATCGATAGAGCGGGAAATTTTACATTCAGATACGTAATTAAGTCAGAGCTAGTGTTTGAACTTGAGGGTTACTCCAAGGTTATTTACACTCCAGCAAGGTTCTTAGATACCTCTGAATATTTTTGCAAGCGGTAAAGCTATTCCTCGTGTAACTTTCAACGAGGAACTCAATGGTGACCTTATACTTGACCTTGGACGTGACCTTAAAGGTTATTTCAAGGACACCTATTGTTTTTAATGGAAATCTTCATTTTTTACACTGGCAATCGATAGAGTGGGAAATTTCATTTCGAAAATAGTATTTGACGTGATCTTTAGAAGGTCAAATCAAGGTCAATTTTGGATAAACTGTCAAAACATTGTCGTATTCAAACTTTAGAGGATTTATGAAAGACTAAATGTTTGAAAAAGTTGTGAAACCAACAACATTGACCACCATGACTTTGAGATCAGCTTTGCACATTATTTGAAAGTTCAAGCACTTTTTAAATTAATAACCTTACTATCGCCCTTATTCTTACTTTTAGCGTTACCCAGAAACAACGACTCAACGGCTGTAGTATACTTATCTTTTATAAGTACTGCCCGACTTTTGTGGCGAGTGTGTGCGCGTACCGGCGAAGAGTCGAGGGGCGCCTCGACTCTCGAGCGGAAACCTTAGTTCGTCGAACGCGGGGAACGTTTCCCCCGTTCTTTCTCTCTCTCCGTAGCTCGTGATCGCGGACTCTCGTGCGGCGGGAGTCGCGGCTCTCGTAGACGAGCCGCCGCGTAATTCGGCATTGAGACCTCGAGCACGGGCTCGAGGCCGAATTTGTTGCACATCGCGTGGAACGGGCAAGCGGCCCGTTCCCTCGTGTGCGTGCGTACGCGTGTGTACGCGTAGAGTAGGCAAGCGGCCTGCTCTCAGACGCAAACTTTTGTTTACGTGGAGCAAAGTCGTTGCTCCGCGTAAACACCACAGATCGCAGACCGCGCGATCGGCCGGCGAATTCTCGGTGCGGCCGAGAATTCGTAGGAGCGCGCGCGTTAGCGTTCACGCGCGGCTCCGCTCGGCTACACTCGGGCGCGTTCGGAGCATTCGGCTCGCGCGCCCGACATCTACTAACTTCTCCGGGACGCGGACATTTGTAATTTCTTTTACGGAGGCAATAAAGGCCCCCGACTTGCTTTTTACATGTTCGCGTCATTCTCTCGAGTAGTCCGTGGGACTACTCGACAAACCTTCCTCATCCCTAACCTCCCGGATACCGCCACTCTATCGTAGAGCTGGGCGGCCGGCATCAGCTGTCCAAGGCGCCAAAAGAATTCTTTTTAAGTTCTTTGCAAAGAATAAAAAAAGAACTCTTAAAGAATACGTTTGAATGCTTTAAGAAATCTGCCTATGTCCGCTTAATTGGCTTTATTGAGCAACAAAAAATATTATTAAAGAATTGTTTTTGTTTTTAATGTGTTCAAAAAGTTGTTGTTGAAAAAGAACACTCCGGGAGTTGTTTAGGAGCTCTTTAGGTACTCTTAACAAATTAATTTAAGAATTTATTATTCCTAACCGAAAATTGGAAGTAGTTCTTCAAGAGTTTTAAAAGTATCTACAACAAACATACTCAAAGGAGTTATTTTAGAGTTCTAAAGATATTCGTGATGAATATACTCAAAAGATTTCTTTAAGAGTTCTTTAAGAGTTTTAAAGTTATTCGTAATGAAAACATATTCATGGTAACATAAACAATTTGATAAAAGCACCTTTTAAACTCATGGAACATTAGAAATTCTCAGTCTCCTGTATTTTGCTCATAAAGAGCTCTTTAAGTGTATTTAAGTACTTTTCGATGGCTAAAAAGAATTCCTCAGAAGTTCATAAAAAACTCTTTATGAATACGGAATTCAGACGGCAAGTAGTACGAAAAGAGCTCTTCTTTAATACACCAATTCAAGCAGAAATTCTGTAACGTAATTCAAATCAATCTTACTGCGCGTGCACTGCAATGATGCGCGACTGCGGCACGCGTTTGGAGATGTGTAGCAAAACTTTTTTAAGTTCCGCATCAAAAAAAATATTTAGTAAAAAAATTATCAGCCGATAACAAAATAAACTTGATTGATACAACTAAATATTTAGTTGCAAGTAACAAATCTTTTAGTGAAAATTACAAAATATTTAGTGAACGATGTATTTTGTTTTTTTTTTACACTATGCTACTTATATTTACATATCTTATATATTATACTTATTTTTTAAAATAGTGTATTATATATAATTTAAAAATGGTTTTTAATTAATATCTTTAATATATTTCTCATGATAGTCTAACTCCTAGACCATATATGTTCAATGAACAATTTTTGTACTACAAATTTGATTTTACAAAGTGATTTAAATTATATTTTTATTGTACTATAATTTATTTTAAATTGATAACAAACACAAATATGTATAAAGATCGGCATGCCCTTAAATAAAAAAAAAAATTTCTTTCGATGAGATTCGAACCTGCCACATTCCGATTAAGAGTCCAACACCTAGTCCAGTTGACCACGAGTCCTTCTTACTATATTATATTTATTTCGTACTTAAGAAGATACGAAAACCAAATTCGCAAAATCTGCCGTATTGGGTTTAAGATTATATGAGCAAAAAATATTCAGTGATGGTATAAATTATAAAATACCTTATAGGTTATAAACTACAAATTTCAAACCTTTGTTGTATTTCATTAAAATATTAGACTAGAGTAATACAGAGAGAGAGAGAGAGAGAGAGAGAGAGAGAGAGAGAGAAAGAGAGAATTCAAATAATTTTATTTACATATCTTTACCTGCTATTGACATTTTACCAACAGTGGTTTTGACATTTCTCTTTAGTGAAATATGCAATAGATATTCACCAACACTGGTTTTCACATTTCTCTTTAGTGAAATATGCAATTGACATTCACCAACAGTGGTTTTCACATATTCAGCAGTGAATTGTCACATATTCGCAGTGAAAAAAATTTCACATATGAAATATGTAAAATTTTGACATATTCAGATTTAGAGAGTATCGGTACCACAAATTCCCTTGTGCAGTAATGTCAGCGAGGGTTTCCCCAAGCTCAAGCAGGAGGTCGAATGGATGATTCAAGATCAGATGACGCTGTGCCATTACCCGGTGATCTGCATCTGCGAGGGGGCAGAGAACAATCAACCAGATGAGGCTTCCCTCAATACTATAGAGTGCATCATCGAGATGGTGAAAGGACTTGGGGAAAATGACACTCTGATTGTTGTGGTGGTGGCTCAGCCCTTCTTTTTCAACCCAGGCCAGTGGTCAGCGCTGAGAGTAAAAAAGAATTGTGCAAGTGATTGCAAAATGCCGGAGCTAGTATCAACAAACTAAACTTAGTTAAATTAAATCTATCAGGTAACAATAAAATTTTTTTATTTAATGACTACGGAAATTATCAACATGCATATTCGGTATTCATTGTTAGTTTACTATATTTTTATGATTCTAAATGGTATTAAGTGCAGACAATAATTACTAATACAGTAAAATAAAATATTTACAATTTGGAGTACAGTTTTTCTATGGACTGTGTAGGCTTGGTGTTCTGTCATTTGTAATTTTATTCTTTACCAATTTAATTTCTTCAAAATTTGTGATTATTTGAATTAAGTAAGCTAAATTAAATAAATAAACATACTTAAATCAATTGGAACATTTTCAGTCTAAGTATATTGGAACTGGTCACGCGGATACCACAAAATATGAGTGGATGGTGAATCAGCATAGAGATTCTTGTAGTTTCTACATGGGTCACTATGATTTGTTGAATTTCTTCTCAATCGCTGAAAATGAACTAAAAGCATGAGTACGGTTCAATCTTATGGAAAAGATGTTGCAGCCTTGTGGCCCACTACCTGAAAAAACCACATGACTAAGACAAGCGCATTTAACAAAGTTTTATAATAGGATTAATTTCAAGAAATAAGACACACGTATAAAACAAATGTGTAAATTTGATAAAAAAAATCAAGATGCGCGGTAGCGCTTCGCTGCCGTACAAAAGAGAATGCTGTTGCGCATCTTTTTTGTAGGACAGCGAAGCGCTACTGCGCATGTTGTTTTGATTTTGATTTTGACATGTCAAGAGGTTGGCAAGAGGTTTAGGCAGAGCATTGATTTTAAATAAATGTGAAGAAGTTTAATTTAAATATAAATGTGAAGAAGTTTAATTTAAATATAAACGTGAAGAAGTTTAATTTAAATATAAATGTGAAGAAGTTTAAGATCAAGAACACCTCTATATCCGCAGAGTTTTCAAGTAAAGTGGAATAATGCTAAACTTTTCAAAATTGGAACACCAGTATTGTCATCTTTATGTATGCCTTTAGGAATGAAGGCAGAAGATAATTTAATAAAATTAGTTGCTGTAACACCAGGGGCTAGTTTATTGCTGAGATACACCACAAGATGATATAGTACAAACAAATCTTGCAGGATTTGTACGTGTGTACGTATTATTTTAGTACTGAAGTATCCTTATTTTTAAATACAATTCTTCTTTGCTTTCCAATCTAATAAATAAATTTCTCTGAGTTTATTAACAAAATAATTTTTGTTTTAGGACCAGTGTGGATGTTGAGCGTCAAACATTCACAATGTTAAGTCCACAACCAAGGCCACTCCTAAATCGTATTTGTATAAAACCAGCTTTCAAAAAAAGGAAGACACGTCGTGGCGAAAAAAGTCGACATAAGTATCTGAATGAATGAATTCTGATTACTTACGGTTTGCGTTAAAAAAGTATTATGGTTATGGTTACGATAGTACCCAATAATGTTATTGGATAATTTTATTACTACCAATTGCTATTATTCATGAATAATCGTTTTAAAAATCGGTAATTAAAATATCACTAATTAGGTTATTGCTTTCCGAAATATCATTTATTATTTGATAGCGTGATAGTACTAAGTGGGTAATAAAATTGTTACATTAGATTGTTACGTGCAAAAGCGCGTAACTGTATATGTTAATATACAGGGTGTTCGAAATGTTCCGGACCCCCCACTTATAACATAAAGTAAGCATTTTGGAAAAAAATGTTAAATACAAAAGTTGTTAAGTTTTGAAGGTTGAACTAAATGATGACCTTGGATTTGTTATTGGTTATCATTTTCAAGGTCATTTAAAGGTCATCTTCAGTTTTTTAAATAGGGACCCCTATTTTTTATTTCAGATTCTGAAAGAGCACAAAATTTTACATCTGGATATGTATCCATGTTATGGCTCAAAATGACCTACAGAGGTCATTTAGTGGTTAAATGATTATTTAGTAGCAGAAAGCCAAGAAATCCCGATTATTAAGAACTTTGGGTGTATTTGACGAAAAGAAAAAAAAAATTTCGTACTTTAATACTAAAGTACATAATTTGATTTTCTAGGACGAACTTTATGGTCACTTTAAAATTGGCCTTCATTTTTAAGGTCATTTGAAAGTTATCTTCAGCTTATTAAAAAGGGACTCATTTTGTATTCCGGATTCTGGAGGAGCATTAAATTTTAGGTCTGGAGATATGTACAATATCCACGTCATGGCTCGAAATGATCTACATAGGACACTTGGGGGTTATTAATTTCAAAAGCAAAATAATCTAACCGTTTTACATGAACAGTTTTTATTGCAATAATTTTTTGCAAGGGTTACGAGTTTCTACGCATGATTCATAGCATTTTCAGGATCGTTACTTGTACCTTAGAAGATTTTGCTCACTATTCTTTTTAGGAATCAGTTCATTTATAATTGTTAATTAACAATTGTTTACTCCTATTTACTTTTCTGTTTTCAAGAGTTAAGTGAAGTTCTCTTACTTCGAAATTCAGATAATTGTATTAATTTTCAATAATTGTACTTTTAATCGTAGTGAAAAATCGCACATCTTACTGAACGAGAAAGAATATCTTTGTTGATAATGCGAGGGTGGGGTGATCAAGAGAGAGGTTACAAACAGGTACAGCGTTTATTCAATGAAACATTCAGAGTTGAAGAAAACAACCCTATTTCAAAAAGTACCGTAATTCGTACAATTAGACGTTTTGAAGAGACATGTGGTATTAAAGATCGTCCTAAATCAGGTAGATCCAAATCATCGTCTAATGATGAAAAGAGCTTAGACGTATTACAATCATTTATTGAGGACCCCCATTGCAGCATCAGACGTTGTGCACAACAGCATGAAATGGGAGCTGCATCTGTGCACAAAATTTTGAAACTCAACAAATGGCATCCTTTCAAATTAAAGTTGGTACAGGAATTATCTGAAGATGATTTTGATAGAAGGGTAGAGTTTTGTGATGTAATGATGCAAATGATATCTGATGATCCTTTGCTCCTCAATAACATTGTTTTCTCTGATGAAGCCACGTTTGAGTTAAGCGGAACAGTGAACAGACATAATTGTCGATACTGGAGTAACATCAATCCACATTGGATGAGAGCGGACCACACGCAACATCCTGAAAAAGTAAATGTTTGGGCTGGCATATTTAATGGAAGAGTACTTGGCCCTTTCTTTATTAAAGGTAATTTAAATGCTGCAATGTATGAAAACATGCTTCGAGACCAAATTATACCTGCTATACGGAATTTAACGGGTGGAAATCTGGACGAAATTTTCTTCCAACAGGATGGTGCTCCTGCACACTACGGTATTCATGTTCGCCGATATTTAGATGCAACATTTCATGATAGATGGATTGGGCGGAGAGGTACAATTGAATGGCCACCTCGGTCCCCAGACCTAACGCCTCTTGATTACTTCCTTTGGGGATACTTGAAGGATTAAGTTTATGTTATAAAACCACGTGACTTGGATGAATTACGCCAAAGAATCACTGATGAAATAGACTTGATACCTCAGCAAATCTTGCGAAATGTTGTTGCAGCCTTTTACAATCGGTTAGCACATTGCCAAACTGTAAATGGGCAACTATTTGAACAGTTGTTGTAAAAAGTTCCTGTCAATGACATTTTAAAAAAATTCAGTTTGGGCAAATAGTCCACTGTCTTGATTTAGTTAGCTGGGCCGCCGATAGTCCTGCCTTAGCTGACTGGGCCGCTAGTGTTCTTGTCTTAGTAGGCTGGGCCGCCGATGGTCTTGCCTTAGTTGGCTGGATCACCCATGATGTTACCTTAATTAGTTGTACCTCCCGTGCCTGAGCAATAAGGCTCATTTTGATTAGACATTTTTTTATATATCATTTTCTCCCCGAGGTATGTAGTTGTTGGGCCTAAGGCTTATTTTGATTAGACATTATTTTATTTATCATTTTCCCCCCCGAGGTATGTAGTTGTTGGGCCTAAGGCTTATTTTGATTAGACATTTTTTTATTTATCATTTTCTTCCCCGAGGTATGTAGTTGTTGGGCCTAAGGCTTATTTTGATTAGACATTTTTTTATTTATCATTTTCTCGCCCGAGTTATGTGGTTGTCTGGCCTAAGGCTTATTTTACGCCAGTGTCAATTACACCTTCTACAATCCTAATGCAGAATTTAGCGCTGGTGCAAAATGGAGAATTACAACTAGGAGGCTTAATTTGGAAAACTAAAGTTAACCTTCAAATGACCTTGAAAATCAAGGGCAATGTCAATTTAACGCCACCATAAAGTTTGTCTTGCAAAATCAAATTACTTTAGTATTGGTCAGATACGCTCAAAGTTCTTAATAATCGGGATTTCTTGGCTTTCTGCTACTAAATAATCATTTAACCACTAAATGACCTCTGTAGGTCATTTTGAGCCATAACGTGGGTACATATCCAGATGTAAAATTTTGTGCTCTTTCAGAATCTGAAATAAAAAATAGGGGTCCCTATTTAAAAAACTGAAGATGACCTTTAAATGACCTTGAAAATGATAACCAATAACAAATCCAAGGTCATCATTTAGTTCAACCTTCAAAACTTAACAACTTTTGTATTTAACATTTTTTTCCAAAATGCATACTTTATGTTATAAGTGGGGGGTCCGGAACATTTCGAACACCCTGTATACAGCTATTTGCTTAAGCCGTTACGTTCCTTTGGAAATAAATTTCCAAAGCGATTGGGTTAATGAAAACCCGTGTCGGCACTGCGCGTCCCGTACGGGCCCGCCTCTGGTTAGAAGTTGCTATTTGGCTCTGAAAAGGGTTTAAGGTTTTTCGAAAATGACGGAAATTTGTATAATTAAAGGTTGATTTTATTTCAAAGTATTTCTGGGTACGCCGGGCTCGGTGTTTACGAACACGCGGAACGGCGTGTACAGACTGGGTAGAGCCGTTGTAGACGGACCCTTATACTCGGCTAGGGTTCGCTAGTGTACCCTGTCGCTAAAAATGGCGTTATAAAATGACGTTATAATATGACGTTATTAATAACGTTATTGCTGAGGCTACAATTTTGGACCTTTTTTTAACGTTATTCAATAACGTTATTTTCCGATTACAGTAGAAAACTCTATTTTAACGTTATTTTTCGCTATGAAATAACGTAATTTTCAGCTTTGTGGGGTATTTGGCTTGAACAATGACGTTATTTCTAGATCTTAAATCCGCACATCAAATGACGTTATTCGTTAATGAAGTGTAGATACGAAGAACGTCATTTTTACCATAAAAAATGTTGTACGGATTATAACGTTATTTCTGCAATATACAGCATGCTTAGTAAATAACGTCATTTTTTCTAGTTTTGTAGTGGCCATTAACGTAATTTTCTTTTGGTCCGCTGAAGCAAAAAATAACGCTATTTTCGCAATGCACGTAGGTCCGTACAAAAACGTCATTTTCCAAAATTCAAGGAAGTTTGCACAATGACGTCATTTTTGCAAAGAGAATTCCCTGTGCGGAATAATGTCATCGCACAAGACTATTTTCCGCTATAAAATAACGTTATTTTCAGCATTGTGGGGTATTTTGCTTGATCAATGATGTTATTTCTAGAATATAAATCCGCACATGAAATGATGTTATTCGTTAATGAAGTGTAGATACGAAGAACGTCCTTTTTTCTGTAGAAATGCTGAACGGATTATAACGTAATATACAGCATGCTTTGTAAATAACGTCATTTTTCCTAGTTTTCCTAATTTTTGGGAATTTGACTAAGTTCATCACCTAAAATATTTCTAAGTCCTTGAAAAAAATTATTTTTGTAGAACCATGTTTTAACGCGTTTTGGACCATTTCCTGTCGATATAAATTGTCGAATTTCGCGAGTGTTTTGTGAGGTACCACATAAACTTACGTAAATTACATTAATGCCCACGCATTTTGCTCTTTTTGGTCAGCAATGGCAAAAATAAAAAAAGAAGTTAAATTATGCTCGGTGAGCAACGATTTATACATTTTAGTGGAATTCCTAAATGTAACCGAGCCATCTAATAACAAACCTTTAACCAACACTGAATATTTGAACCAGCTAGTAAAAGGAAAATATTTGAATATTTCATCAGTCGTAGAAGAAGAGAAAATCGTCAATTGAATTTGCCAATCAACTGCGACTTTAGTACAGCTTCCAAAATGAAAATAAAATTATAAAATGCAAAATTTGATCAGCATCCAGCTAAAATGATAGCTGTAGGTGTTAAGTAATATACTGTGGATGTGTACACATGTATATATATGTGTATATATATTTTTTTTCTTGACAAGTGATTTTTTGTACAAAATATCAACTGAATACTTTCCTTGTTCATTTTTTTATACGAAGGGTCCATAGGCAACAAATTTTGAACATATAAGTATCTATAGACTATAGAAAGTCACTCAACAAGCTATAAAAGGGAATACAAGAACCAAAGAAAGAAATTGGATTGACCGTTGTAAATATTTTTATCATCTGGACCCTTCGTATAAAGAAATCAAGAAGGATAATCTTAATTATGTATTCCGTATAAAAATTTTGTGCGAGCACATAGCACGATTAGGTGTGTATAAGGTTAAGAAGATCCTAATACAATTGAGGCGATACTGCGCTTCTTGAATCTCTTGCCTTGTGCACGAACACACATGAATTTGGCAAGCGTTGACATCAGGTAAGCTAACGTAAGCTACATTAATGTCATCTGATCGCGCCACGTCTTCTTGCATTTTGCCTTTTTAGTCAGCAATGGCAAAAATATAAGTATCTAGAGTAAAGAAAGTCACTTGACAAGTTATAATAGGGAATACATAAGACTCGAAGGGAAAATACAATGTGTACAAGATAAATAATTGTAAACGCATAAAGATATTCACTCACAGAAGAATATTTTCTCTTAACTTTCTTTTCTCAAGATATTTAGAGGTACAATGATTTTCTCCTATTGTCCCATCATATAAAGAAACAAGCAAGAAAGTCTTCAATTAGTATTCTGTAAAAAAAGTTAATCGATATGCTATAAAAGGGAATTCAAGATACAAAGAAAGAAATTAGATTGACCGGTGTAAATATTTTTATCATCTGGACCCTTTGTATAAAGAAATCTACAAGAATAATCTTAATTTCGTATTCCGTACAAAAAATTAGTAAATCTTAAAAAAATTGACACTGGTCAATATAATTTCTTTTTTTCGAGTCTTGTATTCCCTTTTATAGCGTGTCAAGTGATTTTTTCTTACAAAATACTAACTGACTTTCCTGTTGATTTTTTTAGCCGATGGGCCCATTAGAGAACTTTTTTGAAAGTACAAATATCTGGAGAAAAGAAAGTCACATGCAAAGATGTAAAGGGGAATACAAGACTCAAAAAAAATAAATTATATTGACCGGTGTCAATATTTTTATCATTTGCTAATTTTTATACGGAATACATAATTAAGATTATCCTTCTTGATTTCTTTATACGAAGGGTCCAGATGATAAAAATATTTACAACGGTCAATCCAATTTCTTTCTTTGGTTCTTGTATTCCCTTTTATAGCTTGTTGAGTGACTTTCTATAGTCTATAGATACTTATATGTTCAAAATTTGTTGCCTATGGACCCTTCGTATAAAAAAATGAACAAGGAAAGTATTCAGTTGGTATTTTGTACAAAAAATCACTTGTCAAGAAAAAAAATATATATACACATATATATACATGTGTACACATCCACAGTATATTACTTAACACCTACAGCTATCATTTTAGCTGGATGCTGATCAAATTTTGCATTTTATAATTTTATTTTCATTTTGGAAGCTGTACTAAAGTCGCAGTTGAATGGCAAATTCAATTGACGATTTTCTCTTCTTCTACGACTGATGAAATATTCAAATATTTTCCTTTTACTAGCTGGTTCAAATATTCAGTGTTGGTTAAAGGTTTGTTATTAGATGGCTCGGTTACATTTAGGAATTCAACTAAAATGTATAAATCGTTGCTCACCGAGCATAATTTAACTTCTTTTTTAATTTTTGCCATTGCTAACCAAAAAGAGCAAAATGCGTGGGCATTAATGTAATTTACGTAAGTTTATGTGGTACCTCACAAAACACTCGCGAAATTCGACAATTTATATCGACAGGAAATGGTCCAAAACGCGTTAAAACATGGTTCTACAAAAATAATTTTTTTCAAGGACTTAGAAATATTTTAGGTGATGGACTTAGTCAAATTCCCAAAAATTAGGAAAACTAGGAAAAATGACGTTATTTACAAAGCATGCTGTATATTACGTTATAATCCGTTCAGCATTTCTACAGAAAAAAGGACGTTCTTCGTATCTACACTTCATTAACGAATAACATCATTTCATGTGCGGATTTATATTCTAGAAATAACATCATTGATCAAGCAAAATACCCCACAATGCTGAAAATAACGTTATTTTATAGCGGAAAATAGTCTTGTGCGATGACATTATTCCGCACAGGGAATTCTCTTTGCAAAAATGACGTCATTGTGCAAACTTCCTTGAATTTTGGAAAATGACGTTTTTGTACGGACCTACGTGCATTGCGAAAATAGCGTTATTTTTTGCTTCAGCGGACCAAAAGAAAATTACGTTAATGGCCACTACAAAACTAGAAAAAATAACGTTATTTACTAAGCATGCTGTATATTGCAGAAATAACGTTATAATCCGTACAACATTTTTAATGGTAAAAATGACGTTCTTCGTATCTACACTTCATTAACGAATAACGTCATTTGATGTGCGGATTTAAGATCTAGAAATAACGTCATTGTTCAAGCCAAATACCCCACAAAGCTGAAAATTACGTTATTTCATAGCGAAAAATAACGTTAAAATAGAGTTTTCTACTGTAATCGGAAAATAACGTTATTGAATAACGTTAAAAAAGGTCCAAAATTGTAGCCTCAGCAATAACGTTATTAATGACGTCATATTATAACGTCATTTTATAACGTCATTTTTAGCGATAGGGTAGGGCCGCCTTTACGCAAGCAGACACACAGCTGATTGCATTAATTTACCTTGGAGGTTGTTGAAGTGTTTTATTATTCAAGGAGTCTATTTGGATTAATAGTGGCGAGTGCATGTGTCAGATAAGTATTTGATTAATTTTTAAATGACTCTTGGTTTATTGTATGGAGAAGGAGGGAGAGAGAGTGCAGCTGGGAATTAAATTTTTGATGAATAGAATAAGTTTGTTACTTTTGAAAAGGTTCAAAGGGTGTCCAATTTGCTTGATTGAGTGTGAAGGAGAGTTTGTTTAATGAGAACTTCTGTGGTTTTAGCACTCGATACTTTGTGTGCTTTTTATTGTAGGTTGCCAAGGATTGGAGTCGAGGAGCTTTCCAGGGACCTGCAACCTATGTGTTGATTCAAGAAGAAATAAGTTCCTTGGACTGATTGGCTGCTGCAGAGGTGATGGTTGCTTCGACGAAGAACCTTGTATCTAAGCCTGGTCAGACCTGGCTGATACACAACACTTGTCGTGCCACTTATGTGAGGCTCGTCACCTGTGCGAGACTCGTCACCAAGAGGAAGGTTGGAAGCTGGACTCGTTGTGCCATCTCAGTATGACTAGCAGCCAGAAGATGGTTACAATGTGGTGGACTATGCCCTCTGATTCCAAGCTTCAGATTTGGCGTAAAAGTTGCCAGCGAGTTTATAGTTTTCTTCAGTGAAGTATGATAGTGTTGAGTGGAGTGGACTGTATTCGAGGGAGAACAGGATGTAGGGACTCGAGTCTTGTCTAAAATATATTGTACTATTTGACTGGGTTGAATGAAAACTTTGACACCTGGGCTCGTTCGTTTCTGCTTCAGTAAGTGCTCGGTGCTTCGGTTACTATTAGTTAGGTTGGATATATAAATTTTTAAATGTAAAACTTTATGTGTGTTTTTAGATTGTATTTGAATTTAATGCAATCAGTGTAGTCTGTCAATTTTGTGCAGTTATTCGAAAAGAGGTTGTTCGTTTAAATCTTATTCGCGTTAATCATACTTTTAACTAGGTCTATAGGTGAATCTAATCTCCGGTTACAAAGTTAAATTATTACAAAAATAAAAATGTGAATCTGAGGTTAAATTCAGATTTGCTTTATATTGAGTGTTGTAAAATTTTGTTTATATATCTGTGCACGAGTTCTGGAATTTAGTTTATTATTTAAAAGAAATGTAGTGAATGAATTTATTTAGATTTGGAAATTTTAATTGAATGTGTTCGTGCAAGGTTGAAAAGAAAAGGAAAAATTGTGAAAATTTCTAAATCTTTAACAATTAATAAAATAGTGTGATTCAAAAAGGTCAATTCTTTGTAAAATCAAAGTGATTATGGTGAAATTAATTTAAGTATAAATGCTTATTAAAACTTTGTTGCCAATTTTGTAAATTCTTCTAAGTTATTATTTAGATTAAAGAAATTGATTTAGTTCTTTGTGTTACGATAACGATTGTAAATGTATATATATATATATATATATATTTAGTATTATAAAATTATTAAATTATTTTGTATCTATATAAAATATATGTATGTATAATTTTAATTATAATCAAAATAACTTACGAGGTGAGTGTAGATTGCCACGAAGACCACGAGCTCCTTCAAGAGGGGAAGTACTTGGGCTGGTTGAGGTGGAACTGGTCACCCAACGTATTCGCGGATTGATCTCGCGAACTCGATTCCCGACGGTGTAAAATCGATTGCTTAAGATAAAGTAATAAATTTTCTATAAATGTTGAAAGCGCAAAAGAATACTAAAAATCTCGAGGAGTTGACGAGCGAACTGGTGTCTCGAACTGCCTGAGAAGGACTGCCACGAGATCGTGCATTTCTTGTTTAGCGATAAGAAATGCAAGATCAGGAAAGTCCTTCTTTGATGGTTTTTCTAAGTGTTGGTCTGTTTAGCTACATGGTTTGAATGTTTCAATGTCCGGTGTCACGCCGCACGGTGTAGTAACAGGCAAAAGGAAAATTCCTTCGTCTAAAATTTTTAATCGACTAAAATAAATTTTTAATTCCATAACGTAACATAGATACACTGGCTTTTTTAAATGCTGCATGTATTTTGTTCACATTCATCTGGTGCATGTATTTTGCACATTTGAATGAGATGCATGTATTTTGCACACGTTAATTTGGTGCATGTATTTTGCACATATTAACATGGTGCATGTTTTTGCACATTTTTAAAAGTTGCTGTAAAAAAATGCAATTTGCTTTACATGCACAAATATTTCGGAGGTTGATGTTACTATACGGTGATAATCATCTAGTCACGTGTCATTTAATTTACGGTTAATTATGTGTTTAGTCATATATTTTTAATAAATTAATGAAGCTTGTCGCGTGAACAAGCACTTTAAGAACTAAGTGGATAATAAAAATTGTTACATTAGATACACTGGCTGTTTTAAATGCTGCATGTATTTTGCTCACATTCATCTGGTGCATGTATTTTGCACACGTTAATTTGGTGCATGTATTTTGCACATTTTAACGTAGTGCATGTTTTTGCACATTTTTAAAAGTCGATGTAAAAAAATGCAACTAGCTTTACATTCAGAAAAATTTCAGAAATAGATAAATGAAATAAATAAAAAGACTATTAAGATAATTTCTTTTATTACTTTGATTACATTTTGTACCTTTTATAAAGGTATTAAGGTAAAGTACCCAAAACCGGGTCACTTTTTCAGACTAGTAAATAACAAATGGCATGTACGGAATGTAGAAATGAATTGCTCGGAAAATTCTTAGTGTAATCATTAATTTATCATCTATCTTGCCGATTTATATAAAAAGTAACTTGTTTGCATGCTCTTTTATACTAAATAAATAACTTTTAAGAAGCGGTTCCTAAATTTGGACACTCTATATCAAGCTGGGAGCGAAACGTGGACAGTAACGAATCCCTAAGGATGGACAATCTCAATTTACACTAGAAAACGTATGTCCTGCTTTTGGGTCTAGCGATCTAAGAGGTATCCTGAAGCTGGACGCATAAATTTAACTGTAACGTAACCTCAAAAAGTTTCAAACTCCTTTAAATTTAATTGAAAGAGTAATTTCATAAAATATTGATGTGACCGTATAGCTAATAGTACAAATAATGCTAACAAATAAATTTTGTACCGTTGTAATCTTTTACTATACTAATTTTTTGTTGTCCATCTTTAGGTTCCATTCTAGAAGGTGTCTAGCTTTCGAGTACTTTACATTATAATTAAAAAATAATTAATTTTGTGGAATTGCCTAAAAAACAAAATTCTAAAAAATTAAAAATTACAAAAATAAAAAATAAGTGAATTGAAGAGTTTAAAAATGTTAAAATATTAGCGAATTTTTTTCTCAGAAACTATGCGTTTCGTCAAAAAAATGTTGTATGCATTTTTTATTCAAAATTTGTTGCTCTATGCGATTACCCTCGAAAGTCAAACGCAAGGTGAAATCCAAGGTCACTATTCAATTCCTTGAGAAAAGTTACCTTTACATTGACCTTCATCTTGTCCAAAATCAGTTTACCTGGAAAATTATTAAGGTGTTCCGGTACTTGGCCCACCCTGTATAATAAACGGATGACAGAGGAATTCATCGCTTTTTGGTTAACGGAAATAAGATTATTTTGTTAATTAATTTTTAGTTTATGGGTTTATCGATTAATACGCGTTACCTTGTATTTCAAGAATATGCATCGGCAAAATTTGATTTTTATTGTTATTCTATTCAAAATGGCGTTGCAAATGAAAAATGTTATTTTTAACATTGTCACATTTTTTACTCGAAAACTATGGACTTTCATAAAACTTTCTTTACAATAAAATTGGCTTAGAATTAGTTAAAGAATTCTTTCAAATTTGTTCAGATTGATCTTGTGCAAAATTTTGCATTTTTCGAAAAATGAAAAAATCAAAATTTAATAAAACGTCCTTAAAAAATATGAAAAAAATTGGGAGCATTCTTCACTGAAGTCTAAGAAATTTTTGTCTTTTTGCAATTTTTTTAAAACCTTATAAATTTTGAGAGAACATATGATGAAAAAATAGAAGAAAAAAAAATTTGATTTTGCGAATTATTGAAAAACTGAAAGTTTCTATACAAAATTTGGAACAACAAAAATCTCTTGGAATTTAACGAAGAATACTCTCAATTCATTTCAGATTTTTTAAGGCCGTTTTTCCATATTCGGGTTTTTTGATTTTTTGAAAAATGAAAAATTGCACAAGATCAATCTGAATAAATTTGAGAAAATTATTTAGCTAATTCTTGTATAATAAATCTTCGTATAATAAATCTGTGAATGTTAAAAAATAATTGAATTCGGATGCCATTTTGAATTGGATAACAATAAAAATCAAGTTTTCGGATGCATATTTTTCAAGTACAAGTATCGTGATTCACGTATTTATGACATAAAAAGTTGCGTACACTTTCGCAGATTATTCAAATTAGGTTTGAAAAAAATCCAACTGCAACGGCATGCCACTGCAACAAGTGCACATTTTTTATATTTTTTTAAAAATAATAAACCAAGCGTTATTTTTAGAAACTTTTGTTACCGCCAATGTAAAGAGCGACCTCGAAAATAGTAACATAGGCACGTTAGGTAAAAGTCCATTGTTCGTTATAAAATTATCCACCTTCGAAGTCATCGTTAAAATTTTGTACGTTTGGGTTAACGCAAATTCCAAGTAGATTTGTTGGTCCTAGGGTTATCGGTTATACAGTGATCAAGTACATAACATAAATTTTTAAACAAAGTCGTGTTAATATTATTATTATTATTATTAATATTATTATTATAATTATTCTTCTCTAAATACGATTAACTTAAAATACATGAAATAACGTAAACCCTTTTTTATATTTAAAACCACTGTTTTATATATCAAAAAGTTTGTATTGTTTGTTTCGAGGTTAGCAATGTGCACAAGTGCCTACCGTGCAATCATCGGTAATGCACTGAGTGCTACAGTCGAATTGAGCCACAGCACAAGTGTCCACTTTGTAGGCAGTGGATTAGTCGATATTTTCCTTATACTGAAGAAAATGCAATTGCAGGTATGAAAATAACTTCTTGGTACTATTTTTATTTCAATCAGTAATTGACACAATTTTTGTATTTGCAGTTTTAAGTGAATCAGATGAGTAGGACATAAATTTGGCGGAATGAATTGTTGCCAATAGTTGGATGTACATATGTATTATATAAATATTATATATGAATAATACAAATAATGTAGTCCAAGTTTTCGATTAAGAATTTCATTATTGTTCGCGATTTGCATTTTGAATAGCGCACGCCCTCATGATTATCGACCGAGTTCATGCGCGCGTCGCTGCTCTGACGCGCCGACTAGCACTGCATTCAGGAACATGCTTGCTCCGACGATTTACGCGCCTAAGGTAGCGTCTCTACGCTACGCCTGCCTCTTTCCGTTCGCCCCTCGACCAGCTCGGACGCTTCTACACCCGCTCATCAAGACGCTCTTTTCGTACTGCTCATTCCCAGCTTTATTCATCACCGCATCACGGCATCACCACACTGGCTCATCTCTCAGACAATCGGCTCAGTACTCAAGTACCATTCTACGCTCAAATATCTCAAGTGAATTGTATTTTGAGGTTAAAGTACGCTCATTCCACTTGGGCTCAAAATAAATCAATCACAGCTCAAAACTTGCATGAGTTTATTGAATTCCCCGCCCTCTGTAACTACCATGATCCTTACATACACAAAAAATCTCCAACATTTGGATGTGGTAGTTTACAGCGGGTGCGTGCGTGTACGTGTAAACGACGCACTTCTCATACAACGGTGATACAGGAGTGTGTGCGGAGCTCTACGGATAACCCTGCACAATTCTTTCTCTCAGTAGCCGCTCAACTACCTGATTGTGGTCGAGTAGAAGGCACCGTCAACCAGCAACAGCGGAACGACCCTCAAGGTGCACGTTGTCTAGGACACCAAGAAGTTCAAGCACATTTGCTCAGCCTCAATTTCTAACCTCAACACCGAAGACGCCCACCGCGCGGAGCGCGACCGTAGGAGCTCAGCCCTCTCGCCGCCACCGATCACTTGCTCTTATCAGCCGCATTTCATTGTAATATGCCCAGCGTTTCTAGCGTTGAAAGTTCAACTGTGTTGTATGTTGGAAGTTCAGTGTGTGGCCAAAAGCACCGTACCATGCTTCATCAATCTCGTTCACCATCTCAAGCTCAGCATCAATCCACACAACAGCCACCAACTTCAGCTGCTACTCAACCTGCTCATGCATCAAGCTCAGATGCTCATTAAAATGTCGGTGCAGTCGTCTACTCAACGCTCAATTCATCCAACAGCTCATCTCATTAAATTTGCTCAAGCCACTGCTCAGCTCATCACATGGCAATCTCAATGAAGCAACGCTCTTAGGTACAGCCATCGCTAAGCTCAGAACATCATTGTAAGATCATTACGTCCGTCGCATTATTGATTCTGAATCTGAGCTAACGTTCGTCACTGAACATCTGGTGAATCAATTCAAGCTCCCACGTCATCCATCATCATTTGTGTCCATAGCTAACAATTTTTAATTCCAATAACATCAACATTTCTTGGAGCTAAAATAACACTGTCATAAAAACTTTAATCCTTCGGGTCTATTAAGTTTCAAAAAAAAAAAAAATTTCATCTATAATATTTCCGTTTTATATAATTGATTTTGGTATTTTTATTATATCATTATCTCTTTCACATAAGAGGAGGTTGGAGACATAACAGATTCCGACGTTATCAACTGATATCTTTTAACGGCGTTCTTTGTTTTTCTCATCTATTACTGTATAAAATTATGTAAGATTTTTCAATTGTACTTCAAATCGACAATAGAATTGGGCACAACTCATATTTATTAAAATATTCAACAAAAAAAGAAAACTGAATTATCAGGTGATAAAACAGTATTAAATTTTCCTTAATAACTTACTAGAATATAAGTTGTCCCCAATTCTGCAGTTTATTTGAAGTGCAACTGCAAAATCTTAGAATATTCTATCCTATAATCGATGAGAAAAGCGACGAACGCAATCGAAAATATTGAACGGTAAAACAGGACTCCGACCTCCCCTTAATGGTAATTTAAACGTTGTATGTACAGTTTTTTCTCCTTCAATAAATTTGCTGCTATACCTGTCCATGCAACTGGCAATACATTTTTCTTATGTTTATTACAATATCAAATTAATAAATTGAGCAAATAACTTTTACCACTTCTACCAAGACCATCTATAAATATACATTTACTGTTAATACTTCCGTTAAGGGTATGCCTAAATAGTAGTAATTGCCTAATACTTTTGCACGAAAGGAACTACGATAATATATTTTCTTATTTTATTCAAAAAAGTGATCCGTTACATCTGAGGTGCAACTTATAAAGAGTATTTTAAGCCTGGTCTGGTGACATAAAAGTCATCGTACAGAAAAAAAAAGCTACGGCAAGTGAATAAATAAATAAAGATATAAGATATTTTTGGTGGAACAATAGTAGAGCTAAGGAGCTCTGTTTATATTCTAATAGTGTATAAAGCCCTCCCCCCTGGGTTAAATTGAAAAAAATACACTTTCCAGTATAATAGGTATAACAATTGTATTCAACACTTTCGATTTCTGGAACATTTTACACTTTAACTACTTGCCCTATTTAAGCTATTTACTCATTATTAAGATTCAAACAGTGTACTTTACCTCTAGTATTGTGAAAATATTAGGCAATTACTAATATTTTGAACGAAAATGTCTACAATAACTGTTTATGTAATTTTTTTCAGAAAAGTGATCCGATACATCTGAAGTGCAGGTAATGAAAAGTATTTTAAATTTGATCCGGTGACATATAAGTTACTTATTGAGAAAAAAGCTATGGCAAGTGGACCAAAAAATAAAAATTTAAAATTTTTTTGATGGAACAATACTAGAGGTAAAGTACACTGCTTGGATCATAATAATAAATAAATAGCTTAAATTGTGCGAGTAGTTAAAGTGTAAACTGTTTCAGCAATCGAAAGTGATGAATACAATTGTTATACCTATTATACTGGAAAGTGTATTTTTTTTAATTTAACCCAGGCTGTCCCCCTTAAAGAATAACCCTGCAGTGTTACAATTAGATTTATAATATTTAAACAATATTTTTCACCTTCTGCTTCATTTATATCAGGATAATAAAAATTTTGTTTATATTTTTCGTAAAATTCATAAGCATTTATCGAATTATGAAAAACACATATATATGCAAATAATTCTCACATTGCTTTTCGAAACATATAAGCTGATGATTCTTTTAAATATTTATCCCATTCTTCATCCGTACTTAAATAATTTCCTGATTTTGCGCCATCAAAAGAAGTAAAATATGTTACATTTTAAATGATTTAAGACTGTAAGTAAAAATAATCCTATGAAAAACATTCACGCTACTGTATATTAACAAGATACATTCTTACGAAAACTGTTTTTTTTTAATTCTTTTCTAATATTCCATTTTCGCTCTTTTTTATTAAATACATAATGATTTGGTATCTCGTATTACGACATATAAAGAAATAAGTATATAGAATAATAGAAAGTAAATAAATGAGCGCAGTAACAAGTAGATGAGTGAGAGAAATAAGTGTAGATAATAAGAAGTTGAGAAATAAGAAAAATAAGTACAGAATAATAAAAAGCCGATAATGAATAAAAATAATAAACGTAACTCTTTTTACGGCGTACCAAAATTTCTATTTGCACCTTTAAGGAAGTGTGAAATGTAATAAGAATACAAATTAAGGCAATAAGAGAGATGAGGTAGGTCAACCAACAAGACGCCGATATATTAATGAAATATTTAGATGTAATTCGTAAACGGATGCTAATAAATATTCGAAGCAGAAAATGGGAAAGCACAGAGCGCATTCACTTTTCCTTATGGAGTGAACCATAGAATTGAGTCACGAAAGAATTTTACTGCTGAGTAAGTCTCCGCATAATTTAGTTTTCCGCACAAAAAAATATAATTTATACAGAATGCTAATCAATATTCAAGGCAGAAAATAGAGACGCATTGCGCGCAGCCACCTTTCCTAGGGAGTGAGCCCTAAGAGCACATCACGTACCAGCGAAAACCCATATTATTATTCACACCTGAATTTCCTGACAGGAAATGATCATACGAATTACTTTAAGTAGTCGAATTTTCTCAAGATTGGGCAATAACGAATTAAACTCTACCGGAAATCAATGGAGGGGATTAAAGAGTATAAAAATCCTTGCCTAAGGGCAAGCATCGTTCAGTCGTATCGAGTCTCCACTAGAACATCGTTCGGCGAACGCGCAAGAACGATTTCCACCGCTCTATCTCTCTCTCTGTGGCAGATCGTGATCGCGGACTCTCGCGCAGCGAGAATCGCGGCTCTTGTGGACGAGCCGCCGCGTGGTCGAACATCGGGACCTCGAGCACGAGCTCAAGCGTGGCAAAGTCGCCACTCTGCGTAAACACCACCGATCGCGGATCGCGTGATCAGACGGCGAATTCTCGACGCGGCGTTTGCGTTCGCGCGCTGCTCCGATCGGCTATACTCGGGCGCGTTCGGAGCATTCGGCTCGCACGCCCGACTTCTACTAACTTCCCGGGACGCGGGCATTTGTAACTTCATTTACGAAGGCAGTAAAGGCCTCCGACTTGCATCTTACTTGTTCGTGTCGTTATTTCGAGTAGTCCGCGGGACTTTGTTTTGCCAAGCTTATTTTTACGCAATAGATCTGAGGGCGGACGTACTTTTCCGCAGAGTGACGTGAAGGTAGTACGGAGGTATGACGACTGAACTGCTGGCTATCCTTTAGCAAGGGATTTTTTACCCATTTTTGATCCCCTCCAATCGGTAAATTCTCATATTTTCGTGAATTCATCTAACGAAATAGTTTTCGTTAATTCGAAGGTGGATGGTGGGTGGTATTGTTAACAACAATTTATAAACAATTTATAAATAAATTTAAATAAAGAGAACAAAACCGGCGTAAAGTATAACCATGAAACATATCAAAGAGAAAAGCAATACAAAATTGCCCGCACACAGAAGAATTAATGCTCTGCAATTGGAGGATGCTCCATTCGTAGCTAGTTCTGTTTCGCCGAATTCTATCGATATGCTCCGCGACTGTTGGAGGGAGTCCGTAGCTGTTGAAATAAGAAGCGTGTCCATCGGCTGCGACGTATATAGCGAGCCAATGGGTCCCTGGTTTGGAGCTGTCATCTGTGTTAACCACAAATGCACAAGGTCTCTTCCAATATCGGGGTATTTGGTCGGCTGGAAATACACCCAATGTTCGCGCCGCTACATGAGCGAGTGCTCGCTGCACTTGCAGAGAGTTCATTTTGAATCACAGGCTCGTATAGAGGTTCCTTACCCCCACTCTTTGGATGTGGCGCAGGTGCAGATGTGGAGGTTTCTTTGTTGGGAGCTGTGGAGGAATCTTGGCACTCGAGTTTTCTAAAATTTTTACAAACTTGATTAATCTTGTTATTTTCTATTTTTTTATTATTTCTTTCCGGCTTCTGTGGCCGTTGCTTGTGCTTTCGATAAATTAATTATTTGCCTTGCGAGTAAGCTTTCAAGCAGCTCGTATTTCGATTGCCCGCGGACGTAAATGCGCAGCGCGTTACGAGAAATCTCCCGCAAAGCTCTGTACACCGAGTCTCCGTCGAACCACTCGATACCGTGATGATAACACGTCAAGTACGTATTTGCTGCCAAAAGTCCTCTAGCCAGCCCTTCAATCTTATATTTTGTTTCCTCGTACTTCACCATCCAATGCGAAATAAAATGACTGTCGGTAGCTAGCACAGCGATTTCTTTCGGAAGGAAGGTGCCATCGACACGGGATTGTATGATACCCATGAGCTTGCCTCTATAGCTGTTTGTGTCGGTGGCAGTGAAAATATGTTAAGCTCCGACTTGAGACATGCCTCCGAATGACTGTGTAAAAACGACATTTTTTTTTTTATTCAAAAATGTCAACAATATTTGTCTTTTTCTTTGACTTTCCTGCTCGTTTCTTTTTATTTTGCAGTTTAGAGTGTTTTCTTCCTCTGTTCTTTTTGGTATTTCTCTTCTTCTTATTATTATTCTTCTTTTTAAAGGCGTTCTTTAAACGTTTCACTCATTTTCCGCGCTTAGTTTGCTTTCGGCGACTCTTTGCTCGGACTTTGCGCGTGCCAGGCAAGAAAGGCAACTGAAGGGTTCGCTTCGGTATATGATGTATATATCCGCTTCCCTCCATCATCTTGTGGATTTTATCCGAAGCTTTTCTCTTCAAATTTAGTCCAGATTCGTTTATACGATTATGAAAAGCCTCCTTAAAGTTCATATTATTTTCTGTTACATCGTCAAGAATATTAACACCCGCGCGCAGAGCTTCTTTACCAACTGCACGCACTCCTTTGGCAAGAAATGGCGTTGCGGAATATTCCAGAAAACCATGAGCCGAGCTCATGGCCACGCATGCGTGGGGCCCCGATAAACACAGTGCCCACACCACGCCCTTCTCCGCCAAACTGGCTGTGATAGTAAGCGTCGTGAAAACTTATCTCGCTACACACCTAATACTCTTTCTTGAAATGAAGTGCAATCGTCAACGTTCCAAACTCGAATGGTATGGGCTCGCCAAACTGATTCCTTATATCAATGTCAATTATCTGAAATCTATTGTTCAACAAGGGTGTATAGTTTACAGGCGCAAACTTTTTGACAATAGTGCTTCCAAAATTAAATTCTCGAGCATCAAGACTAACGATTCGTAGCAAGGGGTCGTGCGTGTCGCCGACAATGCTTCGTTCACACAAATTTGAGTAAATATATAGCTGATTGGGAATAGCGCGAGCGAGGCTGGCACGCTGTTTCCTTCAAAAATACCGTCGCCAACAACTTTGACTCGGGTAAAATCGTCTGGCGTATTAAAATCTGTAAAAATAAAATTTGTATCTTCAAAACCAAGCACTCCCTTTACAGTCTCGCTCAAAATACAAGGCACGTGGTAATCTTCGGCATCTTTTTTGTATGCTATTATGCGATTCACAAATCCTCCTTCCTTGTCGTAAAAAAATTTTTCTCTCCAAACTCCGTTATGATATTCGTGCACACCTTTGTTTAGAGCGTCAATGAGTGAAGGTATCGAACTGTATACACCGTGTTTAAAATAACTCGATCGGGCATCGTTCATAGGTTCTTTTAGCAGCGCCTCTATGCGACTGATATGTAACGTGGTGCAAGGAACGTGAACTTCCAAAAGGACCGACCAACCAACGGCCGTGCAATTCGACTTTCCTCGATAAACGTGTCGAAAAATTAGTTGTAGCGTTCGAGAGGAAATAATTTAAGCTGTTGTTGCTCGGTAAAATAATTGTAAAATCGTGAGCTGGGTTTTTATAAATTTTTTATGTCTCCAGCGCTGACCCACGGGTTAAATTTATCGCGGTAACCAACCCAGCCGACCAAGTATTGTTTCTTTTTGCCTTTTCCTCTAGATCGAATAATTTTATCGATTTGATGTTCTTGATCGCGCACTCGCTTCTCGTGACCTAATGTAATTTCTTCAGGGTAAAAAAAACCCTCAATCTTTTCAACATCCAAGTCGCACAATTTGTAAATAAATAAATTTTGTCTCCTCCGTACGTGGGTTATTTTAAAGATTTCTTCGCTCCAACTTTTTTCGACTCTTTTTTCAAAAACATTTTTGTCTCAACTAATACGCACGTGATCGCCGACTTTATACTTTGGACGACGTATATGCTGCGGTTGTCTTTGCAGCGCTCGAGCTACTAAATTTTTGTGTGCAATGTGTGCATTATATATTGTCACTGAGGCGGGCGACATCTTAATTGTAGAGTGTGGCGACTTGATCGATAGCATCAACGTCGTAATAAATTCTTGGAAACTTGCGACGAATGGCTTTGTGCAAAGTATACGAATCGTGTTGTGATAACCACTCGTTAATATTTTGACGAGAGAT
This sequence comes from Sycophila sp. Sp_5, assembly GCA_018906775.1. NCBI lineage: Eukaryota > Metazoa > Arthropoda > Insecta > Hymenoptera > Eurytomidae > Sycophila > Sycophila sp. Sp_5. The sequence continues at coordinate 232,229 of JACCID010000127.1, forward strand.
TTTATTTTTATTTAAGCGAATTAGATTACGGGTGTCGGAGAATACTGCCTCATGCTGTGGTGTAAAATATTGTTCTTCTAATTTGTCCATAATTTAACAAAATTTATCTAAAAGTTATCCAAGATTTTTTACCGGCAGACTTTTTATTTTGTGGAGTTGAAGTTTTAAACAAAGGAGATGTTATATTCCTTTTGTTTTTGCTTTTCAACTTTTCTAATAGCGTCACGTTGTCGTCAAAACTGTACAGAAATCGCTCGTCTTCATCTTCATCCTCTTGTTCTTCTTCGTCGTATCGTCTTTTTTTTTATTCAATGGCGATGTTGTATTTACTAGCTGCCATATTTCAGGATTACCGATGTACTCTCGAGGGACTGCTATATCACGAAGAATTTTAGCAAATTCTCTACGACCAGCAGGTTTTATATTTTTACGATTTCTTGCTATATCGTTCATTAAATCAACAATATTTGAGTTTTTTATTTCCTCACCGTCGATATACACTAAACCTTCTCCATTCCACGTAATTCTGCTTTTGTTAGCCTTTAAATAATGTAATAATAATTGAGTTTTCTTTTAAAATAGTTTTGGTACAGACGAAATTATAGATTCGTTGAGATGTGTATTTTCTTCTCCTTCAAATAATTTTATGTCGACGTGGCTTACTGGTTTTCGTTTACCTTCGATAAAAAATAAGTATCGTCTCAATGCTTGTAAGTAATCTTTCAATTTTTCGTGCTCATTTGGGGAAACTTTTGAGTTAAGTATTTCTTTCATAGAATTATCTAAACGAGACAGATTATCTCCGATTGTTTGCACTGATTGTAAGCTAGTAGATGCTTCTTGGCCTGAGAGATTTAGCGTCGATGGCCCTGCTGCAACAGCAGATACGTTTGGCTGTCCCATACCCTTTTGTACAATGATACGCTTTTTGTTTTTCCACGAGTTCTTATTTTTTTTAGTTTTTTCAACTAATTGACGTAAAATATTTTCTTAACACTCCGTGCGCGAAACACGGTTTCTAAGGTTTGTTTTGCGTGTGCGAAACATCATATTTTTTTACCGTGCGCGAAACATCCTCAGCGTGCGCGAAACATCGTCAGCGTGCGCGAAACATCCTCCGTCAATTGTTTTACGGATACAAATACGATATTGCGGTTAACATTTAGTCTTCACGTCAAAATGACTTCTGATAGTGATTCAGAATTAGAATACAACAATACTGTACCGGAAGAGTTAATTGAAAAAGCAAATGCTATCACATTAAATCTACTGCCAGAAAAATCCCGACGGCAGCATCATATCAGTGCATATGAAGATTTTAAAATGTGGCAAAAAGGAAAAAAAACAGTGTCTTTGGACGAGAAAATAATTATAGTTTATCTGGATGAATTATCGAAGAACTTAGCTCCCTCAACATTGTGGGCTCGTTACTCCATGCTAAGAGCCACTATATGCACTTACGAGAACGTTGATATTAGTACTTATAACAGCGTCTAAGTTTTTTTGAAAAGAAAAAGTGAGCAAAAAGCAATGAAGCTCCGGATGAGATACATTTATTAAATAAGGTAGGTTTATCACTTCTACTATCTTTTTATTTTAAAAAACTAAAATGTAAACAAACGTAATTGGTCTCGAGGTGTTAAAATTTAAAAATTTTGTTAGAAATAATTTAAATAATAAAGTAATTTTTTAACGACAGAAATTATTTAACTTTAACCTTATTTTGTGTTTTGCAGGCGGTCCTTGTGATTGGTTTATCCGGTGCTTGTAGAAAGCAGGAACTTACACAGATGACTATGAATGATATCAAGGACCTGGATAGGAAACTTTTACATATTTCTATATCGAAAACGAAAACCGGAGTTGAGCGCTCATTTACCGTTGTTGGAGAGTTTTATAATATTTGTAAAAAATATCTGAAACTTCGCCCTAAGGATTGTGAATGTAATCGTTTTTTTTTAAATTATCGAGCTGGTAAATGCACAAAACAACCAGTTGGAATCAATAAAATCGGCGCTATCCCAACCGTTATTGCCTCATTTTTAAATTTACAAGATCCGCAATTATACACTGGACATACTTTTCGTCGAACATCAGCAACTTTATCAGTTGAAGCCGGCGGAGATATCACTAACGTTAAGAAATTTGGTGGATGGAAGTCAACGTCGGTTGCTGAAGGTTATATTGAGGCATCTGTAGCTCACAAAAGAAAAATTGGTGAAAAAATAACAAATTCAATTTCAATTTCTATACCATCTACCTCGACATCAACTTTAAATTCTTTATCTAAGATATCTTCAGATCCTCCTTTGTCAGTAATGAATGAAAGATCACTAGATGAGCCAAAATTCAAGCACCCGAAAGTAAAAAAAATCAATGAAATTCAGAATGAATCAACTTCTCTTATGACTCATACAACGCAATGCTCACAGCAAGCTACAATTACTTCAGCACCCGATGACAGCGAATTAGACGAATTTTTATCTACTTCATTTGCTCCCGATGCAGAAAATTGGTCACAAGAGCTTCCTACTTCGTCAATACCTAACTTACAAGAGACAGAAGAAATTTTTTCTGTACCTTTTGAGCACGATATAGGAGATTCATCAGGTCCTTCTGTCTCTGCCGATAAAAAATATTCTAGAGGAGTGACGTCGAACTCAAATACCGAAAAATTACTTAAAAAAAATATATTAAATAATGAACGTTTTAATTTAAAATTTTATAATAGTTCAATTACATTTTATGTAAATAATAAATAAATTTAAAATAAAAAAAAAGTTTATTTTATAGCTTTTTTGTCGTGCACACCCCTGTTTGTCACCCGAGCGAAGCGAGGGTGACAAATCGGCTCGTCTCGCTCCGCTCGGAAAGTTAGAGTATTTTTCATAAAGTGACCGTGTTTCGCTCACGGTATGTCAAAAAATAGTATACGCAACTAGTACACAAAACAGGCCGCTCACGCACGAGTCGCAAACTCGACTCGTGCGTGAATCGCCTGTTTCGCGCACTAGTTACATAATCTACTGTTATGTTTTTTTAGCTTATTTTTTTTCACAATTTTTTAGTGAAACAACTCCTTTTAACACGTTTATTGCACACTCGCAAATACAGGGTGATTCATTTTAATTGCCCCAGGCAAATAGCTCGAAAAGTACGGGAGATGGAAAAAAACGTTAAATGTAAAAGTTGTAGGGATCAGAGGGGGAAATCCAATGGTGACCTTGACCATGACCTTGGGGTCAAGTTTCAAGGTCATTTCAAAGTCAAAGTAGTTTTTTTAAATAGGAACACCAACTTTTGACCTCGGAAATTAAAAGAGCGGAAAATTTTACATTCAAACATGATGTTATGTCATGGGGTCCAGTTGACCTCTGCAGTCGCATCAAGGTCAAATCAAGCTGTCTACACAATTCGTAGGCCAATATCTTGAAAAAAGCAAGGTTGAGAAAAACTTTAAATACCAATTTCCCCCTCTGAACCCTACAACTTTTACATTTAACGTTTTTTTCCATCTCCCGTACTTTTTGAGATATTTGCCTGGGGCAATTAAAATGAATCACCCTGTATAATTGATTAGTTTTTGATCGGCCGTTTTCACAAGCGCGAGTCGTTGCTTTTTACTCCAGTGTCTAAGAGCGTTCAATAAACTCACGTATTTTTTTTTCAAAAGGAAATACCCTTAGGTTTACTCGCTTGACGTGCTTCTCCCGCCATAGCTTACGAATAACTGACTAAAACAGTACTTGTGGTGCTCCTTTATACATACTATTATAGAGCATGCACATGGGCGCTGTGAGTGGACTTTGGAATGTACACGTACTGACATTCGTCGTCGGGGAATATGCATGTTCTGCAGGGATCGGCATTAATCATTACTTTGTTAATATTTTTGACTAAAATTAACATTACATTTGTAATGCATTAATGGTCAGTTCGAAATTACCCATTACTTTTGTAATGTGTAATGGTCAGCTCGAAATTTCCCATTACTTTTGTAATGTGTAATGGTCAGCTCGAAATTTTCCATTACTTTTGTAATGGGTAATGGCTGAAAAAAAATTAACATTATATTTGTAATGCATTAATGGTCAGCTCGAAATTTCCCATTACTTTGTAATGTGTAATGGTCGGCTCGAAATTTTCCATTACTTTTGTAATGTGTAATGGTCAGCTCGAAATTTTCCATTACTTTTGTAATGGGTAATGGCAGAAAAAAAATTACATTACATTTGTAATGCATTAATGGTCAGCTCGAATTTCCCATTACTTTTGTAATGTGTAATGGTCAGCTCGAAATTTTCCATTACTTTTGTAATGGGTAATGGCCGAAAAAAAATTAACATTACATTTGTAATGCATTAATGATCAGCTTGAAATTTCCCATTACTTTTGTAATGGGTAGTGGTCGGCTCGAAATTTCCCATTACTTTTGTAATGTGTAATGGTCGGCACGAAATTTCCCATTACATTTGTAATGCATTAATGGTCAGCTCGAAATTTCCCATTACATTTGTAATGCATTAATGGTCAGCTCGAAATTTCCCATTACTTTTGTAATGTTAATGGTCGAAAAAAAATTAATATTACATTTGTAATGCATTAATGATTAGCTTGAAATTTCCGATTATTATTGAATAAATAAATAAGTCAATAAATTAAATTAAATTGATAAATAAATAAATAAATAAACAAACAAATAAACAAATAAATAAACAAATAAAATAAATAGATAAATAAACAAATAAAATAAATAGATAAATAAACAAATAAACATATAAACGAATAAAAAACAAATAAATTAAATAGATAAATTAAATAGATAAATAAACAAATAAATTAAATAGTTAATTAAATAAATAAACAAATAATCAAATAAATAAGTTAAATTGCTAATTAAATAGATAAATAAATAAACAAATAAATAAACAGATAAATAAATAAATAAATTAAATTGATAATTGATGATGTAACTTGGTCCAGGAACATTTTTTCCGCTTCGATTTTTTTCTCAATAACCAAGATCGGGGTGGGCTTCCCTGTAGACGACGTCCCGTCGTCCTGAGGGTGTTCCTGGACACCTGGACATCGTCTACAGGAGCAGCGCCCGATTTTTTTCACAATGACCAAGTGCGGGGTGGACTGCCTTGTAGACGACGTCCCGTCGTCCTGAGGGTGTTCCTGGACACCTGGACATCGTCTACAGGAGCAGCGCCCGATTTTTTTCGCAATGACCAAGTGCGGGGTGGACTGCCTTGTAGACGACGTCCCGGCGTCCTGAGGGTGTTCCTAGACACCTGGACATCGTCTACAGGAACAGCACCCGATTTTTTTTCTCAATGACCAAGTGCGGAGTGGGCTGCCTTGTTGACGACGTCCCATCGTCCTGAGGGTGTTCCTAGACACCCGGACATCGTCTGCAGGAATAGCGCCCGATTTTTTTCACAATGACCAAGTGCGGGGTGGACTGCCTTGTAGTCGATGTCCAGGTGTCCAGGAACACCCTCAGGACGACGGGACGTCGTCTACAAGGCAGTCTACCCTGCACTTGGTCATTGAGAAAAAAATCGGGCGCTGCTCCTGTAGACGATGTCCAGGTGTCCAGGAACACCCTCAGGACGACGGGACGTCGTCTACAATGCAGTCCACCCCGCACTTGGTCATTGTGAAAAAAATCGGGCGCTGCTCCTGTAGACGATGTCCAGGTGTCCAGGAACACCCTCAGGACGACGGGACGTCGTCTACAATGCAGTCCACCCAGCACTTGGTCATTGTGAAAAAAATCGGGCGCTGCTCCTGTAGACGATGTCCAGGTGTCCAGGAACACCCTCAGGACGACGGGACGTCGTCTACAAGGCAGTCCACCCCGCACTTGGTCATTGTGAAAAAAATCGGGCGCTGCTCCTGTAGACGATGTCCAGGTGTCCAGGAACACCCTCAGGACGACGGGACGTCGTCTACAAGGCAGTCTACCCTGCACTTGGTCATTGAGAAAAAAATCGGGCGCTGCTCCTGTAGACGATGTCCAGGTGTCCAGGAACACCCTCAGGACGACGGGACGTCGTCTACAATGCAGTCCACCCCGCACTTGATCATTGTGAAAAAAATCGGGCGCTGCTCCTGTAGACGATGTCCAGGTGTCCAGGAACACCCTCAGGACGACGGGACGTCGTCTACAATGCAGTCCACCCAGCACTTGGTCATTGTGAAAAAAATCGGGCGCTGCTCCTGTAGACGATGTCCAGGTGTCCAGGAACACCCTCAGGACGACGGGACGTCGTCTACAAGGCAGTCCACCCCGCACTTGGTCATTGTGAAAAAAATCGGGCGCTGCTCCTGTAGACGATGTCCAGGTGTCCAGGAACACCCTCAGGACGACGGGACGTCGTCTACAGGGAAGCCCACCCCGATCTTGGTTATTGAGAAAAAAATCGAAGCGGAAAAAATGTTCCTGGACCAAGTTACATCATCAATTATCAATTTAATTTATTTATTTATTTATCTGTTTATTTATTTGTTTATTTATTTAATTAACTATTTAATTTATTTGTTTATTTATCTATTTAATTATCTATTTAATTTATTTGTTTTTTTATTCGTTTATATGTTTATTTGTTTATTTATCTATTTATTTTATTTGTTTATTTATCTATTTATTTTATTTGTTTATTTATTTGTTTATTTATTTGTTATTTGTTTGTTTATTTATTTATTTATTTATCAATTTAATTTAATTTATTGACTTATTTATTTATTCAATAATAATCGGAAATTTCAAGCTAATCATTAATGCATTACAAATGTAATATTAATTTTTTTTCGACCATTAACATTACAAAAGTAATGGGAAATTTCGAGCTGACCATTAATGCATTACAAATGTAATATTAATTTTTTTTTCGGCCATTAACATTACAAAAGTAATGGGAAATTTCGAGCTGACCATTACACATTACAAATGTAATGGGAAATTTCGAGCCGACCACTACCCATTACAAAAGTAATGGGAAATTTCAAGCTGATCATTACACATTACAAAAGTAATGGGAATATTCAAGCCGACCATTAATGCATTACAAATGTAATGTTAATTTTTTTTCTGCCATTACCCATTACAAAAGTAATGGGAAATTTCGTGCCGACCATTACACATTACAAAAGTAATGGGAAATTTCGAGCCGACCACTACCCATTACAAAAGTAATGGGAAATTTCAAGCTGATCATTAATGCATTACAAATGTAATGTTAATTTTTTTCGGCCATTACCCATTACAAAAGTAATGGAAAATTTCGAGCTGACCATTACACATTACAAAAGTAATGGGAAATTTCGAGCTGACCATTAATGCATTACAAATGTAATGTTAATTTTTTTTCTGCCATTATCCATTACAAAAGTAATGGAAAATTTCGAGCTGACCATTACACATTACAAAAGTAATGGAAAATTTCGAGCCGACCATTACACATTACAAAAGTAATGGGAAATTTCGAGCTGACCATTAATGCATTACAAATGTAATGTTAATTTTTTTTCGGCCATTACCCATTACAAAAGTAATGGAAAATTTCGAGCCGACCATTACACATTACAAAAGTAATGGGAAATTTCGAGCTGACCATTAATGCATTACAAATGTAATGTGAATTTTTTTTCGGCCATTACCCATTACAAAAGTAATGGAAAATTTCGAGCTGACCATTACACATTACAAAAGTAATGGGAAATTTCGAGCCGACCATTACACATTACAAAAGTAATGGGTAATTTCGAACTGAAGATTACACATTACAAAAGTAATGAAGTAATCGTAATTTTTAATTACAATTTTGCCGATCCCTGATGTTCTGTAACGAAATTCATCGAGAGTTGTTTATTTGCAGTCAATCAGCAAGTATTCGTGCCCTTTTGCCGTTGCATCTTGATCCACCTCTTGTAAAAATCTAGGATCTTCATGACATACTTGACGAGCTAAATGTTGAATCTACGCTCTAACACGTGGATTTTTAAACAATACGATATAAGATGAGTTTAAACTAATATCGCGCGAGTGGGTTCCTTTATGAAAAATATTTTGTGTTATAAACATAACACTTATGTTTTTATGATGGCTGCCTTTTGTAAAAAGATCGACAACTACATGATTCGAAGATTAACGCATTAAATCGTTGATGATTATAAGTTTTTTCAATTGCGGATCGTTTGAATAGTTTTCGGGTTTTGGGAGACCCTCACGATAATCTACGCGTTGTCCGTTGTTTAAGAAATTTTTACTTTTATAACCATCCTACCACTCGGCATAGTAAAATAATATTTTGTCAAATGTTACATCTGCCATCTTTTCAATGTTTTTTAAAAACCTCTTTACAAAAACTGTCTTTCCACACCCTGTAGGTCCGCAAATCATGCTGGTCCACGGGTGCTCCCACGATATGTCCATAGCGACCACTCGTTTAGTACTAAAAATATCTGTGAAAGTGCCTACGTAAAAAGGCTGTTTAAAACATTGCAGTGGAGGGGGATACAGGAAAAAAACTATTCCTGCGTTTAGCTGTCGCGTCTCCAGTAACCCTTCAACCTTCCTTCAAACACGTAAACTACGCGCTTCTCTCGCTCTTTCCAAGACTGATAGCCATCTTTTTTTTTTCTAAAATGACTGTGTCGTTGTTAGGTATAAAAAACCGCGATAATGCAAATTTGCTTTGTAATTTAAAAAACGTAATGATTTCAACGTTCTATACACCCTCTTCGTTTTACATGCCACTTGTTGAACAGGACGACTCGTATAATAATTTAGAAATCGAGATGCAAGAATATTACAATAGTGTTACAGTGCTTTCTTGCTGTTGTAAAATAACTGGAAAAAGACGAAGTAACCCTGCTGTAAACAAATTAAAAATCCAACAATTACGGGTAAGCATGCAAGCTATTATTGTTTTTTCTAAATTAATAGTTTAAAATATTTTGAAAATCTTTTTTTCTTTTTTAGTCAAAAACGAATGTAGCCGTAAAAATTGCCGAAAAATGGATACGATGTATCGTAGGAACGGATACACGAGAGTGCAGAGACATCGATACGGGCGCAACACACAAGTTCACTCCAACGTTAGAAAAAAAGGAAATTTACGAAGTTCCTCTACAATTTTTAAGTCTTTCACCAAGAGCTCTCTTATGTGGAACGAGTGGGATTATACCTCGTTCTCCCGATAGTGTAAGATGGTCGACAAGAGCATGCAAAATAGTCCAAAATTCAATTGATGACTGTCCTTTACGTGCTTATTTCAATCAACCAGGTCTCTTACCCAGCAGTTATTACGTTTTTGTACCAGCTATTTCCAAAGGAGTAAATAAAATACATATTAATACAGTTCTCTGCGCTTTTGATACATCGCTTGCAGATGTCCAGGGCCTCTTACATCCGATCTGGCCTGTGGATACTCCTACGTAATTTGTTAAAATTATAAGCATATGTAAATAATATAAAATAATAATTATTGTATTGGTTAGGATTTTTAAAAAATAAAACATTGCATTAACATAAATATACAGGGTGCTTCATTTTAATTGCCCCAGGCAAATATCTCGAAAAGTACGGGAGATGGAAAAAAACGTTAAATGTAAAAGTTGTAGGGTTCAGGGGGGGAAACTGGTATTTAAAGTTTTTCTCAACCTTGCTTTTTTCAATATATTGGCCTACGAATTGTGTAGACAACTTGATTTGACCTTGATGCGACTGCAGAGATCAACTGGACCCCATAACATAACATCATGTTTGAATGTAAAATTTTCCGCTCTTTTAATTTCCGAGGTCAAAAGATGGTGTTCCTATTTAAAAAAACTACTTTGACTTTAAAATGACCTTGAAACTTGACCCCAATGTCATGGTCAAGGCCACCATTGGATTTCCCCCTCTGAACCCTACAACTTTTACATTTAACGTTTTTTTCCATCTCCCGTACTTTTCGAGATATTTGCCTGGGGCAATTAAAATGAATCACCCTGTATATTGCTTTTTATTACAAAAATAAGGAAGGATATTTTTTTTACATTTTATTACAACTTAAATATATGTATATTACATGGTTATTATTAATTTTATATATTGTGACGCGAGGTACTACCGTGTACCTGCGCGTCGTCTCGAGCCTACGCGACGTGAGGTAAGGCTTGTCCGTGGCGCGCGGGAGCGGCGGCCATAGCGGAAGCTTGGGAGATTCCCTCGAGCCGTAGGCAACGATGGACGTGCGTGCGCGTGTGTGACTCGGAGAGCGACCGATTTCCCGAGGAGGCGAGCAGCGAGAGGCGAGCGTTCTAAGTAGCAGCTAAGGACGAGCCAAAGCTGCTAGTATTGTAAGTACCGCCCGACTAGATTAGCGAGTGCGGGCGCGTACCGGCGAGGAGTCGAGGAGCGCCTCGACTCTCTGACGTCGAGCATTGTTAAGCGAACACGGGGAATGTATCCCCGGTTCATCATCTCTCTCTCTTTCCTTAGTTCGCGATCGCGGACTCTCGTGCGGCGGGAGTCGCGGCTCTTGCATACGAGCCGCCGCGCGGTACGACGTCGGTACCTCGAGCACGGGCTCGAGGTCGAGTTCGTGATACATCGTGTGGAATGGGTAAGCGACCCGTTTCTTCGTGTACGTGTCTGTATGCACAGAGCAGGCAAGCGGCCTGCTCTCGGACGCGACGTTTGTTTACGTGGAGCAGAGTCGCTTGCATTCGCGCGCGGCTCCGTTCGGCGATACTCGGGCGTGTTCGGGGCATTCGGCCCGCACGCCCGACATCTACTAACCCTTCCGGAAGCGATCTTTGTAACTTTCTTTTACGGAGGCAATAAAGGCCTCCGAATTGCACTTTTACTTGTTCGTGTTATTCTTCCGAGTAGTCCGCGGGCCTACTCGGCGAACCTCCCCCATCCATAACCTCCTGGATACCGCCACTCTGTCGTAGAGCTGAGCGGCCGGCATCAGCTGTCGTCGAGGAGGACGACGGCCACGCGAACGCGAGGAGCGCGTTCGCAAACTAGCACGCGAGTACGAGAAGCGAGAGTACAGGCGTACTCTCGCGTTGTATACGGGCCGCGACGACGTACGTTTGCCGTCGGATGCTCGCGCGCACCCCGAGGTAAGGACCGCGAGGGGCACTCGTGCGTGCCCCATTGCACCAAATCTCGCGGAGACAGGTCTCCTCCACGAGGCAATAGGTCAGAAAGAACCCCGTTACAATATATTTTTAAAATCTATTACAAATTATTTTTCTTTTTTAATACATTACAAAATTGTTAAATTTACATTGCTTTTAAAAAAAAAGCTTAAATCTATTACAAACTATATTCTTTAAATCTATTACAAAGTATTATTTATTTTTTCTTTTTTCATAAATTATTCCTCGCCCGACTCACTAAAAAAAGTTGCGTCTGAATCTTCGCCGGAATCGCTATCATCATCAACGTCAAAATAATGAAGCGGTCCCGCGAGTTCTGCAGGAGCCGGGCAAATTATTGCTTCTTGCACGTTAATATTATCCAAGCAAAATGGCCCAAGCACAGGCATTCGAAAAATGTTTGGCGTTGCTTTGCGATAATTTTTTTTGTGGTGAATCGGACAATATTCAATATATTCTATATTTACAAAATTTTTCACAATTACGTATAGGATAATCCTTATGCGTGCCAAAACTTATCTGTCTAATATCATTTTCTTCTATTAAATTTATAACAGTGGAAGGAAAAACATTAAATAAATATTTATTGCGATGCACCCATCGCTCCGGTTGTTCTTTTGTACCGTTGCTCGCACGAAAACGCCTATACAATTTTACGGTAAATCGATTTTTTAAAGCATACTTTATTCTTTGCAAATATGCTGAATAAAGTGTTTCTTTAAATTTACGTTCGCTGTAACATTTTAACCACAATAAATCTCTAATAACTTCGTACATTGCGATACCAGTCATTGATGTCTTATATTCTGGATAGTGACTGCACGAAGGATGTGAGCAAGGGAACTGTCGATAGTACCTAGTATCTTCTTCATATTTTGACCGGGTCTCTACAAAAAAAAAGAAGGAAAAATTAAGTAATTTTGTTAAACTTTTTAAACCCAAAAGGATAAGACTCGAATGAATTTAAAAATTTCCGTTTTTTTAAAACTACTTTACATTTTTTTTCCTCTTCGCGAATGTAAACATCGTGAAGGTCTGTTCTTCTAAAATTTAAATTATTCACCGTTATTTCCGCGTCTTCTTTCGTGTTGTGACAGTCTATCAATTCTACGACTGAATCAAAATTATTTTTTTTCGAATTTTTGTAGTTTAGACAGATATCTTTAACTTTGTATGTATCGTGAGTGGTACCGTCTGGCGCGCGAACACGGTAACTATAAAATTTAGGGCCACCCGAAACAAATTTTTCTATGTAGGAGTCCTTGCCGTAACACTCGAGGTCGTTTGTTAAATCTCCTAAAAAAGGCCACTTAGGAAGTTCATACTCGTCAGTATTTCTAGAAACATAAATTACAGAATCTGTATCGTAATACAATACACGATTCTGTAATTTATGAATATAATCGTAAAGCTTTAGTTGCGCTTGAGCAGTTGTATATGCCGCGATCGCGACGCTGGTTGAAGGAGACGACGTCACCGATTCTTCCTTGTAACGCCATATAACGTACATGGTAGAATCGTCGACGGCGATAACGCGTTCGGTTTCTATTTCAATGTTAGTTAATATTTTTAAAAGTTGTTCTCGTGTATGAATAATTTCCGTTTGATATAAATTATCACGTTGCCCAAATTTCCCCCAAAAAGAATTTAAACATAACTTTGCGACCGATCGTAACCCGGCGTTTTTTGTAATTTTTCCCTCTCAAGCGCGATGCCTTCTCTACGGAAATACTGATCTAAATAAGTTTCTTTTCTGAGTTAGTATGGACACCCGCAGGCCATCCGCTCGACTCTTGTTTTATTTTTAAAAAAGTGACGATGTAGGAGGCAAAAAGACCGCCCTCGCGGGTGTCGGTATTATACTGATACACTTCGTATTGCCAAATAACGTCAACTTGAAGTAACTTATAACCTACTTCGAGAGCTTTTTTTACATCAACAACAACCCAAGTGCCGGAAAATACACGGTCGTTTATCCCCCGTCAAATGTTTACATTGATATCCCACATAAACTTTCGGGTGACCTACAGGAAATTTACCGGTTTTGCAAATAAAAGGGTACAAAGAGCACACGTCTACATATTTTATTTTTTCCCCCTCGCGAGCAAAATATTTTGTGACAATATTTCCCGTTCGACCTCCGAAGAAAGCTTCGCGGGGATTTAAAGTTACTTTATTTACTAAAGGGTGGTTTGTAATAAAATTTTTAAATTCTGGCTTTAATTTAATATTTTTAATGAAGTCGCACTCCCACATTTCGAATAACGTGTACCCGTACTCTTTTATTCGCTGATTGCAGGCTATTGTATTTTCATATCGGCTATTAAAGCTTACACCGTTTATGCGTTTTTCAATTCTATTATTAAAAAGACATCGCGGACAACCGAGAAAAAAGCAGCCGCGGTATTGGTAGACGGTTCCTTTGCGGTTGTCCAGTGGCGGTAAAAACCCATCTACACGTGGACTTTCTATAAGCGAATATTCCCGTCCACGCGCCGCGTGTATTATCTCCCGACCCGCTTGCTCTTCCTCCCAAAGCAGCCATTCTATAGCTACTTTCGATTGATTTTCCGCATGCGTGTAACCTCCCGCGGGTATTATACCTATAGAATTGTTAACCAGAAAATGTTTTCTAAATACTACGAAGCAGGCACTCGCAATCGTCACCGATTCAACAAAAGGATCGACTTTGCCTGCTTTTAAAAAAATATCCCTAAGTCTACAATACGCTTGACGTAAAATAGATACGTCCTGAATGCAGTAGTCAACAATTTCTTGTGCAAAATTGAAGACTGCATTTTGAGCAACCATATCGCTATGCCAGTCTAACAATTTTGCACAATCTACTGCATTCATCGAGTCGGGCTCGTAAAAGCGAACATCCGGATACTCACCAATATAATTTTCATTCTCCGGCGTATTAAATAAATGCGGGAAATAACCTTCGTTATTCCCCGCAGGCAAATCAAACGTTTTTTCGAAGCTTGCCAATTTCATCGGTAAATAATTGAGACTATTAATAAATTTTGTTATTCCTACTTTTAATTTCACAATGTTAAGACCGTTTAAAATTACAGATGGTCTTTTTTTTATCACGCACAATAAAACTTAGAAATTTCTCTACACAATCGCGGCCTTTATAAATGAGTTGTCGCACACCACAAAAACTACAATTATTTAATAAATTATTATTTAAAATACACGCGTCACAGCAAAGCTTCGGCACGCAAAAACTTACACCATCTGTAATTTTAATTTGTGTTTCCATATCGTAAAAAACAAGACAAGTTTCCGGATATTCGCTGTTACGATCCCGCTTCTCCTTATTTTTTATAGGCCTAATACAGGGTGTTCGAAATGTTCCGGACCCCCCACTTATAACATAAAGTAAGCATTTTGGAAAAAAATGTTAAATACAAAAGTTGTTAAGTTTTGAAGGTTGAACTAAATGATGACCTTGGATTTGTTATTGGTTATCATTTTCAAGGTCATTTAAAGGTCATCTTCAGTTTTTTAAATAGGGACCCCTATTTTTTATTTCAGATTCTGAAAGAGCACAAAATTTTACATCTGGATATGTACCCAAGTTATGGCTCAAAATGACCTACAGAGGTCATTTAGTGGTTAAATGATTATTTAGTAGCAGAAAGCCAAGAAATCCCGATTATTAAGAACTTTGAGCGTATCTGACCAATACTAAAGTAATTTGATTTTGCAAGACAAACTTTATGGTGGCGTTAAATTGACATTGCCCTTGATTTTCAAGGTCATTTGAAGGTTAACTTTTGTTTCCAAATTAAGCCTCCTAGTTGTAATTCTCCATTTTGCACCAGCGCTAAATTCTGCATTAGGATTGTAGAAGGTGTAATTGACACTGGCGTAAAATAAGCCTTAGGCCAGACAACCACATAACTCGGGCGAGAAAATGATAAATAAAAAAATGTCTAATCAAAATAAGCTTTAGGCCCAACAACTACATACCTCGGAGGGGAAAATGATAAATAAAAAATGTCTAATCAAAATAAGCCTTAGGCCCAACAACTACATACCTCGGGGGAGAAAATGATAAATAAAAAAATGTCTAATCAAAATGAGCCTTATTGCTCAGGCACGGGAGGTACAACTAATTAAGGTAACATCATGGGTGATCCAGCCAACTAAGGCAAGACCATCGGCGGCCCAGCCTACTAAGACAAGAACACTAGCGGCCCAGTCAGCTAAGGCAGGACTATCGGCGGCCCAGCTAACTAAATCAAGACAGTGGACTATTCGCCCAAACTGAATTTTTTTAAAATGTCGTTGACAGGAACTTTTTACAACAACTGTTCAAATTGTTGCCCATTAACAGTTTGGCAATGTGCTAACCGATTGTAAAAGGCTGCAACAACATTTCGCAAGATTTGCTGAGGTATCAAGTCTATTTCATCAGTGATTCTTTGGCGTAATTCATCCAAGTCACGTGGTTTTATAACATAAACTTTATCCTTCAAGTATCCCCAAAGGAAGTAATCAAGAGGCGTTAGGTCTGGGGACCGAGGTGGCCATTCAATTGTACCTCTCCGCCCAATCCATCTATCATGAAATATTGCATCTAAATATCGGCGAACATGAATACCGTAGTGTGCAGGAGCACCATCCTGTTGGAAGTAAATTTCGTCCAGATTTCCACCCGTTAAATTCCGTATAGCAGGTATAATTTGGTCTCGAAGCATGTTTTCATACATTGCAGCATTTAAATTACCTTCAATAAAGAAAGGGCCAAGTACTCTTCCATTAAATATGCCAGCCCAAACTGTTGGCAATTAATATTAATGATGACAATAATTATAAGTCTCTTACCTTTACTATGAATAAATAAACAATTATAATAATAGCTGGATGAATAATAATCAATACTGATAGGAGGATAAAGGAAAGAGTGTGTAATGCGTTAAACAAATAATAACAGAGAGGTTAAGTTAAAAACAATTAAAGATTTATTATAATAAAGGCATAAAAAACCTCCACTGAAGGTGGAGGAAAAAGCCGTGAAATTGATTACAATGACTCTACCCTAACGCCTAATTGAATGCATTCAATGAAATTACTATAAAGAGCGCTCTTACCCTATAACCTGGCCAGTATATGCGGTACGCAAGGAGACCCGGACAATAGCGCGCAACGCTAACGGGGCCGAAGGGAGATGAGAAGGCGGCTCCGCGTCCGCACCGGAGGCGACGCAGTCCCAACGTCTTGGGCACGGGAACAGCCCTCACCGCGTCACCTCGTGGGGGCCGATGGTAGAAGATCCTGGCACCGCCCTGGGAGCGCGCTCCTGGGATCAGCGCGGATGGTGATCCCAACGAGACACGTTTGCCTCGTCCCCTCGTGGATGCGCCGTCCTTGCGCACGCCTCAAGTATCAATTCTACTTGCACTCGCACGACCAACACTCACGTTGCGGTCCGACGGAACAATCACGCGCGCGTCAGAGTTTGGTTAAACACACAAGAGATAGGCAAAACGATATGCGAAACTATCTGCCGAATTCAGCCCTCGAGGTCTCGACGATCCGACTCGGGAGACGCACGGTGGTGAAGTGAAGTCCGAAGGCCCCGAGCCTCCGCTTCTCCGCCACTCGGTACCTTCGGGTTTTTCCCGGGGTACTGGAACTTTCCTGTGCAAGCACGTACGTGCGGGCAGGAAAGATTCCAGAAGAAATATTAGAAATAAAGGCTAGCACAGACAGAAGGTAGACATGTGCGGCTAAATACTTGGTTTTCCCGGGCAATAAAGAAGGTAAAGAGGGGACCGGGCGGCGACCCGGCCGGGCACCCGGCCCTAATGAGTTAGGGACTGACCGTGCCGCCGCTTGCCAAAAGCCGCATGTTTTGCTTAGTTTTAAGCGTCGAAACAAGAAGTATTTATATTTAAATATTAATATATTAAAGAATTTAATTATGTGTGAGAAAACTTAGAAGCGGCCTGCGGTCGCGAACACAAACATTTACTTTTTCAGGATGTTGCGTGTGGTCCGCTCTCATCCAATGTGGATTGATGTTACTCCAGTATCGACAATTATGTCTGTTCACTGTTCCGCTTAACTCAAACGTGGCTTCATCAGAGAAAACAATGTTATTGAGGAGCAAAGGATCATCAGATATCATTTGCATCATTACATCACAAAACTCTACCCTTCTATCAAAATCATCTTCAGATAATTCCTGTACCAACTTTAATTTGAAAGGATGCCATTTGTTGAGTTTCAAAATTTTGTGCACAGATGCAGCTCCCATTTCATGCTGTTGTGCACAACGTCTGATGCTGCAATGGGGGTCCTCAATAAATGATTGTAATACGTCTAAGCTCTTTTCATCATTAGACGATGATTTGGATCTACCTGATTTAGGACGATCTTTAATACCACCTGTCTCTTCAAAACGTCTAATTGTACGAATTACGGTACTTTTTGAAATAGGGTTGTTTTCTTCAACTCTGAATGTTTCATTGAATAAACGCTGTACCTGTTTGTAACCTCTCTCTTGATCACCCCACCCTCGCATCATCAACAAAGATATTCTTTCTCGTTCAGTAAGATGTGCCATTTTTCACTACGATTAAAAGTACAATTATTGAAAATTAATACAATTATCTGAATTTCGAAGTAAGAGAACTTCACTTAACTCTTGAAAACAGAAAAGTAAATAGGAGTAAACAATTGTTAATTAACAATTATAAATGAACTGATTCCTAAAAAGAATAGTGAGCAAAATCTTCTAAGGTACAAGTAACGATCCTGAAAATGCTATGAATCATGCGTAGAAACTCGTAACCCTTGCAAAAAATTATTGCAATAAAAACTGTTCATGTAAAACGGTTAGATTATTTTGCTTTTGAAATTAATAACCCCCAAGTGTCCTATGTAGATCATTTCGAGCCATGACGTGGATATTGTACATATCTCCAGACCTAAAATTTAATGCTCCTCCAGAATCCGGAATACAAAATGAGTCCCTTTTTAATAAGCTGAAGGTAACTTTCAAATGACCTTAAAAATGAAGGCCAATTTTAAAGTGATCATAAAGTTCGTCCTAGAAAATCAAATTATGTACTTTAGTATTAAAGTACGAAATTTTTTTTTCTTTTCGTCAAATACACCCAAAGTTCTTAATAATCGGGATTTCTTGGCCTTCTGCTACTAAATAATCATTTAACCACTAAATGACCTCTGTAGGTCATTTTGAGCCATAACGTGGATACATATCCAGATGTAAAATTTTGTGCTCTTTCAGAATCTGAAATAAAAAATAGGGGTCCCTATTTAAAAAACTGAAGATGACCTTTAAATGACCTTGAAAATAACAACCAATAACAAATCCAAGGTCATCATTTAGTTCAACCTTCAAAACTTAACAACTTTTGTATTTAACATTTTTTTCCAAAATGCTTACTTTATGTTATAAGTGGGGGGTCCGGAACATTTCGAACACCCTGTATAACATAATTCATTAATCGAATGCCTGGATTTGCATATAGTACAATACGAAATCCCGCATTCGTGCTTTTTCTTATTTAAATCATATAATTTATAACATATTTTAAAAATTTGTACAGAGTCGCAAATTGATTTTGTCGCGATCTTCGAACCCTGACGACGCGCATATCCTCCGATCATTTTATGATTTTTAAAACATTCTGAATTTTTGAATGTCCGCCGACAAACGTTACACGTTAGCTCTCCGTCGATAGAAAGAGAGTCGCAATTAGGACTTGAATGGCAGCAGTCACACGCGTTTGCACAACGGTGCTTGAGAGGCTGCCGATAGGATATATTACACCTATCACAAAAATATGCTCTGCCTTTTACGGCTAATAAATTTAAAATAAGATTGAAATGCTCGGCGCGTCTATAAAACATTATATTAATTGTTTTATAGTCGTCACCGGGATACTCTTGCGCTCCGTCGAATAAGAGCGGAGCACCCATACCGAACACTTCAAACTCATAAGCACGCAGCCGAACGTGTTTTTCGCGAGCTAAAAATTGTGATATAGCGCGTATTTCTTCTAATCCGCAGCCGTCTCCGTGGAATAAAGTTATGCCCGAATTTAAAAGAATATTTTTAGCTGATTCTACTTGAACGCGATCAATTTCAATATTACGCCAATCTTTTTTCCACGCGTCGGTAGCCTTTTTTTCGTTATCGATTTCGTTTCGTTATATTATCGTTTTTTTTAATATTTAAAACCCCTTTTTTATCTAAAATTTCCCCGACACCGCCCTTACCCTTAAAACCCTCGATATAAGTAATAACAATTTTCAAACTATCATCAATTTTAAAATCATTATTACTTTGTGTAACTTTAAAAACTAAATCCCACAAGCACTCGTGATTAACCCGTTAAGTCCTGAATGGACACATTTTTCCGAGTTTTTTCAAGCGATGAAAAAGCTTGAAAATTGAACGCAGAAAAAATTCTAAATAATGAATTTCGATGTAAAAATCGACGAACTTTCCAAATCCACTATTACTTTTTTGAAAAAATTGCTTTTTTATAGGTTATGTTCGCGTTTTTTGCCAAAAATCGTGTTTTTTTAAAAATAAATTTTCAAAAAACCAAGATTTTAAGACCGAAAAACATAAGAAGAAGGGTAAAATCGTGCATTACTTGCGTCCATGGACCTTTTACTATAATGCTGACATAGTTGCCAAATAAAATTCAAGATGGCATGTTACAAAATGGCGTCTAAAACCGGAATTTTTTAGCTAAATTATATCTTTTCATATTTTTAAATAATAAAAATTACTTTGTCGTGAATAAATACGAAAACTCTTGAAAAAAGGTATTATTTGTTGTAAATTATGAATTTGAGGTTAAATGTCATATTTTCAACATGGTAAATCCAAGATGGCGGACGGAGATGGCAAATATCAACTGTTTTATATTCATTTTTAGGTAGACATTTACAAAATTTTTTTTATAATTTTTTACATTTTTTTTTATTTTTATTATAATTTTTATTTTTTTTTGACATTTTTAAAATTTTTCTCATTTTTTTTATAATTTTTATAATTTTTGTTTTTACTTTTTAGTGAAAATACTTAAGAATTCATGCAAATTTTGTGTGATAACTGTCAAAGCAAGCAGCACAAATGTGAATATTACAAGAAGTACAAATTTTTTGAGTTCTGACAGAACACTTCGAAAAATTTGTACAATTTTTTTTCTTTTCTGACAGTGCAGTTTTATGTGGTCTTGGATTTTTAGTAGAGTTTTTCTTTAGATAATTACGGGCTATTTCTATAGCAATATCTTTAGTCCCTAATTTTTTAGTTTCGTTGCGTACCATATTTTTCAGCACTGTAGCATTGGCTATAGATGCTTGAATCAATCTTAGAAAAATAACCCATGTCCATTTCTTACATCTAATTGAAGGCATCAACATACTGCAGTGATAGTCATGCAGGTCAACTCCTCCCATATTTTTATTATAAATTGAAAACGCATTCGGAAATGGTAATTCTATTTTACTACGATGTTCTTTAGAGTATCTTTCCATTGATGATAAGGGTGTAACACCTGCAGCTGTTGACAGAATTGATACAGGTTTCGAGTCTATAATAGTGATGTAATTCATGCCACTATTTTTATCATGTTTTACACCATATGAGCCCCGATCGGATTTCTTATCAATATCGTTTGTAATATTTTATCAATATTTCTCAGGTGAACCAATAAATCAGGACTTGAAAAATAGTTATCAAAATAGATATGATACTTTATTATTTTTTTTGGTGAAACCGAAGTAAGAAGCCCTTGAGTCATCTGCAAGACCGCTTTACTTCCCAAAGCACATTTGTCAAGAATATCACTGTTCCCTTTTGAAAAAGGGTTGGATCCTTTTCCACAGTAAATGTCACAATCAAACAAATATCCTTCGGGATTACATAGAGACCACTGCTTTATGCCCCATTGTTCCGGCTTATCTTTTATATACTGTTTCAAAACAGTTCTCCCATAAAATTTGATCATTGTTTCGTCTATAGATAAAGAAGTGGAAAAGTAACCAAATTGTTTCAGATTTTTTCTAAAATTTTCAAAAATGGCGCGTACTCTCCAAGCTTTATCCGTAGGACTAATGTCAGACGGTTTAGAGAATTTTATTTTAGATTTTATTTTTAAGAATTTATCCCGACTCATAGCTGCAGCTATTGGATGACAGGCCAAAAAAGGGTCTCTTGACCAATAATCTTTTTGAGACTTTCTACTGTTAAAAGTCGACATAACAATAATTCCTATGAAAGTATTCAAATCATCAAGAGTAAGTTCATAATCGTTCATGATGGTGCTTTCAATGATGTAATTTTTCATATCTCTCAAAAAAAAATATTCAAAAACTTCTGTACAAGATGCATTACGAATTTTTTTTATCGTCGATTCAGATAACATGATTTCGTTTGTGGGACTCTCATCAAATTTCTTTTCACCCTCTAGCCATTCGTACAAGTGGTTTGGTTCGAGTTTTTTTTGATCCTCTGTGTATTGATCAAGGACCTTTTCATAAGATTTTGACGGAATCATGTCTGTTACTCGAACAATCCAATCAGAGTTTTCTTCAATATCACCATTTTCTGAACCATCATCAGAATCTGATCCATTTGAATTTTCTTCATCAGAGGACATATTATCATCATCTACAGCTTCATCTAAAATTTGATCTCTACGAGACAAACGTTTTGATTTCGAAACCGACATACCAAATTTGCTCCTGAATAATTTTACACAAAGTGATAAAATAATCTTAACACTTAGGGAAAGTTCAGAACGTCGATGAAAATACTTTGGCAAAAATCGGAAAAAGGCAAAAGAACAAAAATCAATTGACGGACATTGTCCATATAAGCATTTTGGTGTTACTCATGTATGGATCAAAATTGCGAAGGTTATGAGAAATTGCAAAGTTGCGATGCACAGATCCTTAGAATCAGCTTGTTTGAAATGGAAAATCTAATTTTGCTAAAGAATATAATTAGTAAATTCCAATAAAAAACGGAGAAACTGCAGAAAAAACAATTGTTATATAAAATATGAACTCGAAGGCAGGAAAAAATATATAATAATGTAATGTACTTATGCTTTGAAAAATTTGAATATGAGAAGTAATTATAAAACATATTTTATTTATAATAAACCAAAATTCAAACCACACAATTTAATTTTCGTTCAATACAATTTATTGATTTTCAAAATTTAAAATTCGTAATTATATTTAAAAAAGTTTTCTAAAATTTTAAAGAAGTAAAAAATTTCATAATAAAATACGAACAAAAAATTTAGAAAAATTTAACTGTAAAACATTCAGATTCTAACATTTAGATTTAGAAAAGTAAATGAGCATTATAAGTAAAGACCGCCATCTTCAATATGAAATTTTTAAACATCTAATTGTAGATTTATAACGAGCGTTTCAAAATATTCCTTCTTCAAAAATTGACATAAATCGATTGATATTCGAAATTTTCGCCCGCCATCTTGGATCCGCCATGTTGAAAATATGACATTTAACCTCAAATTCATAATTTACAACAAATAATACCGTTTTTTAAGAGTTTTCGTATTTATTCACGACAAAGTAATTTTTATTATTTAAATATATGAAAAGATATAATTTAACTAAAAAATTCCGGTTTTAGACGCCATTTTGTAACATGCCATCTTGAATTTTATTTGGCAACTATATCAGCATTATAGTAAAAGGTCCATGGACGCAAGTAATGCACGATTTTACCCTTCTTCTTATGTTTTTCGGTCTTAAAATCTTGGTTTAAAGCAATTTTTAAAAAAAAGTAATAGTGGATTCGGAAAGTTCGTCGATTTTTACATCGAAATTCATTATTTAGAATTTTTTCTGCGTTCAATTTTCAAGCTTTTTCATCGCTTGAAAAAACTCGGAAAAATGTGTCCATTCAGGACTTAACGGGTTAAACTCTCTTACTGGACGGAAACCTAACCATGCAACACGGGTCGCGAAATTATCTGAATCTATTGTTAAACTTACGTAATCATTTTCGTGTTGGCATTTTATAATTTCCACTATTTCACGCATTGCGGAGGACATCCACGCCACGGGGTTCGAATTTTCGGGAGGTGTAACGATGCGTATATTGATCACGCGAGATGCTTTCTTAAAACGTTTATTCTCCGCTACGCAATCCCTTATTATTTCTATCTTACCTGCTAACGTAAGCGCAGTAGCGGGCGGATCGGCACGTGCTCCATCGCCGACCTGCTCGACCGGGTGTAGTGATGGCGCGGGAGTTTGTTGACCTGCGGCGGCCTCGGGGTCGTATTGCGGGGCGTTTGAGGGTCCTGCCTCTGCCTCAGCCGCTAACGGGGGACCTGCCGCCGCTTCCGTGTGACTTTTCACACTTCTTTCAGCCGGCGTGTAAGGGCGAAAGCGGTCACACTTAGCACTGGATTTTATACGCCCCCCTGCTGAAATATTTTCACTTTGTTCGGAAGGGCGTATTATTCACAGCAGAGTCGTTTTCCCAAGAACCATCACTATCGTTGAAAATCCAGTCTAAATCCTGTTCGTCAAAGCTATACTCGTACAGATGCCTGGTTACGTTGGTACGTTGATCCCAGGATTCGGCCAACTTAGCGAAGAGGTCGTCTAATTGCTTGTAATATCCTGCGATCAAGGCTGGGGAGTCGCAATACTTAAAACAGTCATGCTCCGATAAATAATCATGTTGGAAATAGCTCCCAGCTGGGAAAAAAAAAGAATAAATTAATATAATTATAAAAAAAAGGAAAATATTTTATAAACTAAAAATATAATAAAATTAAAAGAATCTTAAAACCGAAAAAAAATACATAAATAAAATGAAGGAAAGGGTTTAAATTAAAAATTGTTAATTATAAAATTGTAACAAAAAAATTTAAACAAAATTTTTATACAAAAAATTTTAAGAAAATTTAAAAACAGAAAAAGATTTAAACTAAAAATTGTTAATTAAAAAATTTTAAACAATGTGACGCGAGGTACTATCGTGTATCTGCGCGTCGTCGCGAGCCTTCGCGACTCGGGGTAAAGTTAGGCCGTGGCGCGCGGGAGTGGCGGCCATTTGGGAAGCTCGAGAGATCCTCTCGAGCCGTCGGCGACGACGGACGTGCGTGCTCGTGTGTGACCCGGAGAGCGACCGATTTCCCGAGTAGGCGAGCAGCAAGAAGCGAGCGTTCGAGGTAGCAGCTAAGGACGAGCCAAAACTGCTAGTATTGTAAGTACCGCCCGACTAGATTAGCGAGTGCGGGCGCGTACCGGCGAGGAGTCAAGGAGCGCCTCGACTCTCTGACGTCGGACATTGTTAAGCGAACGCGGGGAACGTATCCCCGGTACATCATCTCTCTCTCTTTCCTTAGTTCGCGATCGCGGACTCTCGTGTGGCGGGAGTTGCGGCTCTCACATACAAGCCGCCGCGTGGTACGACGTCGGTATCACGAGCACAGGCTCGAGGTCGGGTTTGTGATACATCGCGTTGGAACGGGTAAGCGACCCGTTCCTTCGTGTGCGTGTGTACGTGTGTGTACACACCGAGCAGGCACGCGGCCTGCTCTCGGACGCGACGTTTGTTTACGTGGAGCAAAGTCGTGCTCCGCGTAAACATCACCGATCGCAGACCGCGCGATCGGCCGGTGAATTCTCGGCGCGGCCGAGAATTCGTAGGAGCGCGCGCGTTTGCGTTCGCGCGCGGCTCCGTTCGGCGATACTCGGGCGTGTTCGGGGCATTTGGCCCGCACGCCCGACATCTACTAACCCTTCCGGACGCGATCTTTGTAACTTTCTTTTACGGAGGCAATAAAGGTCTCCGAATTGTACTTTTACTTGTTCGCGTTATTCTTCCGAGTATTCCGCGGGACTACTCGGATACCGCCACTCTGTCGTAGAGCTGAGCGGCCGGCATCAGCTGTCGTCGAGGAGGACGACGGCCACGCGAACGCGAAGAGCACGTTCGCAAACTAGCACGCGAGTACGAGAAGCGAGAGTATAGGCTTACTCTCGCGTTGTATACGGGCCGCGGCAACGTGTATTCGCCGTCGGGTGCTCGAGCGCACCGCGAGGTAAGGACTTCGGGGGCACTCGTGCGTGCCGCACAGCACCTATCTTGCGGAGAAAGGTCTCCTCCGCGAGATAAACAGGTCAGAAGCAACCCCGTTACAACAAAAAATTTTGAAGAAAATTTTATACAACAAAAATTTTTAAAACAAATTTTAAAACAGAAAACGTTTTAAACTAAAAATTGTTAATTAAAAAAATTTTAACAAAAAAAAATTTAAACAAAATGTTGAAAATGAAAAAAAAATGTAAAATATGTGACGCGAGGTACTGACGTGTACCTGCGCGCCGTCGCGAGCCTTCACGGCGAGGGAAAGAATTAGGCCGTGGCGCGCGGGAGCGGCGGCCATCTTGGAAGCTCGGGAGATTCTCTCGAGCCGTCGGCGACGACGGACGCGTGCGCGAGTGAAAGCGAAAGATCGGCGTGTTCACCAGGAAGCGAGTGAAAACGAGCGAACGAGGTAGCAGCCCTGTACGAGCCAGAGCTGCGAAATCGTAAGTACCGCCCGACTAGCGTTGTGAAGTGCGGGAGCGTACTGGCGAGGAGTCAAGGAGCGCCTTGACTCCCTGGCGTCGAGTTTCGTCGAGTGAACGTGGGGAGCCGTCCCCAGTTCATCGTTTCTCTCTCTTTCTCTCTCTCTAGATCGCGAACGCGGACTCTCGTGCGGTGAGAGTCCCGGCTCTTGGATAAGAGCCGTCGCGTGGTGTAACGTCGGTACCTCGAGCACGGGCTTGAGGTCGTGTTCGCGGTTCATCGCGTGGAACGGGTAAGCGACCCGTTCCTTCGTTTGCGTGTGTACGTGTGTGTACACACCGAGCAGGCAAGCGGCCTGCTCTCGGACGTTGCGATTGTTTACGTGGAGCAACGTCGTGCTCCGCGTAAACATTTGCTGATCGCAGACCGCGCGATGGGCCGGCGAACTCTCGGCACGGCCGAAAGTTCGTAGGAGCGCGCGCGCTTGCGTTCGCGCGCGGCTCCGGTCGGCAACACTCGGGCGTGTTCGGGGCAGTCGGCTCGCACGCCCGACATCTACTAACCCTCGCGATCGAGACAACTGTAATTTTCTTTTACGGAGGCAATAAAGGCCTCCGATTTGCATTTTTACTTGTCCACGTTATTCTTCCGAGTATTCCGCGGGACTACTCGGCGAACCCTTCACATCCGTAACCTCCCGGATACCGCCACTCTGTCGTAGAGCTGAGCGGCCGGTATCAGCTGTCGTCGAGGAGGACGACGGCCACGCGAACGCAAGGAGTGCGTTCGCTCATCAGCACGCGAGTACGAAAAGCGAGAGTACAGGCCTACTCTCGCGTTGTATACGGGCCGCGGCGACGTGTATTCGCCGTCGGGTGCTCGAGCGCACCGCGAGGTAAGGACTTCGGGGGGCACTCGTGCGTGCCGCACAGCACCTATCTTGCGGAGAAAGGTCTCCTCCGCGAGATAAACAGGTCAGAAGCAACCCCGTTACAACAAAAAATTTTGAAGAAAATTTTATACAACAAAAATTTTTAAAACAAATTTTAAAACAGAAAACGTTTTAAACTAAAAATTGTTAATTAAAAAAATTTTAACAAAAAAAAATTTAAACAAAATGTTGAAAATGAAAAAAAAATGTAAAATATGTGACGCGAGGTATTGACGTGTACCTGCGCGCCATCGCAAGCCTTCACGGCGAGGGAAAGAATTAGGCCGTGGCGCGCGGGAGCGGCGGCCATCTTGGAAGCTCGGGAGATTCTCTCGAGCCGTCGGCGACGACGGACGATGCGCGAGTGAAAGCGAAAGATCGGCGTGTTCACCAGGAAGCGAGTGAAAACGAGCGAACGAGGGTAGCAGCCCTGTACGAGCCAGAGCTGCGAAATCGTAAGTACCGCCCGACTAGCGTTGTGAAGTGCGGGAGCGTACTGGCGAGGAGTCAAGGAGCGCCTTGACTCCCTGGCGTCGAGTTTCGTCGAGTGAACGTGGGGAGCCGTCCCCAGTTCATCGTTTCTCTCTCTCTCTCTCTCTCTAGATCGCGAACGCGGACTCTCGTGCGGTGAGAGTCCCGGCTCTTGGATAAGAGCCGTCGCGTGGTGTAACGTCGGTACCTCGAGCACGGGCTTGAGGTCGTGTTCGCGGTTCATCGCGTGGAACGGGTAAGCGACCCGTTCCTTCGTTTGCGTGTGTACGTGTGTGTACACACCGAGCAGGCAAGCGGCCTGCTCTCGGACGTTGCATTTGTTTACGTGAGCAACGTCGTGCTCCGCGTAAACATTTGCTGATCGCAGACCGCGCGATGGGCCGGCGAACTCTCGGCACGGCCGAAAGTTCGTAGGAGCGCGCGCGCTTGCGTTCGCGCGCGGCTCCGGTCGGCAACACTCGGGCGTGTTCGGGGCAGTCGGCCCGCACGCCCGACATCTACTAACCCTCGCGATCGAGACAACTGTAATTTTCTTTTACGGAGGCAATAAAGGCCTCCGATTTGCCTTTTTTGCTTGTCAACGTTATTCTTCCGAGTATTCCGCGGGACTACTCGGCGAACCCTTCACATCCGTAACCTCCCGGATACCGCCACTCTGTCGTAGAGCTGAGCGGCCGGTATCAGCTGTCATCGAGGAGGACGACGGCCACGCGAACGCAAGGAGTGCGTTCGCTCATCAGCACGCGAGTACGAAAAGCGAGAGTACAGGCCTACTCTCGCGTTGTATACGGGCCGCGGCGACGTGTGTTCGCCGTCGGGTGCTCGCGCGCACCCCTAGGTAAGGACCTCGAGGGGCACTCGCACGTGCCCCATTGCACCCATCTTGCGGAGGAAGGTCTTCTCCGCGAGACAATCGGTCATAGGACAACCCCGTTACAAATAATAAAAGTTAAATTAAAGTAGAAAATAAAATGTTAATTGAAAAAAAATTTCTTAAACAAAATGTTTAAATAAAATGTTGAAAATGAAAAAAAAATGTAAAATAACAATAGTTAAAAAAAGTAGAAGAAAAGTTATTAAACAAAAAAGTTAAGTAATAAACAAATAACCCATTGTAATTATAATAGAAAATGTTTAAATTGAAAAAATTGTAAAATAGTAAAAGTGAAATAAAAGTTGAATATTGTTAAACAAAAATAATTTAAATAAAAACGAATAACCCATTGTAATTCTAATAGATAAAATTTTAAACTAAAAAGTAAAATAAAGAAAAAAGTTTAATAAAAAATGGAAGTAAAAGAAATTGGTTAAAAAAGAAAAATTCTTAACTAAAGAAAAAATTAAATAAAATAGAAGAAAAAGTGTTAAATAATATATAAACTTACCAAATCGATTAAATTCCTCCATTATGGGCCTAACGCAGAATACCTTGGCATCGCCTCACTGGCCAATTATGTCACCGGTGATAATGACAGCAGCTCTCGAATATTGCAACGCTGTTTCGTATAACTGAGCAATTTCTTCACAACTACACTGATCCATCATTAGTGTTAGCTCGCGAATTAACCCAGCCTCCGAGAGGGTGACAATAAACGCCAAGAATGTCGCGTTATATGCAGTGCTCGCCCAGCGGGATGACTGCATCAAAAAAATCACACAGGCCCGCGAAACGTCAACAAGAGGCTTTGCCTGCTGCACCTCTTCGCGATCAAAAACTATGTCGTCGCACATTTTTTTTTAAGTAGACACTGTCTATAAACACGTCACAAAAACTGTCTGATGTATCACACAATGTTTCTTGATTATCGGCACAAAACAATCAGGCGCAAAATAAAAAAAGTACAAAACTGTAAGGCTTCAAAAAATCTGTCGAATTGCAGAAAAATACTGACAGCTCGCAAGAAAATTTGAGAATGAACCTTGCATCGATAAGGGCGTCTTTTAAAATCTTCACCCCCGCCAACTAATTTCCCAATCGGCGAGTTGCCACCAAAAAATGCACCAAGTGCACGCCTTTTTCCGGGGAGGAAGAAAAAAAAAGGTCGTGTGTAAAATTCACCAATAATCCACAGATATCGCATAGGCCGCCCTAGTTCAGTAAGGGTTTGTGTACGGTACAGAGATGGATGCTTCTGCAGCGCACATGTTGGTAGCAGGTCCGGCCAAAGGGTATGGGTGGCCGTCAGTTAGATCTTAGACGCCGGCGCAAACGGTAGTTATCTGCGGTAGCAATTCTTCTCAGCCGGAGGTTTATTTTGCTGCAGACATCGCATCCACCTCTGTTAAGGATTAGTGTTTGAAGTAAGGCTGCGTTTTCCTTTTCACGTATGCTCCAGACAAACTCTCGCAGCACTTGTGCGAACAGTGGAAGTGTTTAGATTTTAAATTTAAAAGATTGCCGGCCAAAATAATGTCGCTCCAACCTTTGAAACAAAAAAGGACCGCGTCCGAAAGGGAAGATGAAATAATCAGTATGCAACAGACGCAGCCGATGGATTTTTCACCGACATCAACAACAGTTCGAGGAGAAAAAATAAAATGCTTTAACATGACATCAATGGATAATAAAAACGCTACACTTGACGTGTCAAACAAAGAGAGACAAATAAGTATTTTAAACAAAATATATCAACTCAATAATTCAAAAACAAAAGCCATTATGATTAGTCTTTATTACAATGCTAATACACCATCTTTTTTACCCATGATTGAGTTAGCAAAGAGTAATAATTCTTATAGTATTCGTATTGACAGCGCTACATGGTGTATGCTACAAAATCAATTTGACATCATTTCTCAATTTTTTGAAGCGCCCGCGACTGGAAAATACCCCTCTGAAATTTTTCTCAATCAATTGAAAATTTCATTTAATCACGTTTGTGCAGCCAAATCTGTAATATTTACAGACCTCTCGTACGGCGCCGTTGCACCGAAAAAATGTGAAATAATCATGCAACATGAGACATTCAAGGGATTAATAAGAAGCGCAGTGTGCGTCGAAGAGTATTTTCATAGAATTTCAAACGTCTGCGCGCAAGTAAATACCTGTAAAGATAACATGGCGCAAGTAATGGCCCATCACATCGACAGCACAGTTATAGAGAGTCAAGATTGCAGCAGCTTAATTTACGAAATTTTAGTTCTTAAACAATATAAAAACACTGTAAATAATTTAAAACAATTATTTATTGAAAAGCACAAGTCCGTTTTTCTTAATCATTATTTCAATATGACATATTAGAATTAACGTTTAACTCTGAAATATTTGTAAACAAGTTAAGAACTAGCTCTCTCAATCGCCAAGTTCCTTAAAATAAAAGAAAAATATTCAATATGTCGATATTATTTACCCTAGACCTTTCCCAAGCATCCTTATTCTGCTCCCCTCGAAAGACCTCCCGCAAAACTTCAAAATCCTATTTCTACGAACAGTCAATTTGTTGTTTCTAGATTATAAGAATTTATTCATCCGGTCGCCCGCTCTTACTTCAAAAGTTTAAAATCAACATAAACACAGGAAACAAGTAATGTCCTTAAATATTAAGTATTTTCTGGAAAAAAAAAAATACATTAGAAAAGGGTTTTTCTTTTTCATAATGTATACATGCAAGCAAGTGTCGAGGGATCGATCCGAAGAACCTGCAAGATGTTTCATAAGTTGTCCGGTTCTTTATTCTAAAAAAAAAATTGTATACAGGGTGTTCAAAAATGAACTGGCACGACCAGTATAACCCTGTTCAGAAAAATATTTTAAGCACTTTTTTGCTTTTGGCATTTTTTGATATTATGGCTAATTATCGAGTTATCGTTAATTAAAAACTCTGATAATTAGCCAATCAGCGCGCGGACGGGCGCTGGTGGGCGGCGCTTTTCCCAGCGGGGAGAACGGCTTGGGCGGGGCGTTGCCTCACAAGCCTCCCCACTTCGCGGGCCCATCGGCGCACGGACACGCACTCACGGCGAAGTGGGGAGGCTTGTGAGGCAACGCCCCGCCCAAGCCGCTCTCCCCGCTGGGAAAAGCGCCGCCCACCAGCGCCCGTCCGCGCGCTGATTGGCTAATTATCAGAGTTTTTAATTAACGATAACTCGATAATTAGCCATAATATCAAAAAATGCCAAAAGCGAAAAAGTGCTTAATATATTTTTCTGAACAGGGTTATACTGGTCGTGCCAGTTCATTTTTGAACACCCTGTATATAGCGGGAAGCCTATGCAGAGTATAGTGGGAAAACTCGACGCACGTGTTGCTCTCTCTTAGCTGAGATGCACGAGCTGCGGTGGGGGTGCTGGCGCGTGCCGCATAGCCCGCTTGCGCGGGCCTGGGTGCGCGGCGAAGGGATGCGGCGTCTGTCGACGCTGACTCATGCATGGCTTTCGGCTGCGAGTCCCAGCGGCGGGGCGGGGATGCAGCCCGCGTGCGCGGGCTTTTGCGCGGTGCGGTAGGGACGCGGCGTCTACCGGCGCCGACTTACGCACGGACCCGGAATGCGGCCGAATGCGCGGGCCGAGGTACGCGACGACGCGGCCGAATGCGCGACCCTGACTATGCTGTGGGAGGTGACGGGTGGTGGGTGGTGGGTGGCGGGTGTACTGCATGCATATATTAAAAAAAAATTATTGCAAAAAAAAATATTGTAAAATAATAAATTGTTAATAACAATACCCACTACCCACCACCCACCACCCACCGCCTGCTCGGAAAAAACGGCCCGCCGCGGGCCCGCCAGACTAGCAGCTATCTCTCTCACACTGGCGCCTACCTCCCTCACTTTAGGCCACGCCCCTGTCTGGAAAAAACGTCCCCCTTCTACTCAGACACTCTCTCTAGCAAGCTAAAGCTAAGGGTAATTAAATTAAAATTTGCAATCCCTCTCTTGATTACAAAATGAAAATTCTATCATTTTGTCAAATTTAATAACAAATAAAATGTATTTTGTTTTTCGATTTATCCCGCTTATAAGACAAATAAAATTCAAACCACCTGCTAGCTTTTTTAATTATCAAAAAGAATGCAAAATTTACGCCGGCTATCTCTCTGATTGCAGGAAATATTTGATCTCGAAGCATAACTTCGTACTTTTGAGTATTTAAGTTACTTAAAAATGGTCCTATAATTCTATTGTTGAGTATTCCAGCCCAAAATATTCTCGCATCCAGTCAGGATTTTCCTGGGTCCAATATCTACAATTATGTCTATTTAAAGATCCATCAAGTAGAATAGTTGCTTCATCCGAGAAAGCTATGTTTGATGGAAAGTTTGGATTTTCAACTATGCATGCTATCATGTCTTCACAAAACTCAACGCGACGATCGAAATCATCTTCATTCAACTTGTGAACCAGATGTACTTTGAATGGATGGAATTTGGCTGTTTTTAGAATATTATGCACAGACGACTTACTTATGTTATGCTCCTGAGAAACTCTGCGTAAGGAATTATGAGGATTTTCAATAAATGATAACAAAACATATTGCAAGTTCTCTTCATTTCTTGCTGATCTTGGTCTGCATGACTTACTTCTTAGGTAGATTTCTCACAGTGCCAAAATTATTGAACTTTGTAACTGTATTCCGAACGGTCGAAAGAGCGATTGGAGTTCTATTAACTCTAAACGTTTCATTGAATGCATCCTTTACTCCCCTTAAAGTTTTTTTCACTTGACCCCAACCTCTCATCATGAGAATCGTAATTCTCTCTCGCTCAGTCAGGCGTTACATTTTGAGTCTGTAGATCAAACCTTACTCAAAAACTAATTGAGATGAAAAAACAAAAACTTGTAACACAGATAAACGTAAAAAAAAGAAATTGTAGAGTAGTGTTTTAACAATAAAGCTCTATCACAATCTAACTATTGCACTCATTACTGAATGAGAGTTATTAGTTGTTAAACAAAAAATTATATCTTTTTCCATTTTAATTTTAATGATATCATTTTTAGAGAAGAAAATAAAAAATAAATTATGTACGGTTATTTTATTATTTGTGAGTTGGATGATAGCACAGTAATATTTAATACCAAAATTTTTATAAAAATTAACTTACAAAATGAATTTTTTTATCAGATATTTAACAGAAATTTAATATTAGTAAGATACAAGTCAAAAGATAAAGATTTATTCGATTGTTATTCGTGAATAAGGTCAAATAAGGATATTAAAATAATCGATGATAATATTCAAAAATTAAGGAGGGGACTCGCGTAAATCAAACACCCCGATCGCGAGGGGCAAGGGGATGTCGTTGTTCTTGGGAACGCTAAATGTAAAAAAAGTTGACCTTAAAATGACCTTGAAGGGCAAATCCAAGGTTACCACTGGACTCCTCGTGAAACAGTTACTCCAAGAATTAGTTAACTTCATTCGTAAACAGCTGCCCCAAAGAAGTGCAGGAAAGAGCCGCTTCTTACCTGGCTCAACATTAATGACCTTCAGATGAGCTCAAGGTCGTACTTTACCTATGACCTCAGTATATATTTGGACGTAAAATTTCCCGCTCTATCGATTGCCGTTGTCAAAAATAGGGGTTTCCATTTAAGGGAAAAGAGTTGACCTTGAAATAACCTTAAAGGTCAAGTCCAAGGTTAACTCCAAGGTCACCATTGGATTCTTCGTTGAAAGTTACTACTAGGATGATCCTCGTTTTTTTCAAAAACATTTTGATTAGGTGGAATATTTAAGTGTTTTGTTACTTTTTGGACACCCTATATAAACGCGCGATAGGTAAAATAAAAAATGTACTCAGATTACACTAAAGGAACCCGTGGCGAAAGTAACAACATTGCTGCGCAGAACTACTGTCAGTTGAGGTCGGTTTAAAGGTTAGATATTGATTATTTTACTATTTTCTAATCAATAGTATAGCCGTACTTTCGCCCGGGGATAGGCGGCGAATAATCCCCCTCCGTATAGTAGTTCCGGGAGCGGCCTGGGTAGGGCCCTGTTGGACCCGGGGGGGAGGGGAGACTCCTCCGAGACCACAACGCTGTTGCAGGGCGCTGATGTCGAAGGGCGCGGATGGGCGGTTGTAGCTCTGTGTAGTCGGAGCTCGTTGAACCGTCTCACTTTCACCAACACACCTACATTCCACCAAAAACATTTATCCAATGATAATGAATAGCAAAGAAAAGGAAAGCGGGCATACCTTTGCGTCTCGCACTAAGCTCCCTACCTCACAGGTACTTTGCACGGGGACAGAGCCCTTTGGACCTGACACCAACGAGGAAGGGAGGACGCAGATGGAGGTCTGTGCAACGACAGAGGTTGTTTTTAGCTGTCCCTCAGGCAGTGGAATCTCGCTGACTTCTCGGCTACGTACTGTCAGAGGATATCCAATGACTTAAAATTGGT
This sequence comes from Sycophila sp. Sp_5, assembly GCA_018906775.1. NCBI lineage: Eukaryota > Metazoa > Arthropoda > Insecta > Hymenoptera > Eurytomidae > Sycophila > Sycophila sp. Sp_5. The sequence goes on from JACCID010000127.1 coordinate 266,740, forward strand.
GGTCGGCTAATGATGAGTCTAGGGGCACCGTGAAGACAGCGGTACGCCTGCTGTTGGAGGACTCGGGAGTTGAGGCGCTGAGAACGCTGGGCTAACGACCCTTCTGTGGTGTAGGCAGGGCACACGCTATCCTCCACAAGGAGGAAGGAGGAGAAGAGGAGGGAAAGGCGGGAGAACCCGCCCAGAAGCAGGCGGACGGAGGAGCCGCCTCTTAGTTAGATAAGAAAAAAAAGGGAAAGAAGGCATCATAACTCCGTCAACTAGTGCAGGGGTTATTATTCCTTTTATATAAATTAACTTGCATCACTGCAAAAGCGCTTCAGCGGTTCTAGCTTCAGAAAACATGCGCATAAGAGCAGAAAGGAGTTCACACCAATTAGTCTGACGTCTTTTATGCTTTAGACCCTAGAAAGACTGGTATACCAAGGAATCAAGGAGGGAGCCCTGACGGCTCACCCTCTGCATACTGCACACCGTGCATACGGGAAGGTAAGGTCGGTGGACTCCGCTCTTGACGAGACAATCACCAGGACCATGAAAGGGATGAGGAAGAAGGGTATGGTACTGGTTGCCTTCCTGGATGTGGAAGAAGCTTTCAATTTCACATCAGGAAGAAGTATATGCCGGGATGCAGAGAGACATGACATTCCCAAGTCTCTTGTTCGGTGGTTACGTAACTCCCTAGTTAGGAAGGTGATGGAAGCACAGTGGGGGTGCTAGAGGAGGCTGGGTGTGGAGTGCATAACATGGCCATTTACTCGCGCTATCGCGTGGATGCGTCGAGCTGCCAGCCGCGCTACAAAAAATTATTTACGCGTTCGTTGTCCCGCAATTTATTTCTCCAGTCGACTCAGACCTCAGGTCGAGAGTCCCCGGGACCGAAGTCCGGACCTCGTTCGAACTGGGCTGCCGCACACTACTCTCGCTCGCTACACTCGTTTTTTGGAGCGGCGCTAAAAAGCGCCACTACTACTCACTTGCGCCTCTAACTCTCTTTCCCCAAAGCCCTAATGCTCTCCAGACTCACTCACATACTCAAGCAACAAAATACACTCACCTCCTTTAATTATTAATAAGCGACGCGGTGGAGACGTTCTCGACCCGCGTCCTCGGCTCGCGATCACCAGCAGAAGGCGTGGGCGCAATTCCACGCGGTTTTCGAAGCTTTCCTTTTCCCTGTCGCTAACGAACAAGCTCAACCCGCGCTCTCTAGCTCCCTTTGCTCTTTCTCTCTTCTTACTCTCTCTCTCTCTCTCTCTCTCTCCTCTCCTCTCTCTCTCTGGATTAGTAAGTGTCAAGACGCCTTTCCAGGCGCTCTCACTTACCAACTTTTTCACATATTTAAATGCGTCTGTGAGCGCTATACCAGTTCCAGCGGAACCAGGCCAGGTCTTCCGCAGGCTCCATGCTACCGGAGCGCATCTGCACGGCTCCATATCAACGAGCCAGGAAGACCATATAAAACATCAGTTCCGCCTGAGAGAGGTTAGGAAGAAGCCGGCAGCCTTAACGCACGCACAAATATACACACACGGACATCTTAGGCCGAACACATGCTGCACACACAAACAACCTGTTCAAAATCGAGAATCGAGCAGACCATCATGACCTCTTCACGTGCAGGTACGCCTTCTTCTGCGGCATATGTCTTGTGCAGAGGAGTATGTGTTAGGCCTATCAACAAGCGCTCCGTCTGTAAACGGCCTTGCGATTATAAATTTGAGCATAGCAATATAAACGCGCCGTGTGATATTTGTCGCGCGAATAACTCTATCACCAAATCAAAGGCAGCCGCTCCAAGGATTACGCGAAGTTCGATTCGCCTGGGGGGGACAACGACCCGCGCAGACCCCCACCGTCAATAATCACCGCGTCAAAGCCGGCACCGCAGCTAGCGGGAGTGCGAGGAGCTCCCCTCTCCAGCTCACGCTCGCTGCTCCAGAAAGGCAAGGAAGAGTCGTGCGAAATAGAAGACGTGCAAGCGCCTGTACCGGCTCTTCAACTGCTGCTCTGGTTGTAGAGCAGCAGGCGCCTTAAAAAAATAACGCAATGACCGGCGCTAGCGAGTCTTCTCACTGCGGAGAGGACAGCCTGGGCCTAACAAACAAGAGTTCCGTTCCGTTCATGATGCAGCGGATCCACCACTAGGAATTAATGCGTTGCGTAAAGTAAAAGACTCGTTGTGTTGTAAATTTATTGTAATCACGGGGATTTAAAAGGTAAATTAAATAAAATAATATACAGGGTGTTCGAAATGTTCCGGACCCCCCACTTATAACATAAAGTAAGCATTTTGGAAAAAAATGTTAAATACAAAAGTTGTTAAGTTTTGAAGGTTGAACTAAATGATGACCTTGGATTTGTTATTGGTTATCATTTTCAAGGTCATTTAAAGGTCATCTTCAGTTTTTTAAATAGGGACCCCTATTTTTTATTTCAGATTCTGAAAGAGCACAAAATTTTACATCTGGATATGTACCCACGTTATGGCTCAAAATGACCTACAGAGGTCATTTAGTGGTTAAATGATTATTTAGTAGCAGAAAGCCAAGAAATCCCGATTATTAAGAACTTTGAGCGTATCTGACCAATACTAAAGTAATTTGATTTTGCAAGACAAACTTTATGGTGGCGTTAAATTGACATTGCCCTTGATTTTCAAGGTCATTTGAAGGTTAACTTTAGTTTTCCAAATTAAGCCTCCTAGTTGTAATTCTCCATTTTGCACTAGCGCTAAATTCTGCATTAGGATTGTAGAAGGTGTAATTGACACTGGCGTAAAATAAGCCTTACAACAACTACATACCTCGGGGGGGGGGGGGGAATGATAAATAAAAAAATGTCTAATCAAAATAAGCCTTAGGCCCAACAACTACATACCTCGGGGGGGAAAATGATAAATAAAAAAATGTCTAATCAAAATGAGCCTTATTGCTCAGGTACGGGAGGTACAACTAATTAAGGTAACATCATGGGTGATCCAGCCAACTAAGGCAAGACCATCGGCGGCCCAGCCTACTAAGACAAGAACACTAGCGGCCCAGTCAGCTAAGGCAGGACTATCGGCGGCCCAGCTAACTAAATCAAGACAGTGGACTATTCGCCCAAACTAAATTTTTTTAAAATGTCGTTGACAGGAACTTTTTGCAACAACTGTTCAAATTGTTGCCCATTAACAGTTTGGCAATGTGCTAACCGATTGTAAAAGGCTGCAACAACATTTCGCAAGATTTGCCGAGGTATCAAGTCTATTTCATCAGTGATTCTTTGGCGTAATTCATCCAAGTCACGTGGTTTTATAACATAAACTTTATCCTTCAAGTATCCCCAAAGGAAGTAATCAAGAGGCGTTAGGTCTGGGGACCGAGGTGGCCATTCAATTGTACCTCTCCGCCCAATCCATCTATCATGAAATGTTGCATCTAAATATCGGCGAACATGAATACCGTAGTGTGCAGGAGCACCATCCTGTTGGAAGTAAATTTCGTCCAGATTTCCACCCGTTAAATTCCGTATAGCAGGTATAATTTGGTCTCGAAGCATGTTTTCATACATTGCAGCATTTAAATTACCTTCAATAAAGAAAGGGCCAAGTACTCTTCCATTAAATATGCCAGCCCAAACATTTACTTTTTCAGGATGTTGCGTGTGGTCCGCTCTCATCCAATGTGGATTGATGTTACTCCAGTATTGACAATTATGTCTGTTCACTGTTCCGCTTAACTCAAACGTGGCTTCATCAGAGAAAACAATGTTATTGAGGAGCAAAGGATCATCAGATATCATTTGCATCATTACATCACAAAACTCTACCCTTCTATCAAAATCATCTTCAGATAATTCCTGTACCAACTTTAATTTGAAAGGATGCCATTTGTTGAGTTTCAAAATTTTGTGCACAGATGCAGCTACCATTTCATGCTGTTGTGCACAACGTCTGATGCTGCAATGGGGGTCCTCAATAAATGATTGTAATACGTCTAAGCTCTTTTCATCATTAGACGATGATTTGGATCTACCTGATTTAGGACGATCTTTAATACCACCTGTCTCTTCAAAACGTCTAATTGTACGAATTACGGTACTTTTTGAAATAAGGTAGTTTTCTTCAACTCTGAATGTTTCATTGAATAAACGCTGTACCTGTTTGTAACCTCTCTCTTGATCACCCCACCCTCGCATCATCAACAAAGATATTCTTTCTCGTTCAGTAAGATGTGCCATTTTTCACTACGATTAAAAGTACAATTATTGAAAATTAATACAATTATCTGAATTTCGAAGTAAGAGAACTTCACTTAACTCTTGAAAACAGAAAAGTAAATAGGAGTAAACAATTGTTAATTAACAATTATAAATGAACTGATTCCTAAAAAGAATAGTGAGCAAAATCTTCTAAGGTACAAGTAACGATCCTGAAAATGCTATGAATCATGCGTAGAAACTCGTAACCCTTGCAAAAAATTATTGCAATAAAAACTGTTCAAGTAAAACGGTTAGATTATTTTGCTTTTGAAATTAATAACCCCCAAGTGTCCTATGTAGATCATTTCGAGCCATGACGTGGATATTGTACATATCTCCAGACCTAAAATTTAATGCTCCTCCAGAATCCGGAATACAAAATGAGTCCCTTTTTAATAAGCTGAAGATAACTTTCAAATGACCTTAAAAATGAAGGCCAATTTTAAAGTGACCATAAAGTTCGTCCAAGAAAATCAAATTATGTACTATCATTTTCTCCCCCGAGGTATGTAGTTGTTGGGCCTAAGGCTTATTTTGATTAGACATTTTTTTATTTATCATTTCCCCCCCCCCCCCCCCCCCGAGGTATGTAGTTGTTGGGCCTAGGGCTTATTTGATTAGACATTTTTTCATTTATCATTTTCTCGCCCGAGTTATATGGTTGTCTGGCCTAAGGCTTATTTTACGCCAGTGTCAATTACACCTTCTACAATCCTAATGCAGAATTTAGCGCTGGTGCAAAATGGAGAATTACATCTAGGAGGCTTAATTTGGAAAACTAAAGTTAACCTTCAAATGACCTTGAAAATCAAGGGCAATGTCAATTTAACGCCACCATAAAGTTTGTCTTGCAAAATCAAATTACTTTAGTATTGGTCAGATACGCTCAAAGTTCTTAATAATCGGGATTTCTTGGCTTTCTGCTACTAAATAATCATTTAACCACTAAATGACCTCTGTAGATCATTTTGAGCCATAACGTGGGTACATATCCAGATGTAAAATTTTGTGCTCTTTCAGAATCTGAAATAAAAAATAGGGGTCCCTATTTAAAAAACTGAAGATGACCTTTAAATGACCTTGAAAATGATAACCAATAACAAATCCAAGGTCATCATTTAGTTCAACCTTCAAAACTTAACAACTTTTGTATTTAACATTTTTTTCCAAAATGCTTACTTTATGTTATAAGTGGGGGGTCCGGAACATTTCGAACACCCTGTATAATATTTAAGAATGTTATTCTTAATATTATTACAATAAATGATTTGTATTAATTTCGATTTTAAAATTTATTATTATAAGGATAATATAACAAATACATGAAATACATTATAGAAAGTTTTTCAGCTATTTACGAGAAGATTAATTTTAAGTATTAATTTCTTGTATCAAATAAATAAATAAATTACTTTTAGTTTGATCTCATAACTTATTTAACAATAATTTTAGTTATATCTACTGAATAAAGAAATATTGTTCGCTTAAAAAATAATTTTTAAATTTATGTTGAAAATAATTAATTTTTTAAATTTTAATTGTTGAAAGGGAAAACAAATTTGCATTTTTAATAACATTTTATCAATTAAATGATTATAATGAATTACATTTTATTTAATATAAATAAATTTAATACAAATTTTCTAATATATTATAAATAATAGATGATTTTTATATTAATTAGACTTTACAGTAGATAAAACACAAGGAATAGTTTTAGTTACAGTAACAGATAATTACGTAAATACGTAAATAATATGTTACGAGAATAAGATGTCTTATTTTCTTATTTTCGCTGTAGTTCTACTTATTTCCTTATTCCGCCCCCCCCCCCCTTATTTACATATTTCTACTCCTTTCCAGTCCTATACTATGTCTTTTGTTATTCTTCTGCTCTAATTCCTTCAGTGTGTACTAGGCCTAACATCTAATAAGACAATTATACTTTTCTACGCTTTGGTAAATATGTCCGCAACATTATCATTCGTATCAATCTTAAAAATTTCAATTTCTTTTTCTCTTACGCTTTCGTGTACATAGTGATAGTGTATTTCTATGTGTTTCGAATTCTTTGTGAAGTTCCCATAGTTTGCTATTTTTATTGCACTCACATTATCTTCATATACTTTTACTGGTTCACTTAAATTTACTTTAAACACTTTTAATAATTCTATAATATATTTTAATTCAGTTACCACTTAAGACAATGCAACATACTCTGCACACGTAGATGCTTTAGTAATACATTTTTGTTACCGCGATTTCCAATCTATTACATTCTCATATAACTTTATTACATATCCTGAAGTCGATTTTCTGTCAGTACAATCACCTGCCCAATCCGAATCTACATAGCATTCCATAATATTAACGTTTCCTTATCTTTTATAGCATAGATTTAAATCTTTCGTTAAATAGAAATATTTCAATACACGCAAAGCATTCTTAAAGTGTGTCTCGTTGTAACAATTTTTAAATCTACTTAAGTAATTTACACTATAACTTATATCAGGTCGAGTACCTGAACTTATATATAACAATGTGCCTATCAAATTTCTTTATTTCAAATTACATTCGCTTTCTTCAATTTTTTTAAGTTTTAAATTCGTTTCCATAGGTGTGTTATATAATTTACTATATTGTATTTGATAATTTATTGCTAAAAACTCTATGTAATTTGATTTAAATTCATCTCACAAGTTTTATAATTATAATTTACATTATTTTCAAGATATTCTTTTATCTTGCCTAAATCTTTCATTTTAAACTTATCTGACAAAAATTTCTTAACTCTTTGGATCTTACTTTCATTTTTACTGCATATCAATAAATCATCAACATAAATTAATAAGTAAATAGTGTCTTCTTCTTCATCAAGCACATACAAACATAGTTCTGCATTATATTTCTTGAAACCTAATTTAATCACATATTCATGAAAAAACTCGTACCAGTCTCTTAGACTTTCTCTCAAACCATTCAAATCTTTTGATAATTTTAATACTCTTTTTGTACCATCCTCATATCCTTTTGGTTGATTAACATATACCTCCGTAGTCACTTTACCATTTAAAAAGGCAGTTTCAACATCCATTTGTTCAATAATTAAGGCATTCTGGCAACAATAAGAAAATAAAATTTTTAGCGTTTGACTTTTAACAACCGGAGAGTATATGTCATCAATTACATCTGTCTGCTGAAAACCTCGGTAACGGGCAATCGGCCGCGTGTGTGGTATCGGCGGGCTGCACGCACAAGGTGCGCACACACTAACGCGCAAACTAAAAAAATTTGTTAAAGTGGGATCCGCGGAAGAAATTATCGACACGGCCCAATTAAAGATTCTAGACATCCCAATTTAGAAGGGGTGGGGCGCCAGGCACTGTAAAATAAAATACTCGCGAGCAGTGCCTCTAGCGAAAAGAATTTACTCTGCACAATACGGACTCTCGCTCCGGCTACTCAGCGGAGAGACGTGAGGTCGAGAACGGCAAAGCTGCCGGAGATTACGGACAACACAATAACAGTAATACACAAAAATAAAGCAAATAAACCAAACTTAAATCTAAGGGTGCCTTTATTTGGCTAGCAACATAAGGCGCGCGGCTTTCCAAATAGGCAATTACAACTCGTCGGCGTCACCGCTGCTGATTGGTCGCCGTTGCTCGGGTGATTCTGGAGGGCCAGTATAAAGGTGAAAGCACCTCGTCTCATGCCTCCTCATCCCTCGCCTCTCCTCCCGAAAAATAGGGCAGGTAAGTACTGGTTCACGTAAAAATTTCGACATTCCGAGCCGCAGCGAGTTTAACTCGCTGATGAAAATTTCCTATTTTTATGCGGCTCGGCAGCACTGCCTTCAGGCAAGATTTCACAGGCTAAAATTTGAGGAAATTAATTGGGAGGTAATACTCATCTTTTTGGACGAACTGGACCCTCCGTTGCCCCTGGCTGTTATCCCAACACCGGGTGCTTCAGATGACGACGGCGATCGATACCTGGCTCACTTCGGTGTGCATCTGCATGAGATATATTTGGCCCTTGGTATCTTCACCTGAAAATGAAGCGCTTCCGCGGAAAAAAGCTATTTCTAATACGCGTCGTAGGCAGTGGTGGAGGGACTTCCCATCTGACTGTTTATTTGCCAATAAAACTGGCACGTGAAGTAACGGGCGAAAAAAACGCCAAGTTACACCTCTTACAACTAATCTCGCTTTAAATCTACCGTCTGCTTTACTAGTATATACCCATTTTACATCTAGGACTTTATTATTTTCTACTCGTTCAACTAATTTCCAAGTTTTATTTTTATTTATACATTCTATCTCTTTATCCATAGCTTTTTTCCAATATTTATTATCTTTACTATTCATCGCCTCCTCAAATGTACAAGGCGTATCTACTCTAGTATAATTTACAAAAACATTATAACTTTCCAAATCTGGATACCTTACAGTATTTTTCCTTTCACGCGCAGATCTACGTGGAATATTTACTTTGGTACTTTCATTATTTTTACTTTCTGTTTCATTTTCTTGATTTTCTGATTCATCCGAGCTTTCAAAAACATTATCATCACAATTACTCTCTCACTCATCTTTAATTCTTCTACTCTTCTCGAAAGTAGAAGTAGAAGGTAAAATAAAATCGTTCTCGTTTTCGTCGAGACCTACACATTTTACTTCCTTTTCTACTATATCAACATGTCTTGCCACAATTATTTTATTATTTATAAGAACTCTATAACCGACCTCGTTATATCCTAACAAAGTTCCCATTTCAGATTTCTTATCCCATTTAGACATTCGTTTTTGTTCTGGTACTCGTGCAAAAACTTTACTAGCATACAATCCTAAGTGTTTAACATCTGGCCTTTTTCTGAAAAATATTTCTAAAGGTGTTTTCCTTTTAATAGTATTAGCTAACGTCCTATTCGTTAAGTATAAAACTGCGCAAACTATTTCAGGCCAGAACCTTTTGGGTACTTGTGCCTCTGCAAGTAAACAATGCGCCATATCCATAATTGTTGTGTTAAAATTCTGTACCATCTCTTCTTTTGATGTTATTTTTCCATTCGGCACTGTTAACAAAATTTTCTTTCTTATTCAATTTACTCGACAAATGAAAAATTTCTTTCTTTTCATTTGCTACTGCTATAATGTTATTTTTCGCATCAATAATTTTCGTTAAATATTCTTTTGAAATAATACTATACTTTTTCATTAATTTTGCATAATTTATTAAGTTTGCATTCATTTCTATAGCGTAAAGAACATTATTAATGTTTACTTCATTCATTTTCCCAAACGCATTAAAGTAACTAACAAGATTTCCAATTTTTGTTGCTTTTATCGATCTATTATCTCCTAAATAAATGTGTATAGGTTCTCTTAAATCAACAAATTTTTTAAAATACCAATCATCATTAATAATGTGATCCGAGCAACCACTATCGAGTAACCATTTAATTTCACCATTCTCTAACCTGTTTTCTAACCTGTACCCGCTTCTTGTTGATTTCGCTGTCCTCTGCCTTGCCCTCTGCCGTAGCTGCCTCTTCCGGATCCACCGCGTTCTCTGCCTTGCCCTCTGCCGTAGCTGCCTCTTCCGGATCCACCGCGTCCTCTGCCACGTGTTAAACCACACCATAATCCGCCGTTGCGTCCAGCTTGGCCGCCATTTTAACACTCTCGTGCGAAATGTCCTTTGTTTAGCATGTAATTTAATTTTTTTTTCTTTTAACGTCGCACCTGCACTTTTCAACTCATTTATCAGCTTCTCAAATTCACTAAATAATAATGCTGAGTCACTATACTTATCAAGCCTCATTTTCTCCAGTTTATTTCTATACACAATTTGTAAAGCTGTAGATTCTCTTAAATATATTCTACCAAGTTTCTTCACTATCTTGTACGCTGTTTCCTCCTCGCATATAAATTCCAACTGCTTGTTCGAGATCGCACTGTAAATGTAGTTCACTGCTTTTAGATCTTTTTCGTCCCACTCCTCTTTATCCTTTGCAATTTTTGCTCTTTGTATTACTTCATCACATTTTTTAAATTTTAGATACATGGAAACTCTTTTCTTCCACATGTTGTACTCTTGTCCATCAAATACTGGAATTGTAATTTACCTTTTTCCGGCCATTTTGTCTTCTTGATTAGTCTTGAACATTCCTTCGTGTTCAAACAAAATCTGTTGCTTTATCACTGCCGTCTTCTCTCTTTCCCTTGTCTCAAGCGTTCCTTCGTGCTCTCGACTTTTCACTTCAGTACTTATTACGGCACTTAAATTACCTAAGTATCCTTATCCACCCAGTTACCTTGAGCAATCATGCTCTGCTACCATGTTGGTAAAACTGGTGGAATCAGAAATACTTGGAGTAGTGGTTAAGAAAGAAAAGTAATATATTTAGTAGATACAAGACTACAAATAGCTTACAAATCGCCCCAAGGGCTCGCTATGCGATGCGACTCCTTCAGAGTCCAGCCGGTGAGTGGCAGAATCAGCGCGTATCGCGCAAGGCGCTTATATGGGGATACTCACATGTGTCTGTACGTGAGTCGCGCGCTCCGGCTTCAAGTCGTCGTTAACACTGTGCACATTGTATATGGGTTTCATAATAATCTAGTTTCGATATTCATTTTGTGCAATAATAAATGTATATATTTCAACAAACTCTATCAGAACGCACATTGGAGAAGTCCGCCTTTTCCTTGCGGATCATCCCTCCTTCCATATTTTTGATACCGCGGAGTCGTGGTTGGGTCCGGTGATTGATGACAGCCTCATTCGGGTCACTGGATATTCCATCTTTAGGCAGGACTGTAACGTGAGTGGGGGGGGGGGGAGCATCCTTCTTTTTTTTCGGACAGATTACACAGTAAAAATTTTAGATACATCAAATACGGAGGGTCCAGGTAAACCTGGAATACCCGAATATTTATTCTGTTCCGTGCAGAAGGGGGATGGCCATTCCATTCTCGTGGGGGTGATCTACAGACCTCCTAAAAGGTATAATCTCTGAATATAGCCATAAAATAATAATGGGGGACCTAAATGCTGACCTGTTGACGGCTTCCGACGATGCGAATACCATCAAGTGTTTTGCCACTAAACTCTCCATGCACATATTCCCGCATGGACCGACACATAGATCAATTTCGTCTCACACGTGGATAGATTTAATCATGACAGATGACAATGACACAATACTGAATAATCGAAATGAATGGCTATCTCACTTCGGAAAGCATAGTTTATTAGATGTCACCATAGATATATTTACTCCAGATCCTGTAAGTGAATCGTTCGCTTACAGGGATTACAACAGCATCAATGCTCACTCATTAAATGAAATACTTTCTAAATGTAACTGGAGCGCCATGAACTTCCTAGAAGCCATTCTGGAAGGAGCTTTGACTGCTTTGAACATAAATCTTAATGTAGTAATAAATTCGTTGGCATCTCTCAAAAAGGTTTGTCCCAAAAAGAAATATGCTCCCTGGTTTGGTTTGCAGCTGAGGCAACTTGTCGATAAGCGTAACGCAACACTCAGAAGATACAAACGTACATCACAAGCGGCGCTTCTTGGGAGTACCTCAGTCTGAGCGAGATGGTCAAGGCACGCTTAAAGCAAGACCGAGACTCTTACATACATAAATATCTTACAACATCTCTTGATGAAAAGAAAAATGTATGGAAGGAGATGCTCTCAATGAGTATTTTACAGGATTTGCCCCAAATGCTCTCAATGAGTATTTTACAGGAGTTTCATTCTCTCCCTCGGAAAACATCAGTGAAGATATGAACCAAATAAACACTGCAAGTGAGGAAAGTTTTACTTTCAATACTATTAATATTAACGATGTGGTCTTATCGATATCGCACTTCTCGCAAGCGAGAGAGGAGGATGGAATTCCCCAAACGGTAGTTGTTAAGGCTCTTCCTACCATCGGTAAATTTTTCGTCAGGCTTTACAACTCCTCCTTTGCCAAAGGCATCTTTCCGTAGGCTTGGAAGAAGGTGCAGGTTTTAGCCCTGCAAAAAATGTAGCTCCAACAACAACCTCGGATTTTCGCCCAATAGCGCTATTTTGCTTCCTTTCCAAGGTTCTGGAAAAGATTGCCCCGTTTGTAAGAAAAAATTCTCAGCTGTTCACCGATATACCAGAAGATACGAAAGATTACAATGAGGAAGTAGATAAAACAGCAGACGAGGAAAAACCAGAGTATGTCCAGGTGATAATCAAAGAATCACGGACATCGACGCCAGTTGCAGGCGGATCAAACATGCAAAACCTGACGAATGCGTTCGACATCAGCAGGACACCATCAGCAGGAAAGACAACAGCCGGTGTACATCATGCAACCGGAAAATATTTCAACGGCGAAGGTGCTGGATCAAATGCGCAAATGGAATTGCCATTTTGATGGGAAAAAACATTTACTCTTTCCTCAAAAGAATAGACGAACTCAGATGCGCGTTCGAATTCACGGAACACCAGATTATTCAAGGATTTCCGGAATAGTTTCAAGGAGAAGCGCTTCTGTGGTTTAGAAATATTTCACAAGAAATTACGTCATGGCCGGAATTACAGCAGGCATTTCTACCTACCACCAGATGAGACGAGGAATTTGTACGCGCAAATAAGAGAAAGAAGGCAAGCGGCGAATGAAACAATGCGCGCGTATGTTGTAGCATTATCCACAATGATGCGCCGTCACGGAAAGATTGGAGCTGAAAAGCAGCTCGATAATCTTTATTATAATATGAAACCGGAGGTACGGCTGTACGTTAGTCGTGATAGCGTAAGCTCTTCGGTAGATTTAATAAAGAAAGTCGAGCGAATAGAACAAACGCTCAAACTTGTAAAAATAGAGGATAAAAAACCGCGGAATGAATCGACAAATAAAATTAATATAGTAAATGATGCGTCGTACGATAGAGCGAAGACATGCTGGAAATGAAAACAGCAAGGTCACTCGAGCCAAAATTGTAGAAATAAATGGTGCAAATTTTGTTCGTTCTGCGGAAAAGACAATATTTTTACGAGAGACTGTGCATGTCACGCGGCATAGCCGGCGGGAAACGGAGCGCAGGCCAAGACGAACGTAGCGACAGAGCCTCGGCCGAATTAGAAGATTCGCGTTTATTTGTGAATATAAATGTCGGGAATGCATTAACCAAATGACGGTTAATAAAATTAAAAAACTACGGGTAGAATAAAGAAAATTGCAAAAATAGCGGCTGTAGCTAATGGTCAATAGGTAAAGATTAATTATTGCTCGATAGGAAGAATAAAAGTTTTTAATAAAGCTACTTTGGCAAAATTGTTTATTATGCCGGATTTGGCTCAGGGTATATTATTGGGCATGCATTTAATAAAAAAATTCGCTTCGAGTTCGCCAATAGTTCTGGTGAAAAAGAAACACGGGAAAATGCGTTTTTGCGTTGATTTCCGAAAAGTAAATTCGGTGACAGCTAAAAACGCATACCCATTGCCATTTTTGAATTCGATGCTCGATCGTTTACAAGGAGTACGAATATTATCATCCGTCGATTTAAAAAATGGATATTGGCAAGTGGCATTGGATGAAAAAAGCAAAGAGATTACCGCTTTCACAGTACCTGGCTTTGCCATTTGGATTGCATTCTGCAGGTGCAACATTCCAATGGCTCATGGACATGATTATCACTCCAGATATGGCCGAAAACGTATTTGTATATCTGGATGATATCATAATAATTTCCGAAACTTTCGAGGAGCATATGAAATGGCTAAAGATCGTTTTTGAGAAATTAAACAATGCAAATCTAAAACCGAATTGGGACAAATGCAATTTTGCCCGCAAATAACTGAAATACCTAGGTCACGTCGTGGATGAATTCGGAGTACGAACGGACCCAGATAAAGTCACCGCCGTGCAAAAAATACCAGCACCAAATAATCCGAAAGAATTAAAAAGATTTTTGGGAATGATTTGAGGGAATGATTTCTTGGTATCGGCGTTTCATACGGAATGTTGCAACAATGACAACGCCGTTGCAAGATCTCTTAAAGAAAAAGGCATAGTGGGAATGGAAAGATGCACAACAACATGCATTTTTGGAAATAAAAAAATGTTTGACGAATGCACTAATCCTTGCCTATCCAGATTGGAGTTTACCATTCACCTTGCAAACGGATGCAAGTCTACAAGGTCTAGGTGCAGTTTTAACGCAGAATGATGGAAAAAATGAAAGAGTTATTGCTTATGCTAGTCGTTCTTTAAGCAAAGCAGAAAAAGATTATTCGGTAACAGAAATTGAATGTTTAGTCGTTAAATGGGTAATTTGGAAGATGCGTGACTATTTAGATGGATGTCATTTTACTGTACTCACTGATTACCAGGCGTTAAAGTGGCTGAATAGTATAGATAATCCAGCAGGTCGTTTTGCACGTTGGATTTTAGAATTATTCCAATATGATTTTGATATTTTATATCGAAAAGGCTCAGAAAATAACGTTGCAGATGCTCTGTCACGCAAACCTATTGATGTGAACTCGATCAATAGTGGAAGTAATGAGAAATGGTACGCCCGTACATTTAAATTAGTTACTGAAAAACCAGAAAATTTTCCAGATTTTTGCATTAAAGAAGGAAGATTATTTAAAAAATTCTGCACACTTTAGACTTTAACAAAATTGAGAGCGGAGAAGAATGGAAAATGTGCATTCGAGAAGACGAAAAAGACCGCGTGTTCGCGATTTATGAATTGAATCGCGCGCGCTCACGCGTTACCGACTGCGCTCATGCGCGCGTCGCCAAACTACAGCCTCGACTAGCGCTGTTTACTTGCACGCGCGCACTTACGCTATCTGAGCGCTGAGCCAAACTAACCCTGCTGGCTTGGTCTCTTCCTGCTCGGCTTCGCTCGTGGTAGCACGCTCCGTTTTTCCTCCTCGACGAAGTCTGGTTTTTTTATCCTGCTCATTGCCTTTTTATTGCTTCTGCTCATCCCTGCTTTTGCTTCTGCTCATCACTGCTTCATAATGACCTACATAATAGACTAGACGGACTAGACGTAAAGCACATATTTAACGCAGCAACCTCCAGATATACCTCCATGCTACCAAAGAGGGACTATTGGAAGGTCTGACTCGAATGTCTCTTGCGGCACAAAAGGTGACTGAGTGGGCGGCGTGCTGCGGACACCGGCTCAACGCCAGCAAAACAAAGTTAATTTACTTTGGCTCAAAAAGAAATGTAAATGACCTTAATAGCATGTCACTACCTGGTGTTGCGCTGGGGGAAGGGGTATGTGTTCCGTTCAGCAGTGAAGTCACTAGTCTTGGTGCTATACTGGACAACAAATTGTCATGGAAACCGCAGATAGACTACATCACCAGTAAGGTCAATAAAACCCTTTACAGTCTGCGATTCATACGAGGCTGCACCACTGAAACACTGCAGGAGACTAATCGAGACTCTAGTCCTCTCACACTTCAATGATTGAGCAATGCATGTATGAGATATGTTTACGGAGTTAGGAGGGATGATCATATCTCCCCCTACCGGAGGCGATTAGGATGGCTCAGAACAGATTCTCGGAGGATGTACTTTGCAGCACTGTTAATATATTAAATAATAAGAATGAGGGAGCCCAGCTACCTCCTAAATTCCTTTTCTTTGCACATCCCGAGAGCCACTGTCAGGGGTGAGCCGCAGGAACTTGATATCCTTAGGGCGAGCGCAGAAACTGGAGCTAGAACATTCCAAGTACAGGGAGCTCGCCTATGGAACTCCTTTCCTGCTTCTATCCACCACCTGCCATCCTATACTACGTTTAAGAGGGTGTTGCGCCAATATCTATTGGAGATAGACCCGTAGCCTCCACTATCAATTATATTATATATATACTGCTGGGCATGGGCCCGGTGAACTAGAACTAGTTAATTACTTATTCATTTTAATGACTGTGATATACTTCTTATCTGTGATAACATACCATTAGTCCCTAAGTTTGTATTTAATTAACAATCTAGGACCTAGAATTCACCGACTGTCTACTTAAAAGTTATTGTTCTCTATAAGGTGTCATGACATATTTTGTATGGAATTTTGTAATATTTATGAGTATTTATTTATTATGTATTTATATATTTTTTGCCTTAAAGGCGAATACAAGGATATCTATCTATCTCTGTACTCAAGGGCTACGCCCACCTTCTTCTCCTAGACGCTACTTCACTCTCCGCCTCTCGCGGATGGTGTACCAGATGGACCTGGAGCTCGCTGCACGTCGAGACTGGCCGTATATACGGGCAAGGCAGCGGAGGCTATCCTTTCATTCTCGGCTGCAAAGCTCCTCCTGGAGATCGGCGGAGGTCTCTCTCGCTTTTCTCTCGTCTCTCACTCTCAAGGGCGCTGTAAAACGGAACTATCCACGCACGGAGCACGGGCCGACTCTCTTTCCTCCAGTTCACCACGTGACGAGCGGGGACCAATCAGGGTCCGCCGCTTCCGCGGCGAGCAAGTTCGGCGGCCTCAGCCACCATCTCCCACTCTCCGTTCTCCACTCTCCATCTCTCTCGCGCTTACACGTGATATTCGCACTCTGCTCCCTTCGCTCTCGCATTCACGCGCTCTATTGACGGCCACGTCACAAGGGATTGCCCACAAGGTGGAGTCCTCTCACCCACTGTGTGGTCCCTAGTTATAGTAGAACTACTGGTCAGGTTAAATCAAGTGGGTATATATGCTCAGGCGTATGCGGATGACGTATTGATAATGATTACGGGACACGACGAAAATACGCTAACAGGACTAATGAACTTTGCATTAGGGATAGTGGAGGTATGGTGTAAGGAAGTTGAACTATCCGTTAACCCCAAAACGGTTCTAAATCTAAACGACGATAGTCAGAGCCTATGAAAACAATTGTCCCCTGAAACCTAGAGGAAATTAAAACAGCACACCATGGTGGAATAGCAACCTGGAAAAGCTGAGAAAACAAGCAAGAAGGATGCTTAACAAATCAAAGAAATTAAATGACCAGGAAGGATAGAGACTGTATAAGAGCATGCTGAATACCTTCAAAAAGGAAGTTAAGGCGGCTGAAACGGAAAGTTGGAGGAAATTCTCTTCGGGCATCGATAACCTAACGGATACGGCTAAACTAGCCAGGTTTCTCACCAAGGACAATGATTGCCGGTTGCAATGTCTGAAAGACTTGGCAAGAAATTTTATGGATACAGAGGAGGATACACTGGAACTTTTACTGAAATCAAGCTATCCTGAATTCGTCAGGGAAAATGAGGAACCATCGCACACACTCGAATAGTGTAGAGGACCTATAGACTGGAATCTAGCAAAGTTATTACAAAAAAGAAGGTAGAATGGGCAATTAACTCCTTTGAACCGTATAAAACTCCGGGATCCGACGACATCTCTCTTAAGATGCTACATGAAAGAGATGAACATATCCTAAACCTAATTACGGGCCTACTCAGAGGTTGTATTGCCACAGGATATGTACCTGAAACATAAAGAAAACACGGGTGACGTTTATTCTAAAACCCGGAAGGAAGGTCTACTCCACAATAAAAGATTTCAGACCAATAAGTCTAACATCTTTTCTGTTGAAAAATCTGGAGAGTATGATGAACTATTACATGATGAACGAGATACGTAGTAGAAATCCACTACGTGCTGGACAGTACGCGCACACTGTAAGAAGGTTTTAAAATAACGGAAATAGTAGTTGGAAACTCCATAGTTATTGAAGAAGCATTTAACTGCACCACAAGAGCAACCATTTACAGGGCTCTGGAAGAATATGGCACTTCACACACCATCATAAGATGGGTAATGACGATGCTGACTAACAGGAGCGTATACAGTGAATGGAGAAGTAACAAGGTAAAAGGGAAAATCAATGAAGAATGCGCGCAAAAAGGAGTACTTTTACCTCTTCTGTAGCTACTAGTACTTGATGGATTATTGCGTATCCTGGAAAAAGAAAGGTTCTTTGCAGGCGGCTACGCAGACGACTTTGCCATAATGGTGAAAGGAAAATTCGAAGAAATTCTACCAGACCTTATTTAGAGGATACTGGAGAAGCCCTATCCCTTGCGATAAATGCAGACAAAATGGAAATAGTCCCTTTCACCAGGAAATATAAAAGCAAGGTAAATAATGAAGTTACCTTCTACAGGAAGAAAATACCGTATGCAGAAGGAGTAAAATATCTAAGGGTATATCTGGATAAGAAATTACACTGGAACCGACGCATGAGTACACAGTGCAAGAAAGTATTGAACATATTCATGCATTGCAGGTCGGCTATTGGGACAGGTTGGGGGCTAGAACCCCGAAAGGTCATGTGGATCTATGAGGCTATACTGAAACCAAAGCTAACCTATGCTGCAATGATTTGGTGGGAGGTAATCTGTAAAAGAACCTCAATCAAAAGCCTGGATTATATGCTTGCTGTGGTTTTGAATGATATGCGGCGGTGAGTGGAAAGGTAAGTGGATTGAGTCCACGACCATCTAGAAGGATTTCTAAGGAATAAAATGTTTTGGTCAACACAAGAGTAGAAGAAGAGATACATCAGCTTTAGGAAGAATAATGGAAGAACAACCAGTTCCTGGGACATCGAAAAATGTGGTTTACCGATAGATCCAAGTCGGAAAAGGGAAATGGTTTTGGCATATAGATGTCTGGGCTTAGTAGATTCAACACAGTCTTCCAGGCAGAAATGACTGTCATAAGCGCATATGTGGTTAATCTGAGAGAGTCACAAAGGACAAGTATGTACAAATCTGCACCGCAAAGCAGGCCTCAATAAAAGCTATGGAAAACCTCTATACTATATATCAACATTAGTCAGGGAAATCAGACACATGCTCAACGAACTAACCAAAATTAACAAGGTTACGATCAATTGGATACCGGTACACTCAGGATACAAGGGTGACAAAAGAGCGGATAAACTTGCAAGATAAGGAGCTAGTTCTGAGAGGTAATCTGCATGGGAGATAGGAGTACTATATCAGGATGTTTGCAATGTCATAAATACCATAATTAAGAAGGAATGATGGGAGGCTTGGAAGAACTCTGATGGATATAGATGAGCCAAAGAATGCTGGATAAACACATTACTGGATGGTTCTCAAAGAGCCTAAATCTAGATAAACGAAGAGCCCGAGCCTACTAACAGGATACTGAGATCTTCGATGTTAAAACTAAGGGAACAGTTAGCCTATGTAGGTGGTGTCAAAAAGAAGAAAAAACCTCGAAACATTTCCTTTGTGAATGCCCTAACCTAATGGGCGTTCGCGCGAAATGGCTAGAAACAGGGGTTTTGGGCTCTAAGCTTCTCAGTAAAGTAGAGGTAAACAACGTAATGGTTTTTTTCAAAGCCTTAGGGATAAACCACTTTGCTGAGGAATAGCTAGGGAAATAGGCATACAATAATGAAAGCTAAGCGTCCCTGAGGATTAAACCTGGGCAATAGACTAATAATACTAATAATAACAATTTTAAATAAAAATTTAAAAATTGTGGTCATAAAAGATAAGTAAAATTACCAACTGATGTTGACTACCCTGATGAAATAAAACAAATGGCAATGGAGAACTCTATTATCAAGACTCTATAAAAACTATTAGACCCTATAAGTGTGCTTGCCTTTGCTAGCTTTTGAGCTTCATTACGCAAACTTCTTGGTAATGATCTATCAGTAATATAGTTATATATGATAGATAATGAAAAGGCAAATCAAAGAAGATTAGCAACAAATAATAATTTACTATGCAAGAATTTACACAATTAGATAATATTTTCTGAATGAATCCTTATGTTAATGCTTGCAAACTTCAACGACGCATAAAGTTGAAACTGCATAAAATGATCGATGCCCAGAAAAAGGAATAGTACCCAAGAATGTACAGATGAGTATTGATAAAAGAAATGATTATGAAAAGACAAAAATCATAGTTATAACATTTCAAAATCGGATAAAGTGGTTGTTGTTTCTGTGGGTGTATGTTAATCCTATCATTAATTTCTCCAGGAGAAGGATTCGGATAGATGCCAAACATGGAAGGTGAAGAAAATTCTAATAATATATCCACATTGCAATTTTATTCTTATAAATTCAGCAATAGAAATAATTTTAGGTCATACTTAAATTTAGGAAAATTAAGACAATAGTATATAGTTAACGCATGGGTAAAAGTAGCAGGTTCAAGATCATATTTTGAGGAAAAATCAAGCTAAATTATGAACAGGAATGTATACAGAAATATTAAAAATACATTTATTTATTCTCTTTTGATAAAATACATTTATCAAAAGAGAAAATAGTTTATTTTATTCGGCTAGCTGCGATAAGTAATCGCAAGCGGCGAGCTTTGTTCGAGCTTGGAATGCGAGCGATACGCTGATTCCTCCACCCCCTATAAATGTAGGTAATTTTGTACCTTTTCGGAAAATAAAAGTACAATTTATGCAAAGGTCGCACGAATAAGCCGTGGGATTTTTTGATTTTTGCGCCGCGAACAATTTTATCAGGCCCCGAAAAAAGTTCTAGAATCTGCCCTTTTCCCCAAGTATTCACGGTGCTTGATCGTCAATAATAAGGACGAGATCGTTCTCAAGTAAACGAGCTTCGTTGGAGACCCATTTCGCGCGAGGTATTAATGTTGGTAAATACTCCCGTACCCATCTTTTTCAAAAGGCGTCAGCGAAGGCTTGCGCTCAACGACACAGCTTTCGCGGAAAAAGGTTCTTAGTGTTGTATGCGCCTAGTCGCATCTCGCCCGAGGATGAACCGATAAGAAAATAGTTGGGAATCAAAGCCTCGGCGTCGCGAGGATCCACTGACACGTGTGTCAGCGGCAGAGAATTTATTGTGTGCTCAATTTCTGCTAACGTTGTTAAAAGAACTTCCTCCGCGTTTCGTGTTTAGTGTGTTCAGCCCAATTTTGGCGGAACGAATGAGTCGCTCCTAGGCGCCACCCATGTGCGGCGTGTTGGGCGAATTGAATATCCAAGTCATACCGTTTTGAAAAGTATATTCGCGCCGATTGTTTTTATCCATTTTCCCGATTTTTTCGCAAAACGCCGAATATGTGTCGCGAAAATTAGTTCCGTTATCACTGTAAATTGCAAGTAAGCTTCTTCGTCGCACGGCCAAACGCTGGATAGCTATTATCGCGGAGCCGGCGCTCAATGAAAGAGCCAGTTCCAGATGAACCGCTCGAGTTGTCAGGCAGGTAAAGAGCACCCCCCATCTTTTTTCACAACGGCGTCCAATTTTCACGCTCATATGTCCGAAATAGTCGAGTTCGCAATTACTAAACGGCCTTTAGTGATGTGCGAGGCGCTCTCTGGGCAGCGGAGCCATTAATGGGTAGCGAGATTTTTCGCGATGCAAGCGGCAGGACAGACAATTTATCGCAATAATTTTTAGCGCAGTTCGGAACCGTGTGTAACATAAAAACGCTGTCGGACTTCATTTATGATGGCCTAATGATTCGCGTGCATATAGTGGCGATGACATTCGCGCAATAATAGGTGTATTGCTGGGTGATTCCCATCGAGAATGATTAGGCTGTTATTGAACGCGATTCCTTCTACCATTGTTACTCGTCCGCGGGCATGCATGACCCCATTGTTGTCGAGATATGGACAAACGTTTGTGATTTTACTTCGTCGTAGCACGTAATTGCCTTCTTTTAATAACCGTAGTTCCTCTTCGAACGCGTCGTTTTGAATTTCACGAATCCAAAAGTTCTCTATTATCTGATTGTCTATGTCCATTAAATTAAAGCGCTCTTTCTTCCGTCACGTATTTACGCAGTTGAAATCGCGCCGTCCGATCCCCAAGAGACTTTAAAAAAAAAAAAAAACGCGTTCTTTCCGCGTAGGATAATTCCTTCGGTTGGCGCCATTCAGACTTCAAAGCTTGAAAAAATTTCTGTCCCAAAAACCACGTATTTGTCGCCTCGATCATTCTGTTAGACCAGCACGTCGCGAAATCCGCTGGGTTAAGGCGTGCCGGAACTAGCGCTATTCTGACGTTGATTATCTCGTTTATTACTGATAAACGGTTCGCAGCAAAAATTTGCTGCGTTCTTGGTTCAGACTTTCTTCACCGCACGACAGTTTGTGAGTCCTACCAATAGAAGGGTTTTGCGATAGGAATATTTAATTCTTTTTTCACGGATTTTAAGAGCTGTGACCCTAGCAGTGCTCCTTGCAACTTTAGACGCGTAACGGAGGTAGGGGCGTAACGTTTAAATGGGCGATTTTCGCCTTAGCTATAACAAGCGCCATATGAGCCTAAGCGCCCGGCGTCTCGCATCGCATATAAACTACCGCCGCGAATGCCTGCAAGCTTGCGTCACAGAAAGCATGAGGTTGCACATTTTCGATGGCCTTGTGCTTAATTGACAAGCAACGCGGTACGTGACACGAACTTACGTTTTTTATATCAGCAACCCATGACAGCCATTCCCGTTTCTCCTCGTCTCGGAGCTGCTCGTCCCACCCGATGCCGCTGCGCCATACATCTTGCATTACTAAACGCGACCGTACCGTGTGGGGACTAAGCAATCCGAGGGGATCATACACCGACATAATAATGCGTAGGAAATCGGGCTTAGTCGGTTTCCTCAATCCGTCCATTACTTTTTTGGAATTTTCATTTTAAAATCTAGCGTGTCCGTATTTGCATCCCAAAAAAAGGCTGAGAACGCGTTCTTTTTCGCTGTTACTGATCTGCATCCGTGGCTGTTTGCTCGTATGATCATATTCGCTTATATTTTTGAGAATTCGTACATCGTTGCTTGCCCATCCGCGCATTGTCAAATTTGCTTGTTTATTTATAACAATTACGTTGCGTATTTAATTTCTAGTGTCTTCTAAATTGGGCCTGCTTGAAAGGTAATCGTCGATCTACTAATCTTCTTTAACACTTTTTGCTGCGACCGATTTTAATACTTCAAACTTCCGCGCGATTTTATTTTTTTACGTAGATAGCTTCACTGGGTAACGAATTTGCGCCGAAGATTAATCATGTCATCTCAAATGTCGCGGGGTGCCCACTGCATTTCTTTCCGCGCCAGAAGAATTGCAGCGCTCCACGATCCTCTTCACGCACTGCTATGTGCAAATACATATCACAATGTCCGCTTTGAACGCGATTGCATGTATCCGAAAACGGATTAAGATACCGAGTAACGATTCTATCAAATCCGGGCCTGGATCTAGCTAATCATTTAAACTCATGTCGCAAGACTTAGCCGCTGCGACGAAAACTAATCTAACCCTTCCTGACTTATTGGCGTTAATGACGCCGAAATGCAGTAGATACCAGTTCATTTCCGCGTAGTGTAGGTCGGCAAACTCGAGTTCCCTGTCTAATTTTCTTTCTAAATTGGATAGCCTTTTCAATGCGGTCCCACGGCTGTCGATTTTAGACGGCTTGTCAGATTTCCATAAAAAGCTGATTTCCCAAATGCAATTGTTTAGCTCAAAATAGTTTACGATCTCTTGTGGTAGGCAGACAGTTTCTTTTCCCGACTTTTGCACCATCCTCCGGCTCCGCAGTCCTCAAGCGCAAAGAATTTTTTTATGAGCGAATCGCGGCTCTCCTGTTTAGACGCGTTATTTTTTTTGTGAATCGCCGCATGATTGATCGATGTAATTTCCCCGTTTGCGTACCCGTGCAATACTCAGCCTAACGCGGTGCGGCACATTGCCAGATTTTTTTGTTTCCATGATGCGTGCTTCATGCTATGTGTTGAGCAATCGCCAATTATCTTGCCCGATCATGAGTTTTGGTTGCGCGTTGCACTGCGGTTGCAAAAACATGCTCGCAAATTTCGCGATGTCGAATAAGAAATTATTAAATTTTTTTATCGTATGGTTCGTCCTTCGGTCTACTATCCTTCTTTCTGACGCGAGCTTACCTTGTTTGTTTAGATATTACGACAAATTTTCGAGCTCGGTTTTCTCCCCATAAGTTGCCTCCAAGAATAGTTATAACTATATTTTAAGGAGCCTAGGCATACAGGGTGTCCAAAAAGTCTGGAAACACCCAAATAACTTTTCAGGTGATTTATTTGTAAAAAATGTCGAGGTTATATTCGATGTAATTTTCGACAAGGAATTCAACGGCGACCTTAGATTTGACCTTAAAGATAACCTTGATGGTTTTTTTAAGGTCAGGTCAATTTTTTTTAATGGGAAGCACCATTTTTGACATCAGCAATGGAAAGAGCGGGAAATTTTACATTCAAAACCATTGAGGTCAATAATTTTCCATTTATCTTAAAGGTCACTTGGAGGTTATTCAATTTTGAGGTCTCGCAGAAAAAACTCGATTGAAGGAAATAGATCAAAGCTTACTTCAGCTGTTTTCTTCAATTACAAGTAGCGCTGACCTCAAACCTAAACTTGTTTGTATCCTTTAAGGTCAATCCAAAATTTGTTTCTTAAGACCCCCCTCATCTGATATCGGCAATTGAAAAAGGAGAAGTTTCCATAGCGTTACCCAGAAACAATTATTGATTATTACTATTTCAAGCTCTTCTATTGAAATCGTTCAAATAATTTTCCGCAGCAGTAGTGTACAATCTGAAAAAATATTTTACTGGTTTTTGAATTTTCATATTCTGATCAGCTTGCGTCTCTTGCAAAGTAAAGTGCAATGGACAAACTCACTGATAGAGCAAGAATAACGCTTCTCATGATGAGAGGTTGGGGTCCGGTGCAGCGATCTTATAGGGCTGTAAGGGATCTTTTCACTGCTACATTTAGGCCTAATAGGACTCATATTTCATTTGCAACAGTTCAAAAAACTGTTGAAAACAGTTCAAAAAAGGTTTGAAAATACCGGCACTATTAGTGACCTGCCTAGATCAGGTAGACCAAAGTCAGCAAGTAATGAAGAGAAGTCATTAGATGTTTTGTTAACATTCACTGAAGATGTACATACATCTACTCGTAGATCTGCTCAAGAGCACGAAGTTAGTACATCATCTGTTCATAACATACTACATGAAGCAAATTTCCATCCCTACAAAGTAATACTGATACACAAACTGAACGAAGATATTTTCGACCGCCGCGTTGAATTTTGTGATGATATGATGGCTCGCATAGTTCAAAATCCTAACTTTCTATTTAACATAGTATTTTCAGATAAAGCTACATTTCAACTTGACGCAAGTTTGAATAAGCATAATTGTAGATATTGGGCAGCTGATAATCCTTATTGGGCACGAGAAGCTAAATCACAATATCCACAAAAATTAAATTTCTGGGTTAGAATACTAAATGATAAAATTATAGGACCATTTTTTATTGATGGTAACTTGAATGCCCAAAATTATGAAGCTATGCTCCGCAATCAAATAGTTCCTGCAATAATGGAAATAACCGGAGAAATCTTCAATGGCACATGGTATCAACAGGATGGCGCAGCAGCTCATTATGCACGAACTGCTCGCGCTTACTTAGATGCGGTATTTGTTAATCGATGGATAGGACGAAGAGGCATTATTGAATGGCCAGCTAGGTCACTAGATTTGACGCCTCTTGATTATTTCTATTGGGGGTATTTGAAAGATCAAGTGTACAAAACAAAACCCCAAAATTTGGATGAATTGCGGCAAAGGATCATTGATGAATCAGTTCTCATCCCCGCTGAAATCATCAGAAATGATGTTGGTGCTTTTTACCATCGATTAGGACAGTGTCAAGAAATAAATGGGGAGCAGTTCGAGCATCTACGATAATCATAGTTGGAAATATTTATCCAATCACGTGAGAGGCAAGGGAACTCACGATAATAAAACACCCCAAAGGGAACAGAAATTACTACGTCCACGCCGTTGTTCCTGGGTAACGCGAAAAGTAAAATCAAATGACCTTTAAGATGAATGGGAAATTATTGACCTCAATGGTTTTGAATGTAAAATTTTCCGCTCTTTCCATTGCTGATGTCAAAAATGGTGCTTCCCATTAAAAAAATTGACCTGACCTTAAAAAGCCGTCAAGGTCATCTTCAAGGTCAAATCTAAGGTCGCCGTTGAATTCCTTGTCGAAAATTCCATCGAATATGACCTTGACATTATTTACAAATAAATCACCTGAAAAGTTATTTGGGTGTTTCCAGACTTTTTGGACACCCTGTATCATGCCTCGAGCTGAAGGGCTAAAAAACAGCCTTGCCACTAGGCGTGCTGGTAGATCGTGAGGAGAAATTCAATTAGAATGCAGCTTCTGTTCCTTCTTACAAAAATATTTTTATAGCGGTTAGGTCCGCGAGCCCGGCTTGACGCGTTTTCGGCGGCGCAGTGGCGAGCGCCGAGTGGCGGCCCGCTGAGGCCGGCGTATAAATAGCGCACGGAATGCGCCCGACGCCCTCTTATTTCTACAGACTTGTAACTGTTAACTACAGTGAAAATAAAATATTATAGATCAAAAATAAATTTGTCACACCTTCCCGTCGTCCTCAACAGAACTAATGGATTATTTTTACAAAAAATAAGGAAATGCTGGAAACAAAACTAAAATTAGGAAAATGTTTATTTTGCCATCATCTTTGATTGTAAGTTTGCAATTATTGCATCAAAATTTTATATATGCAATGGTTTTAATATTATAGCGTGAAAACCGCAACGTAAATATGTTAGTAGCTAACACACGCGCAATATAGGTTAACCTAACCTCTCGCTGTGATGGTATGGTTATTCTTCTCCATGCTATTACTCTGCTGTGCACCTTATGCTGGCCATTATGAGTGTTTATATTCCTAGTTTAGGTTCGCACTCCATGGATGATTTTCCCTCTCGGACAGTGCAGCCAGTGAACATACCCAACGTCTTCTTCTTGGGTTTATTTGCAGCCTCCTTCGCATCTTCTTCACAGTGCTGCGAGATACCTTAGTGGGGAGTGCGGGTGGGATTTTGTAAGTGTTGTAGGGCCTGTAGTAAGGATTTAGGGAAAGTGCTGTGTATTGTTTGCGTGTTTAAATATTTTACCGAAAATTATTAAAATTAAGTCAACAAATCAACTACACAATTTAATTTTACTGATCATTATAAAATTTATAAAAAATTACTTACTAAATCCAAAATAGCTGCCATTAAATGATAGTCAGGAATTGAACCTGGTTGGCAAATTTCTAATAATAAAGAAAATCTTTGCATTCCTTCAAAAACTAACTGTTTTGGAACTAGCTTTCGTTCTTTCAAAACTACAAATTCTGTTTCTCTCGGCAGTTCTCCTGCTTCTAATGAAGTCTTTCTGCTAAAATCTGTTAAAAATAAATAATAATTAATACTTTTATAAGAGAACACACAAATATTGATTGTTTACTCACAAGTCCCTTGAATTTCTTCAAAGCTTTCCCTTTTCCGTCCTTTGCCTAATCCAATTTTACTTAATTTACTTTCCATTCGTCGCTTTGCTCTTTTGAACGTTTGACTCACGCTGTTAAAGTAAAAGTCGTTTATATATATTTTAAAATTATTCAATAATTTTATTTTAAAATAATATAGTCAATTCAAGTACAATTTTATGTACTGTATCGTTCAAAAGCGTTATTGAACGCTTGAAGAAATAATTTAAATATTACAAATTACAATATCTATTTCTTTCGAATTCTGCAATCATTTGTAAGACAACGTATTTTCAGCATTTTTTCAAGTTTCGTTCAATCCCCTGCTGTTTTTTCGGGAGATCGTAAGATAATTTCGTAGAAAGCATTTGAATGCGTGGAACGAAAGCTTTAATTTTCATGTTCGGCATATATCTGTACGCTAATTTATGGTTTTATGATATTTTGTGTGAAAACTGACTATTTTTCGGAAAATAAATTTATGTCAAAAAATAATGATTTTCGAAAAAAATAACATTGTTTCTAATATACATATTATGTTTATGCTGTCATTCAGAACTTTTGCGACAATGATGCAGTGAACGATTGAAGCTGTGTGTACATAAAATATTAAAAATTTCCATAGTTGAAAATGAGTACTCAAAAGAACAACAACGACGCAGGAAAGCAAGATGAAGCCATTAATTTACACAAAAAGCTTTTTCATATAGGGAAATAGAAATTAAATACCAAAGCAGTATTGAAGAAAAATGAACAAACATCGATTCTGCATAACAAAGAAACAAAACAAAGAAACTTAAATAAACCTAGTACAGAAAAACGTTCCCAGGCTGTAATTTTACGCTATCAAGGTCTTTCTTATCGACAAATTGCTACTAAATTGAATATGCCTCTTTCTACTACTTTCAACGCTGTGGCAATATTCAAGAAGACACAGTCATATTGTGATCGAAAACGATCAGAACGTCCAAAATAAAACTACAGTAAAAGAAGATAAGTATATTGTACATAGCCTATTCGAATCAAACGTAGTCCAGATGCAACAGCATTATATTGAAGAACTTTATGATAAAACTTCTTATCGATAATTCCTTCTATTCTCTTTATATCACCGAATGTTCCACTGCCAAAACATCTCCAAACCCTTATGTTGCCACCACCATGTTTCACCATTGGTGTAATACACTCTTTCAGAAAGCGTTCGCCTGGGCAACGACGTACAAAGAATCGACGCGATCTTTCTTTCGTGGGAATTTTTAATATTTTATGTACACACAGCTTCAATCGTTCACTGCGTCATTGTCGCGAAAGTTCTGAATGACAATATAAACATAATATGTATATTAGAAACGGTGTTATTTTTTTCGAAAAATCATTATTTTTTGACATAAATTTATTTTCTGAAAAATAGTTAGTTTTCACACAACACGTCATAAAAACATAAAAAATTAGTGTACAGAAATATGCCGAACATGGAAATTAAAGCTTTCGTTCCACGCATTCAAAAGATTTCTACGTAATTATCTTACGATAATTTCCCAAAAAACAGCAAATGATTGAACGAAACTTGAAAAAATGCTGAAAATACGTTGTCTTTCAAATGATTGCAGGATTCGAAGGAAATTCTTACATAAAAGCCATTAATATAGAAAGAAAGTATTTTTTCTCAACTTTAAAATCCTTTTTCTATTTTGTCTTTAACCCACTTAGAAACTGCAATATTGTAATTTATAATATTTAAATTATTTCTTCAAGCGTTCAAGAACTTTTGAACGGTGCTGTATTTTCTATTCTTTATCGATCGTTTTTCTACTACATGTGAAGTAAGCAAACTGTATCTAATAATCTATACCCTTTAACTTAATACATTTCGATATAAGCGTGTAAGCGAATTTCCACTGTGTGTGACGTTAGCGCATGATTGAAGTGAAAGCACATGAGGCTAAAATTGCTTTATAGCTTATGTATCAAACATAATTTTTTTTATAGAAAACGTGATCCAATTTGCGTCGCTATTGTTGAAGATTTTTAACAAAAAGAATTTTTATTTCAGACGCTATTTTGAATAGGATAACGATAAAAATAAAAATTTTCCGATCACTACTTTTGAAGTTTAATTATCGGGATCACGTGTTTATGTCATTAAAAGTTGCCTAGATATTCATAACATCAAATTAGGTTTGAAAAATATACCAACTGCAAAAAGTGCATTTTTTTACATTTTTTGAAAAATATTAGGTTAATCGTTCCTTTTTCTAATTTTTTACACCGCCAATCGAAAGAGTGACCTCGAAAACACTAATATATGTACCTTAAGTTAAAATCCCTTGTTTGTTTTAAAATCATCGGCCGTCGAAAAATTTTGTTCATTTGGACGGTAATGGGTTAAGGTACACTCGTGTGTAAATAAAAGATTGTTCAGGAAGGTCGCGCTGCTGTCTGGAGCGAGTTGCCCCAGGTAACCCTTTCGACTGGATACGTGGTGGTCGCCTGCCATGCGTCGCTCTAGGAGAGCGATGCCTCCTCAGCGGAGAGGAGGATTAAACGCGAGTGTCTCAGAAAGCTGGGCCTCCAGGACCAAGAAGGCCTTCAGAAAGGCTGTTATACCAGCGTGGGGCCTTAATAAATATCAAATATATGTATACATAGCGCACTTTATTAAAAAGAAGATATCTGGCTGGATCATCCGACTGTGGGGGGGAGGGGGGTCCAGGCTACGGTGGCTCCGGTGGTCGGCGGTGCGGCGGCTCCACCGAGATACTCCTCGGGAGCTCCTTCCGCGTCCTCAGCTGAATCGCGCATGAATTATTTGCGTTCCGGCTCCGCTTTATAGGCAACCGCTATCTCGCGGGCGAGACGCATGGTGGGGTGAGCGTCATTGCGGGTTCTGCGCGGTGGTTCAGGATTGTGAGCGATTGCTGCGCGTAATCCCGAGTTTCGGAATGCGGTGACAAAGTATTGATATTTATCTCGGAATTTTGGAATAAGGACTTGTCCATATTGAAAAATCAGAAAGGACAAGGATCATCAACAAAAACTGCAATACCAGGCCCAACAACTGAACCACCGACGCAGCGAGGGACTGCAGTCCGACGAACAAAAGAGAGATAGAAAGATAGAAGACAGCGACATCATAGAAGAAAATGAAGAGAGATCGGACAAGCAAATAAAAGGAACATTTGACCATTCAAACAACGACGAGTGTGAAGAAAACACTGATTTAGAACATCTTTTTATCATCTGCTCAGCACTGATTCATTTTTCTACTGTCAAAATCATCATAAATCTGTACTCATCAATGAAGATTTTCAAACCTCCTTGCTTGATGATGAATTCTCGAGTCCATTTATTAATTATATTTATTATTATTAGTAGACTGAAACAAAGCGTAATACATAATAAACAAGTTTGTGACTGATTTAGCCCACTTAAAGCTTAAAATAATAAAAATTCGCAAATATAAATGAACCTAATTGCTAAGACTTAATAATTCACAGAATCGTTTAAAACAATCTCGTGGTAAAGGATTAGTAAAAATGTTGACCATTTGGAGTTCGGTTGGTACATATAACACGTATACTAAATTATCTCCGAATTTATAACGTATTGGACATCAATATGCTTGGTTTGTTAATGAATCTCTCGGTTTCTTACCGATTTTAAGGCACTTCGGTTATCTGAATATAAATCTATTGCACCAGGCATCTCGCATCCAATCTTACGCTTTAGACTTGCAAACCATATAGCAATGCGAGTAGCCATTTTTGCCGCGACATATTTGGCCTCAATCGTGCTTACGGCAACAGATTTTAGCCTCTAAGATGACCACAGAACAGCCCCCCAAGCTAATTCGAAACAGAAACCTGTTGTTGACTTTCTGGTGTTCACATCACCCGCAAAATCAGCATCACAATAAACAATCAAATTAAATTTTTATCGTTCCCATAATAGCAAATTCCAACTTCATGTATTGCCCTTAAATATTTTAAAATTCGATTGCATGCTTCCCAGTGATTACGATTAAAATTATTTACGCCGACGGGAGCAGCGCTCTGTGACTTCTTGACTAGCTGACCTACTGGAAGGATCTCCGAGGAACAACTTCCGCACCGCGACATTTTATTATAGAGTCCATTGTTTAATAAATTGAGGAGTTTTCCTTAATAAAGGCCTATCTTGAAAAAGTACATTTTGAGATAATGTAATTTTAAACTTTTCTTTCTTAACAAAAAAAATTGTACAAGAGATACTGGCACAAATCATAAATATTCTTAAAGGGCATTTATTAGAGAAACAAAAAACACTAAAATTCAATGATTTTTATTATTAATAAAAAAATTATAGACAATTTAAAAAACTATGAGATAGGCCCTTTTTGAAAAAAACCATATACTTACTTTATAATTTTCTTAATTTGAGTATATTTTCTATTAATAACACTAAAGAAATGCAATAACATCGTTTTACAATATATTTTATTCTTTATTACATAAATATAGTCATATATATGTAATAAAAAATAAGCAATTTCATAATTAACAAAAATATACTTTAGCCCTATAAATCCATGATACATCAAACATTAGTTCAACTTCAAAGTTTAATACAAATTAACGTTACAATAAATTTTCAATTTTTTTAGCATTGTTTTTTGCCCTTCTTCTACAAAATTATTATTTTTCTGACTAGGTTTTTAATATTTTGATCTGATTTTTTTTTTGCACGTATAAAACACGACGAGAACATTCGAATAAAACGTTTTCCGAAAAAAGGGCCTATCTCGACATAGGCCCATATTAAGGAAAACCCCTCAATTGTCAATTTGTTCCGAGGTGGACCCACGTATTTTGTTTCACTTTTCACTATTCGTTTACCTTCGCTTCAGGCCCTGACAACTACAAAACCGCAGGACAAGGTGGCGACAATTATTTCGAGAGATAAGTGGACTTGTTGAGGCAATTAAATTTGCGCTAGGGAGCACGGGTCTCGCTATTCATTACGCGCTTTTCATAAGTCATTGTTTATTCTTTCTTGCGACGCCTTTATGCACCTTGTTTATTAATTATTTCGAGTCTCCGCGTACTTGTTAGAGCTAAATTAAAGGGTGTAGTCGGATAAGGGGTAAAAAATGCCCCAGCCTAGATTTTTATTTGGAATTGGTAATCCGAAAGAACAATTGTGATATAGTATTTCAAAGTCTTCGTACTTTACACTAACGGACCAACGGGCTGATGTTCTACCACTTCTATCCTACTCAACCTCGTCAAAAATACCCAACCCATATTTTACGCGAATTCAATCGCACAAAACTCGCAATACCCCTAAAAGATCGCCAG
This sequence comes from Sycophila sp. Sp_5, assembly GCA_018906775.1. Lineage (NCBI taxonomy): Eukaryota > Metazoa > Arthropoda > Insecta > Hymenoptera > Eurytomidae > Sycophila > Sycophila sp. Sp_5. The sequence goes on from JACCID010000127.1 coordinate 299,721, forward strand.
GTGCGGATGCACCGCCTTGTGGTCCGTTGTCCGGCTGGCTCAGACTTCAAGGGAGATCGTTTACGCGTCGCGGTCCGGATGTCCTCTACAACAAAGGTAAAACTTTGCTAGCTGCTCTTTCTGCTCTGATGCGTTTGGGGCTAACCGCCGCCTCATGAACACTGAAAACATGCTTCAAAACGCAAACACTCAATGGGAAAAACTGGCAGACTCTCTCAAATAAACTCAAGAAAATTCACTTTAACTCTACTATATACAATCGAACTGTGTGATACACTTGTCTGCGTGTATTGTGTGTGTCGCATCCGCGTATGTCTGCGTGTGTGATGGTTCCGAATCTATAACCTTCCCGCTAACTACCAACGCTGCTCACCCATCAACAATAGAGCGCCTTCGCCGCAATTCCCGCAACCTCCTTAAAAATCTATAAAACACCGCTCTTTGCGTCTACAAAACCTACTAACGCTAACCCTATTACAGCAAACCGCAAACTCCAAAAGAATTCCTACACTGCTAAACACTACCACTTAAACTGCTAAAACTGCGAAGAAAAACTACTGAAAACTCAAATGAGCGTGGCTATGGTAACAAGAACTAATCCAAGAATGGCGGCTTCCGTCGCGAGCCGCCTTCTACACATCGTCGCGAGTATCGCGGTCCTTTTCTAAGACCTCGCGGTATTAGAAAAACGATCGGCGGGCAGGTTCGCGCGTCGATCGCGAACTCGCAAAACGAAAACCCTCCCGTACCTGAGGTCGCGGCGCGGAATTAACGCCCACACGGAGGCGCGATTACTTGTCCTAGCGGAAGCGACTATCGAGCATGAGAGCCCCGGCGACCGCGAGTCGATCGCGCCGTCTCCCGTCGCTCTACGAAGCATAGGAGCGGAGATACGGACTCTCTCTCTCTCGCTCCTGTGGTCGCGCATATCCGACCCTCTCTCTCGCACGTCTTCGCCAAAGCTTGCATCTCCTCGCGTGCCCGCGTCCGCGCGAGCCTTGCCGCGTGTAATGTAGTGCGTGAAAGTGTGGTGAGTGTGTGTGTACGTTGTGTGTCAGTGTGTGTTGTGCTTCCTCGACGGCGACTTCTTCATTCGTAGTGGCAGTCACGGGGTCGAGGGAAGATGGCTGCCGCGCTCAGCTGAGCGGCCGTCTCTCGCCTCGGCTGCGTGCGCTGTCTCGGCACTGTCGGACCACCTCCCGCTGCCAGTATTTCACGCCTCATCAGCCTCTCTCTCTCTCTATCTCCCAGTCATTTACATGCATCGACCCGGACGCGTCAGGTAATCATCCATATTTTTGTTTATCTCCGTCTCGTTGAGCCCGCCTGCACAATATAAACATAGCAGGACAGCTTAACCGAGACGAATTATCTTCCTCCGTCCTCTAGCCATATTTCACTTATTTAAACAAAAGCTCCCTTTATTCCCAGCCATTTACGCGGACTGATGCGCCTATAACAAGCTTATATGTATTTTTTCGATTTTAATTTTTTTCTGTAACAATTTATAATATATAAATTTATAATGCATAATGTATAACTATCCATGGTTGCTTTTAGATTTTTTCAGAAAAAATTGCACTAAAAAAAAATTGTTTTTAATATTTAACCCATTTTTAAGCTAGGAAGAAATTTTTTTACTAACTTTTAAGTGCATTATTTTGATGTATTTTTTCTTGTTCCATGAATTACTGCAACGTTATACACGGTGTTCATTAGGGAGAATACCAAAAAATATAAAAACCCTATTTTTTAACAGGTTTTTCTGGATTTTCTCAGTCGGTACACTTCAAAGGACTTCAGTGACCTTAAATATTCATTTAATGACCCCAAAAACCTCTTAATTCATTTAGAAAAACATGAGAAATGCATATTTTTGGCGTTTTTTTTTTTTGGAAAATATACGTGCAGTAGTGAAAAATTAATGAAAATCTTATTCTTTACTTTTTTCTCACGATTTTCCTATTTGAAAAAAGGACAGTTCTTTCAAAACATCAATAATCCCAAGAACCTTTTCATTTACGTAGAGAAGAGATAAAATTTTGGATTTTATTGAATCTTTAACAAAAAATATGGATTTAATTGAAAAATGCGAAAAAATTCGACGATTTTGTTAGTTATAACTATTTTTCAAGTCATTATTGAATACGAAAATCAAACCTCAATCTTTTGAGTTACACCTAAAGAAGAGAAACCCCACTTGTTATGAAGTAATACTAATTTGTAATACTTAATTTGTAAACGGATGCTATTAAATATTTGAAGAAGAAAATGGGAAAACACGGACCGCACTCGCTTTTCTTTATGTAGTAAACCGTAGAATTGAGTCACAAAAGAATTTTACTACTGAAACAAGTCTCCGCATAATTTATTTTTCGGCACATAAAAATATATTTTATACAAAAATGCTTATCAATATTCAAGGCAGAAAATAGAGACGAGTGAGCCCTAAGAGCAAATCACGTACGAGCGAAATCCCATCTTATTATTCACATCTGAATTTCCTGACAGGAAACAATCATACGAATTACTTTAACTAGCCGAATTTTCTCAAGATTGGGCAATGACCAATTGAACACTACCAGAAATCAATGGAGGGGATTAAAAAGTATAAAAACCCTTGTCTAAGGGCAAGCATCGTTCAGTGTTATCGAGTCTCCATTACGAGTAATTATTGTTCACGCCAGTTGTATCTACGCAGCTACCAGTAATATTATTTTGTCTCCATCCCTCGGGCGAAAGTACGAGGTTTCGCCTTTTGTTTACGCTAGAAGAAGGATCATTTTTAGCCATTGCATGAGCGTGATTTGTTTTAAACTCGAAATCTCTGTCAGGAAGATTTTGAAAGTGTAAACCCTTTAAGTTCGGTTATATGCTAATAGCTAATAGACATTCATCAATGAAAGTCTATGTAGATCATTAGCTATTATCCTTTAAATAATTTATATACCTCAAAGGTGCAGGTTGTGTTTGTAGTCGTATGATTTTCGATTTATCCCGCTTATAACGTAAATAAAATTCAATCTACCTGCTAGCTTTTTTAATTATCAAAAAGAATGATAATCAATCGTACACTTAAACTAGAACATTATTGAACGTTATTGAAAATGTAGAAATAAATACGAATACAGTAAATTGGTGAAAAAGAATTTGCATTAAATATGAAGATTGTACATTTAAAGGCAATATTGTTAACAATTTTTGTTGTAAAAATTGTAAAAAATAATTGTATGATAATTAAAATAAAATTTCTGTTTTAAAAACATTCAATTACGTTTTTGATAAATGTTTAATTTACAAATATTATGTTTATTCTGTTTTTTTCGATGCCTGCCGCTAGCCAGCAGCACTCGCTACGCTCGTACTGCAGATGTTGGACGGGCATCGGACATATATAAACGCGCGATAGGTAATATAAAAGTAAAAACATGGCTGCGCAGAACAACTGCAAGTTGAAGTCGGTTTAAATGTTAGAAATTGATTACTTTACTATTTTCTAATCAATAGTATAGCCGTACTTTCGCCCGGGGATAGAAAAAAATACCATTTCTTACACGGGAGAGAAGTGGAACTCGTGCACGGACGGCTTCGCCTCGGCCGTCCTACTACGTCCGTGCGGAAGTTCCATTTCTCCCCCTTATAAGACAATCTACTATTTTTTCGGCCATTACACATTACAAAGGTAATGGAAATTTTGAGCTGACCATTAATGCATTAGAAATATAATATTAATTTTTTTTCGGTCATTACCCATTGCAAAAGTAATGGGAAATTTCGAGCTGACCATTACACATTACAAAAGTAATAAAGTAATCGTAATTTTTAATTACAATTTTGCCGATCCCTGGTTAAGAGTACGGGAGACCGCCCGCTGTGGACTTCAAATCTGGTACTCCGATTTTCCTGTCGAAAGGACGCAGAGCAAGTACAACGGCCTATTACATACTATTGGAGGGACAAGGATAGCAGCAGAGACTCCAACAGCGGGCTAGGCGACTGATCCACCGAAGCAACCAAGGAAACCTGCTGTCCATCGTCAACAGAGAGAGAGAGAGAGAGAAACGAGCGAGAATCGACACCTTCGGCCCGGAGCAACGAGAGACAGCGCGAGCGCCGCTACCTGCCATGACTGGCCGACCAGATCCATCGCATCCCAGACGTAACAGACTCAAACGTTGCAGGTCTTGATACCTGTGTTTACGTGTACGTGAGCGTGTGTCTGCGTGCGTGCGTGCGCGCGTGTATGTGTACGTGTGTAAAATCTATACGTAACCTATACTTTTTTTATTTAAGTAGATTATTTACACAAAAATATATTAGATTAATGCGATAACATACATAGACATTTGTGCATATTTAATAATACTGTGAACTTGCATTTACAAAATGGAACTTGAATAACACATAGAAAAAAATAAATATGCAATATTAACAGTACTCTACAGTTAAAAATTAGGAAGTTCAGAATTTACCAAAAAATTATATTTATTATATAAATTGTAAAGAAAAAGACTGTTACGGAACGTAAGTCGGAAGAGCTGACTCGCGAATACTAGCGATGGCAGTATAACGCGGCCGCGCAGCGACCAACTTATGCAAGATATAATACCGATGCCGTGGATTTTGCGCTATCCCAAAAGCTTGCGATTAGCCGAATGCATACCAAAAAGTAGCCCGTCTTCTATTGCAGCTCAAAACAAGCGGTATTTAAAGGCCAGCAAAGAGGCATACGGTAGATCTACACGTAACATCTACACGTGGCACGTGTCGGCAGGCGACCATATACGACCCGGCGCGATCGATGACGTCGCGTTACCCGACTCCGCACGGTTCCGACACTCGGTACTCTCTCTATCTCTCGAGGTGATAATATGTCAATAAACAAGCGAATTATCCACATATCCATAACTATTTATTTAATAGCCTTAATCCCATTCTCTCATAATATCGCGTACTTCGGTACGTGGAGGGAACAGCGAAAGAACCCTGGTTGATTCTACGATTATCCACAGATCCAAGGAACGAAGAAAAACCGTAAGATTGGTGCTAGATGTGGGGTTAGCATTTTTTTAATCAATATACACTCCCCATGACATGCTTTTGCACACCCCGCGCAAAAATTGGAAGAGCTAAAAAGTGATACTTAAATAAAAAACTCAATTTAACTCTTTTTTAATTCCGTCGTAGCATTTTTTGAAGGTTTTTACCTGCTCTTTCGAATGTCGTTGGATTTTTTGAACTACGGCGTTTTGCTGCTAAGCAATAAAACTTTTTAGCTCTTCCAATTTTTGCGCGGGGTGTGCAAAAGCATGTGATGGGGAGAGTACTAACAAGAGTAAATGGCTCCGCTGTAGAGCCAGTCGTATAACAGAACATAAATACCAAATAAAAAAAATAATAAAAAAATATCGAAATCCATTTTTATAAACTTTTTTCGTGCAGAAAGAGCCGACAAAGCAGAAAAAATGTTAGAAGCACATGAATAGATAAAACATATTTTCGATTTGGCTCGTGAAACCATTACAAATTCGCAAATTCACTCAGTAACAGAAGCACGGATACACCTGCAAATCCTTTCCGAATTGCTACCGGTGGAATTCAGTGAGGAAGATGCACGTGTGACCGAGCACTTACTGTGCGAATTAAATAAAGCGCGAGCCTTCTAAATTATATAGGCCAAACTTGTTCGGAAAAAGAACTTCAAAACCTTCTTCCATCCCCTCCCCTCAATGCACATTGGACAGGCTGGCCAACGCCAGAGGTACGAATCAATATCGCCACGGGTGTGCCTTACAGCCAACCGTGATGGCGCTATCATCCTGTGAGCCAGAAGGACGATCCGATAACCGGTTATCGGGTCCCATTTCTGGCTTACAGTATCCTGGCTCGCTTACATCGTGCACGCGTTATTTGTAACCTCGATGAACATGCATCGGAAGCAGAAAAAATCGTACTGTCTGAGGTCAATCAAGCAACATTGACCAATTAATTGTACGGTTTGGAAATTCGTTTACAAACAGAGGCGAACGACCGCGTGACCTATTGCACGCAGTCGAAATTACTCGGGAATTTGACCATGAGAACGCCTTGCGAAACCCAAGGCAAGCCACTCAGCAGGCGACATGTTTTTTCACAACTAATCAACCGTACTCGGATGGTTCTGATATTCAAGCCCACGTATATTGGGCAACGGCACAGGAGGGACCTAAATACCTAATGCAAGCAACACAGTTATGACCAAATTTAAGTCCCGATGCATTATTCGGCAACTTTGTAACGAAGAATAGAGATGGTAAAGCGTATGCAGAGTGCATAAATGTTGGAGACGAGCCGACTTTTGAGTTACAGCCATGCGACGTCATGGATGAAGAGGCATGGATAGATGCGGAGATTGAAGACGAAGACGGTAGTACTAAGGTATACAAATGCTTTGAGGGCCAAATCACTAAATCAAGGGCTGACAATACTAAAATTAATGGACCTGTAGGGACTTAATGACGAGGAAAAAGAGCATGTTGGTGAATTGGTGGAAGAAAGGTGAACCTCTTAAAGCCACCAGCTTGTTAAGCCATAAAATAGTAACAAAAATTAACAAGCCAGTAAGGGCAAAGCAATATCGACAACCACAAGAACTTTTAGAAGTAATGCATCGACATATAATGGAAATGATCGACACGAGAATAGTAAGACCCTCGACATCTGAATATTCGTCGCCAATGTGGATAGTCCCGAAGAAACCAGACGCAAATGAAATAAAAGATGGCGGCTAGTTACGGATTTTCGTAACAATCAAACAGAGGGATTGAGCGCATGAACCATACCCTCACGGAATATTTAAAACAATACTGTGACACAGCTAAAAATAACTGGGATATGCGGGTAAACTTGGCGCTGAACTCATATAACACAGCCATACACGAGAGCTCGCAACATACTTCTCATGAACTCGTCTTCGGACATACGGCTGGTACATCATCCGCTTTCCAACACCAGGAGATGGAATGACCTACGGCGACTACCATCAGCAATTAGTCGAGGTCATTTCGCAAATCTCAGCACTAGCCACCTTAAATTAGGTCCGTGCAAAGTATATATCGACGCCCCGTACGAAGAAAATCCCCTGTCTGCATTTTGGCGACGAAGAAAATCTCCTCAGCTGATTTCCCGACGAAAACTATCCTTTTTAGAACTTTTGCGGCGAAAAATATCCTTTCTTGCATTTTTGCGGCGAAGAACATCTTCTTGAACGATTTTGCGACGAAGACTAGCCCCTCTAGCATTTTTGCGACGAAGAAAATCTCCTTAGCTGATTTTCCGACGAAAACTATCCTTTCTAGTACTTTTGCGGCAAAAACTAGCCTGTCTTGTCTCTGGCGTTTTTGCGCTTTATTGAAATAAAATAAATGAAGTAAAATCGCTGGTATACTAATAATTAGCTATGGTTTTAGTTAACGAATAAGCCAAAAATAAGCCATGAATAAACCAACGTTTAACATTAAATTGTATAAAAAAAGGATAACACAAAACGTAAAATAAAATAATTTGTTTAAATAAATGCACCCTCAATTAAAAAGTGTGGGATAGTATTGGTAGAAAATTGTTTTATAAGATTGTAGGAGATCTTTTTTGTCGGAAAAATCAGCGAGGGGATTATTTTCGTCGCAATAGTGTAGAAGGAGATCTTTTTCGTCGGAAAAATCAGCGATGGGATTATTTTCGTCGCAATAGTGTGGAAGGAGATCTTTTTCGTCGGAAAAATCAGCGAGGGGATTATATTCGGCGCAAATTTTGGAAGGGATTTTCTTCGCCGCAAAACTGAAAAGAGATTTTCTTCGTAGGAGGCGTCGATATCAAAAAACTATTATGACAGGAAGTTAAATGCATTTACGGGAAGGTGAAATGGTGTTTCTGTTTAAAGAGCCGAACACGGGTAAATTCGATTACGAATATGGCGGCCCGTACGAAATAACGCAAATTAATTACAACACTCGCAACGCAATGCTCTTAGTAAATCATCAATACAGGAAAATGCAAATAGATAAAATCAAGCGCGCTGCTTACAACGTCGCGTCATCAATTCAATCAGCCCTAATACAATCCCGGGTAAATGATCATTTTTCCGTGACTTTCGGACGCACAGCAAACGTCGTAGAAAAAAAGATTAAAAGACAAATACGAATCAAAATATATATATATATATATACAGGTGTGAGGAAAAATTGGAAGAGGAAATAAAACAAAGAAAATCTGGTAATTACACTTAATAATATATATTAGAAGCTAGAATACGGCTGTACAATATTGCAACTAATCTAAAATAATAACGTCGACGTTTAAAGAAACCTTTTTTGATACCTCACTTCTCATTCTGTTTCGCCGCTGTCAAAGTTTCTGAAAAAAAAAATTTTTTTTTTTGTTACCAAGGTCCGTTTCAGGCCAGGCAGACATTTCCACTGGCGAACACTCAGTTTCAAAGTACTACATACTGCAAAGTAAGAAAAAACAATTACTAATACGACAATATTTAAATAAATAACTAAAAAGACAAATAATTACCTACGTGAACCTGGCAAACGATGCGATTCCTCAAACAGTCAATATCATACTACCGATCACTACCAGTAAAAAGCTAAGCAAGATCACTGTCGCTGCATTTGCAAAACTTGCACGGACGTCAAGATTTTTTTTCTCTTTCTCTTGCTACTTTCTTACTTTTATTTTTACGTTTCCTTTTTTTCATTCGTCTTTTTTACATTTCTTTTCTTCCTTCTTTCCTAGCAGGGTATAGATTATATTATCAGTTTCAGAACGGTGGTGCACGCAGACACCACGGGCTCGCGTGAGACGCAGATAAAGCGGAATCCTGGACTAATAACGGAAAACATCGCGCTCCTATCAACAACAAGCACGTCCTGGCGGATAGTACATCGAGTGGACTTCTCCGAGTTCCTACACACATACAACAAGCTGCTGTCCGCTTGGTCTATCCTACATGAACACTGCGAACAACTGAACCGAATATGTTCTCATATTCAGGTATTAAGACAATTATACAAAGAGTTCCAGCAAGCACACCAAGATTCAATGAGAGCAATCGGCTGATCAATTAAGTAATATTATTGAGGGGTCCGCGATCGACACTCGAAAAGTGGCTGACTTGCTAGCTCAATAGACGGAGGTAATACAAGAATAGGTCCTAACCTTACACGACAAAACGACCTCATTAAATTCAACATTCACCCGACTGACGGAATTACAGAATGAAAGATACAATGAGGCAAAATTCACAATGACGATCGATTCATTCGCGCAAGAAGTTGCACAATACGAAAAAGACACAGAAATCTTAATAGATGCTATCTTATTTGCCATTCATTGAGAAATTCATTCTGGATTTTTCTCCATTGATCAAATCAAAAAATGCACCAAACTGGTCCAACAACACCTACAAAATGTGGTTTTTCCAACACTTCAAAGAGATAACTCCGTGGCAGAAATTGTAAAAATTTCTCGCGTGTTCATCATCTTTGCAAGGAACGAGCTGATATATCATGTACCACTCCTCGACCTCAATTCCTATAATTTATTCAAAGCAATACCCGTACCCATTCAACGAACAACCTTTAATGATACCGGCATCTTTGCCTATATATGGCCAAAATCAGAATATTTTGCCATAAGCAAGGAAAGGGACGCCGATATTTTACTATCTCAAAAAACCATAGGCAATTGCAACACATTAAATATGACATATACAGGGTGTTCAAAAATGAACTGGCACGACCAGTATACCCGTGTTCAGAATAACATTCTAAGCACTTTTTTCCTTTTGGCATATTTCGTAATTGTGGCTAATTATCGAGTTATGGTCAATTAAAAACTTCGATAATTAGCCAATCAGCGCTCTAGCTGACGCTGGTAGGCGGGGTTTACTCGAGCAGCATGGGCCGCGCGGGGAGATTCATGCAAGGTTCATCGTCAAATCGAGCGCTGATTGGATAATTATTGTAGATTTTAATTAACCTTTAGGGAATTTCCTATTTTTGACCATTTTTAAAAGACTTTTTCTAACTTTACGAAAGCAAATTGTTATTTAATATACAATCTTAAATAATGTATTTTTTTTAACATTCCACTTTTATTGTTTAAATATCTCTATTTTTTTTAAATCTTGGTACGTTAAACTAGATGTTAAATAAGCACCCTACTGAGATCAAAAGGGACTCTCGTTAAATCATGGACTCCAAAGGGTTCCTGTGTAGTGCTATAATTAGAAAATTGTATTTTTTTTTTTCAAGATCAATATTTTCAAAGTCGCTGTCATATTTGGTTTGAATATTCGTTAGCAAATTACATAAACTACGATTATTCTATTAGAAAATTCAATTAAATAATAACTACAGTATTTCTTAACATTTGACCTTGGAATGACCTTGTAAGGGTCATGAAAAAATATTTAAAGTACCGTTTCGGTGTATCATTTTAATACATAATTGTAAAGCTGATTGGTAACTATTGTGAGCGATATAACCTACAAGATTAAGCCCAGCTGGTGATTAAGTGAGCGATGACTGAGGTGCTGGAAGAGATGATGCGATGATCTATGGTGCAAGGAGCGCTTTTGCTGATTGAGTGGTGGAGCGGTAGGGATGAGAAATCCAGAGCGGGAAACCGGAAGAGAGCGCGCGAAGCGGGTGGATGGGTGGGATTATTCAGAAGGCACTTAATATTTTATGCTGTCACCTCGGCGTCGGATAACCTGAGCTAATGGTTCAGGCATAGTAATAAATGCTCATATCATGTTTTGGAGTATCTCGTGTCCTATTTGATTAAGAGCTGTTCTTAGTTTCACAAGAATCATGGGCTATATTTGCCTACTGCTCAATCGTCTACTTATCATATCCCATACATGCTCAATGAAGATTAAGATCAGGACTGTTAGATGGATGCAGCAGCATCTTTACATAGTGTTATTAAATGTAAGCCTGAGTAATACTTGCAGAATGGAGTATGACATTATCTTGCATGAAAATAAAATTTGGGCCTTTGTGGTAACTCATTCCCAGCATGCGAGGCTTCAAAATGTTATCGATGTAGCATTTGAGTGTTCGCAACTCCGAAGATTCAAAAATCCCGAGCGTTTATGAAATCCTGTTTTAAGCGTGGAACAAGCGCCATATTTGAATTTAAAATGAGAGAACTACGTGTAAAGCTTAGGTTTTCATGCCCCGTTCATTTATGGACAGACTCTACTGTCGCGCTGGCCTGGATCAGTTCATCACCTCGCAGCTAGAACCAGAGGACGCTTCTTTGATGAACTCATCAGCTCGGAACTATGCTGGAGCGCCCGCCATTTCTGTGTGACAATGCTGACAACTTTCCGACCCAAGCGGATGAATTTGACTCAAAAAACTGCCCAGAAAGACGAATATCAGTTCATGCCGACATTCGTCACCAAACTGTCGAATGGAAAATAGTGGAATCTTTTTCTTCGCGTACTCGGCATCTGCTAGTCGCCGCGTGGATATTGCGTTTTTCTTTCTCTAAAAGAAAGGATTCCATCCAAGAGTAGGTTGCTGAAACTCACTCCCTTTCTGGACCCCGATAACGGAAGCATTCGGGTTAGAGGTAGCCTCGCTCACGCCCGCATATGCGACACCAGCAAGCACCCGTACGTTTTGCCAAAGTATTAACCATTGTGCACCCTCATAATTGAGGATCAGTACCGGCGCGAGATGCAAGCTGGAACGCAGCTTACGCTCTCCCTGCTAAGAAAGCGCTATTTGATCATCACACACGTAAGTTAGTCAAATGGGTGAGCGTCCCATGCCCAACAAATTATGGGAGATCTGCCTTCACCTCAAATCAATCCCGCGAATGCATAAGTATACGTGGGAATTGACTATGACGGGCCAATTCACATAAGAAATGTGCCAGGTACAGGACACAAATCCATGAAAGGATACGTCGCGGTGTTTTGCCACTAAAGCTGTGCATTTAGAAGCTGTGTCTGGCCTCAATACGTAGATTTTTTTACAAGCCTTCAAGCGATTTTGCTCCCAACGAGGGCTTTGATAGGTCATCTACAGAAGATCAAGAGGATTTTCGCCAAGAACACTGCGCAAAATCAACGGATCATCAATCAGTTGATATTGCAACGCATCGTTAAATCCACTAAGTTTCATCTGCGTCGAGTCATCAGAGACAGCAAGCTGACCTATGAAGAAAGGTCAACTCTTCTCGTGTGTGTCGATGCTTTCCTTAATTCGCGCTCCGTAAATCCTCTCGGCGATGAACCTTCGGACGTAATCGCCCTTACGCCGACGCATTTCCTCATGTGTCGCTCCTCACCGCGCTGCCAGAATCTTCAACACTAGATGTAGCTCCTGGACAGCTGAAGTCCTGGCAGCTCTTAAATCAGATAGGCGCCTTTTTCTGGGTTTATAGACAGCGTGAATATCTGCAGAGTCTGCAGCATCGGAGCAAATGGTGACAGGTAGATGCAGATGTACAAGAAGGTACTGTTGCCCTGATCAAGTTGGAGAACAACCCGCCTGCTCATTGGCCTCTGGATAGAGTAATTGCCGTGCATCCTGGCAGCGACGGTTGCGTGCGAGTTACTACCCTCGGCACTTCCACGACGTTCGCCACGACGAGTCGGGCGATAATGGGCATAATTCAAAAGCTGAGAAGCTCTCTCATTGATTTCGAGCGTCCTTGCGACCACTTCGCTATAATTGGGCAATCATCGTAATTTTCCATTTACAATAGCTCGATAATTATCTATCAGATCGCAAGATGCAAACGGCCAAAATGTCTTAGAATTATTCTCTCTTTTATTCTAATATATTATTAAATCGAAAATCACCGCGACCATTTCGTTGATGAAATAAATTTTATTTTCCGTTTGCACATTTAATTCTATTATGCCGGGAGTATTTTGTACGATTATTTTAATATAATATAAGAATTTTAAACTTATTCCTATAGTGAAGTGTGTAATAATTGTAATTGCTATGAACACTCCCATTCCAGTTAATATGTTACCTTTTCCTCTAAATAATTTTACTATTTGCTGAGCTTCCCAAAAATCTTTATTTATTTGTCCTCAATTTAATATTTCTAATATTCGTTCTTTCATTTAGCAAAAGATTTTCTTAGTCAATCTATATGCAAATCTTATTTTGATATTGTTTTTATAAATTATTCTAATTTGCATGATTCTTTGCAACAATTAAATTTTTTCGATAAATGATAAATGAATTCTATTCTAACTCAAATGATTTTGTGCCTTCTAGTTTATTCCTTGATTATCATTTAATGTTACGTTAATTTCAATTATTTTTTAAGAGAATATTAGTATTATCCCTTTTGTACATTCCTTTACAACGTTCACAATTTTCTTTTTGTGGATTAACAAACAAATTAAATTGGCATTTGGGTCATCCCAATTCATGAATCACTCTTAAATTGCTCGAAAATTATAGTATATTCAATAATTTTAGATTGTTCAAGTTCTTGTTATGCCGGATAGTAATATCCTCCATCATTTAATAATAAATATTGACTCACTGGCTCAACATACACAAAGTGTTCACATAGTATGGAAACACCCAAATAATTTCCTAATTAATACTTTACTTCAAATCACTTGTCACGCGAATAAGTCGCCCGAAAGGACACAGAAGATACTACGTCCATGCCGTTGTTTCTGGGTAACGCTAAAAGTAAAAGTATAAATACCCTTCATTCTTTCAATTGCCGACATAAAATAAGGAAGTTTTCAGAAAAAAAATTACCTTGAAAGACATCAACAAAATCAACTTTGTAGTCATCACTAATTCCAATTAAACAAAATAACTAATGTGAGCAATTTTCATCAACTGCATCTTTCTTATGAATGTTTTTGGACGTAAAATTTCCTGTTCTTTTAATTAATAAAGGGGGTTTTCATTTCAAGAAAAAAGTTGATTTTCAGATGGAGTTGAAGGTCGAAACCAAGGTCACCATCCGATTCTTCGTCGAAAATTACTAAAGAAATGACCTTGTCCAGTCTTATAAATACTTTACACAAGGTAAGAAAATCATTAAACTTAAATGACCTTCAAACGTATTTCAAGGTTACCCTGACCTATGACTTGAAAACTTGTTTAACCGTAAAAATTCCTGCCCTTTCAATTGCCAATGTCAAAAAAGGGATTTCCATTTAAAAAAATCAATCAGACCTTCAAATAATAAGGACATTTTCAAGGTTAAACCCAAGGTCACCATTGGCTTCCTCGTAAAAATTTACTGCAAAGGTGACCTTAACATTTTCCAATAATAATTTACCTGAGAAATTATTAGGGTGTTTCCCGTATTTTTGGACACCCTGTATAATTAATACCAAAAGGATTGAAGTGGAGGTAACGATTACATTTTGTAAATTAGTGTTCATTGTTCGCGTATTATTGAACAATGAATACTTATTGCTACTTTTCGTATATTTTTGATATATTGTTACGGCTCAGTCTAAAGACTCACGGCGCGAAGGCGTGTGGGTGGAAGCAATACACAAGGCAGGAGGAGGGAGAACTTGGAGTTGCTCTTTGCTCTTTATTTTTATTTCTAATATTTGCATATTAATTAACTTATTAAATATTTCTCTCCATTCATCTTTATCTTTACACGACCGATTTCTTGTAGAACTCTCAAGATATATTTTCTTTTTGAACCCTCTACTTAACATAATTTCCTTACTTTTTGTATATTGTGCGGAGATCAGTATAACATTAAATCATTTGACGGTATTGTACTGTTCAGACTCGGCTTTATCTTACTTCCTGAACAGAAATATATGAAAAGTATCATATATTTCTTCCTTATAATTAATGTATATAGCTTTTCCTTTATATATCATTTTTCTCTTGTTACATCGGTACCGGTGTTGCACCGCAGAATGAGCGGATTAACGTTTGGTGTCGCGTCAAACGTTAAGTCTTACCGACACTCGATGTTGCACCAAGTCGCGTCATGTTGTGTTGATCCATAATCTTACCTCAGTCAATAATGACTTATTTTAAAACGTTTGTAACTAGCCTGCCCTATCGATTAGTGTATATGCTTAAGCGTTGCGTAACAGCTGCGCCCTTAGGCAAGCCTTAATAGAATTATCTTCCCACATAGCATGGAAGATTCCCCAAGCTTCCCAATGTAAGTTACAATTAATGTTCCAATGTAAGATATTAGGAAGCTTCTTAAAAGATTTAAAAAGGCTTCAGAAAAGTTTCAATAGAAAATTACATTGAAAACTTCTTGAAAGATTAAGAGAAGATTACAAAGTTAGTTTCAAATCAGTTTAATTGTAATTATTATATGTAAGTTTACGACAAACATGGCTAAAGCTTTCATGGAAGATCTAGTATGATCTTCCAAGAGACTTTCATGAAAGAATTCTGTAAGCATTTCTGAAAGTTTCTGTAAACATTCGCAATGACTTAATTTTCATTGTTACATTTAAGCTTACAGACAGTTTTGCCAAAGCTTACATGGAACCTGTAGTGTGATCTTCCCAGCGACTTTCATGAAAGAATTCTGTAAGCATTTCTGAAAGTTTCTGTAAACATTCCCAATGCCTCAATTTTTATTGTTACATTTAAGCTTACAGTGAGTTTTGCTAAAGCTTACAGGGAAGATCTACTATGACGTTACAAGAAAGTTTCATGAAGGAATTCTGAAGCAATTCTGAAAGTTTCTATAAACATTCGCTTTGATTTCATTTTCATTCTTACATGCAAGCATACCGAAAGCTTTGCTGGCGTTTTAGAAAACTTTCTTAATTACATCGTAAGATTGAAAATGTCTTAATTTGGATTCTTGTGTACAAGCTTACCGGAAGCTCTCCTAAAGATTAATTAAATGTTATATGTTTATTTGATTAAGTTCAGTCGCTCTTATATAAAACATAAGTGTAATATTATTCCCCTATTGAAAAATCTTACGTAAGATCTTACGGAAGATTTTTCAATAGGGTCATGTACTTTCAACTTAAACCTTTATACAGGGTGTTCGAAATGTTCCGGACCCCCCACTTATAACATAAAGTAAGCATTTTGGAAAAAAATGTTAAATACAAAAGTTGTTAAGTTTTGAAGGTTGAACTAAATGATGACCTTGGATTTGTTATTGGTTATCATTTTCAAGGTCATTTAAAGGTCATCTTCAGTTTTTTAAATAGGGACCCCTATTTTTTATTTCAGATTCTGAAAGAGCACAAAATTTTACATCTGGATATGTACCCACGTTATGGCTCAAAATAACCTACAGAGGTCATTTAGTGGTTAAATGATTATTTAGTAGCAGAAAGCCAAGAAATCCCGATTATTAAGAACTTTGGGTGTATTTGACGAAAAGAAAAAAAAATTTCGTACTTTAATACTAAAGTACATAATTTGATTTTCTTGGACGAACTTTATGGTCACTTTAAAATTGGCCTTCATTTTTAAGGTCATTTGAAAGTTATCTTCAGCTTATTAAAAAGGGACTCATTTTGTATTCCGGATTCTGGAGGAGCATTAAATTTTAGGTCTGGAGATATGTACAATATCCACGTCATGGCTCGAAATGATCTACATAGGACACTTGGGGGTTATTAATTTCAAAAGCAAAATAATCTAACCGTTTTACATGAACAGTTTTTATTGCAATAATTTTTTGCAAGGGTTACGAGTTTCTACGCATGATTCATAGCATTTTCAGGATCGTTACTTGTACCTTAGAAGATTTTGCTCACTATTCTTTTTAGGAATCAGTTCATTTATAATTGTTAATTAACAATTGTTTACTCCTATTTACTTTTCTGTTTTCAAGAGTTAAGTAAAGTTCTCTTACTTCGAAATTCAGATAATTGTATTAATTTTCAATAATTGTACTTTTAATCGTAGTGAAAAATGGCACATCTTACTGAACGAGAAAGAATATCTTTGTTGATGATGCGAGGGTGGGGTGATCAAGAGAGAGGTTACAAACAGGTACAGCGTTTATTCAATGAAACATTCAGAGTTGAAGAAAACTACCCTATTTCAAAAGTACCGTAATTCGTACAATTAGACGTTTTGAAGAGACAGGTGGTATTAAAGATCGTCCTAAATCAGGTAGATCCAAATCATCGTCTAATGATGAAAAGAGCTTAGACGTATTACAATCATTTATTGAGGACCCCCATTGCAGCATCAGACGTTGTGCACAACAGCATGAAATGGGAGCTGCATCTGTGCACAAAATTTTGAAATTCAACAAATGGCATCCTTTCAAATTAAAGTGGGTACAGGAATTATCTGAAGATGATTTTGATAGAAGGGTAGAGTTTTGTGATGTAATGATGCAAATGATATCTGATGATCCTTTGCTCCTCAATAACATTGTTTTCTCTGATGAAGCCACGTTTGAGTTAAGCGGAACAGTGAACAGACATAATTGTCGATACTGGAGTAACATCAATCCACATTGGATGAGAGCGGACCACACGCAACATCCTGAAAAAGTAAATGTTTGGGCTGGCATATTTAATGGAAGAGTACTTGGCCCTTTCTTTATTGAAGGTAATTTAAATGCTGCAATGTATGAAAACATGCTTCGAGACCAAATTATACCTGCTATACGGAATTTAACGGGTGGAAATCTGGACGAAATTTACTTCCAACAGGATGGTGCTCCTGCACACTACGGTATTCATGTTCGCCAATATTTAGATGCAACATTTCATGATAGATGGATTGGGCGGAGAGGTACAATTGAATGGCCACCTCGGTCCCCAGACCTAACGCCTCTTGATTACTTCCTTTGGGGATACTTGAAGGATAAAGTTTATGTTATAAAACCACGTGACTTGAATGAATTACGCCAAAGAATCACTGATGAAATAGACTTGATACCTCAGCAAATCTTGCGAAATGTTGTTGCAGCCTTTTACAATCGGTTAGCACATTGCCAAACTGTTAATGGGCAACAATTTGAACAGTTGTTGCAAAAAGTTCCTGTCAACGACATTTTAAAAAAATTTAGTTTGGGCGAATAGTACACTGTCTTGATTTAGTTAGCTGGGCCGCCGATAGTCCTGCCTTAGTTGGCTGGATCACCCATGATGTTACCTTAATTAGTTGTACCTCCCGTACCTGAGCAATAAGGCTCATTTTGATTAGACATTTTTTTATTTATCATTTTCTCGCCCGAGTTATGTGGTTGTCTGGCCTAAGGCTTATTTTACGCCAGTGTCAATTACACCTTCTACAATCCTAATGCAGAATTTAGCGCTGGTGCAAAATGGAGAATTACATCTAGGAGGCTTAATTTGGAAAACTAAAGTTAACCTTCAAATGACCTTGAAAATCAAGGGCAATGTCAATTTAACGCCACCATAAAGTTTGTCTTGCAAAATCAAATTACTTTAGTATTGGTCAGATACGCTCAAAGTTCTTAATAATCGGGATTTCTTGGCTTTCTGCTACTAAATAATCATTTAACCACTAAATGACCTCTGTAGGTTATTTTGAGCCATAACGTGGGTACATATCCAGATGTAAAATTTTGTGCTCTTTCAGAATCTGAAATAAAAAATAGGGGTCCCTATTTAAAAAACTGAAGATGACCTTTAAATGACCTTGAAAATGATAACCAATAACAAATCCAAGGTCATCATTTAGTTCAACCTTCAAAACTTAACAACTTTTGTATTTAACATTTTTTTCCAAAATGCTTACTTTATGTTATAAGTGGGGGGTCCGGAACATTTCGAACACCCTGTATACTCAAAAGTGTGTTTAAAATCAAATAAAACATAAATAAATAAATTATCTCCTGGAGTGAGGCGATGATCATATGTAACATTCGATATCATCATCACAATGATGTCGTTGGGTAAGTGGTCTAGATGAATTCTTAATATTCTCATGCACCCGGGTTCGAATCCAAACTTTCGGCCAAATTTCTTTTTTTTATTTGCTGTAATTAATTAAATGAAATAATTATTCAAAACTAATAAGAAACAATGAAAATTTATATTTCGTTAATTAAATTCAAGTAGCTTGCGCGTTCACTTTTCCTATGAGGTGTCTGAATAACACGTTATCTACCTCTATTCGGATATTATGCGCATATTCGAAGATCATCCCAGGCTGTTGAATTTGTCTGCTGAATATATAGTAAGTCCCTTATAGTAAGAAATGGAGCAGCTTTGGTCCCATAGGTGACCGTCGTGAGCTGGAAGCGCACTTCATCGTTAGCCTGATCCTTTCAAAGGAATCTCTGCGAGTCCCAATCATCTGGGTGCACCTTAACCTGTTTGTACATCTTGAAAATGTCCATTGCATGCAGATGAGCACTTCGTTGATATTGAGCAGAAGGTTTGCACCAGTGTGCATGATATCGTTGAGTGATATTGCAGATGATATTTAGCAAGAAACATTGAATACAACTCCAAGCTTCGTTGCTGTACTCTCGGGTTTGATAACATTATAATGAGGCAGATAAAACGGTGAGAAGCTTGGTGATTCTATGGATGATTCTACCTTCTTCATGTGTCCCGTTTCTAAGTACTCTAGCATGAACTTCATATAGAGCTCGCCAATGGTCGCATTCTGAGGAATTCTTCTGGATATCCTGGCGAGGCACTTTGAGTGAATTCTGAACCTGAATCAATCAGAAAACGTACAGGATGAGCGTGCATAGATGTTCTGAGCTGAGCTATGGCTGTGCCTAAAATCGTTGCTTCATTGAGATTGGCATGTGATAAGCTGAGCTGTGGGTTGAGCAGATTTATTTTAGATGAGCTTGTAGGTGAGGTGAGCATTGAGTGAAGGGCTGCACCGACTCCTCAATGAGCATCTGATGAGCATGGTGGTTGAATATCTCGAGCGGATGCGGATGTTTGTTGTTGAGCTTGAGGTCGAGGGCAACCTTATGTTGCCCCAGACAGTTATGACACAACCTTTTGTTACGTAAGACGTTATGCCGTAATCTAAACTCTAACGCTCCGAACGATGGGCACATTTCAATGCAATTGGGGTTGTAACAATGGTCAAAGGGGTAAGCCATATATCCAAGGCTGTAGGCCACAGTTAATAATAATAATAATAATAATAATAATAATTTATTCACCTTCAGAGGCAAAAATTACACATGTCGGTTAGGAATATATCACAATCAGTTAGAATCACAATGAGTTTACCCAGTACAGCATAGCATTTCTTATGTTGTTAAACTATTGTTATACTATTAAAGATATAATAAATATAATTAAATAAATAAATATAACACTATTAATAACTATATCAGTCTAGGCATTACAAGCTACATGAAACGAGATTTAATATATAAGAGTGTGGTAGTCAAGCATCCAACACACTCAGGTGTAAACGCACCACCAACTTAAAAGTTGAATAAGAAGGCAGATGGCGAATAGAGGACGGAAGAGAGTTCCACAGGCAAGCACCTTGTACTTGGAAAGCTCTGGCATCAGTGACGGTGCTCGCACTTGGTATATTGAGTTCCTGCAGTTCTCCTCTAGCAAAAGGTCTAGGAATGAACTTGGAAAAATGACTAAATAAATAGCTAGGTTCCCGCATCCGCATGATTTTGTAAAGTAGAAGGGAAGTAAAATGCAGCCTGCGAGAATCCGCTCTTAGCCATGCCAATCGTCTCTTGTAGGGAGATATATGATCATCCCTCCTAACTCCGCAAACATATCTCACACAAGCATTACTCAATCTCTGCAGTCGGATGCGTTGTTTGTCGGTAGCGTCTAGTACGGAGCAATAATCAAGAGGTGGTTGTACTAGAGACTGAGCCAATCTCTTTCGGAGCGTCTCACTGATACAGGCCCTGATAAACCGCAAACAATACAGGGCTTTATTCACCATTTTATTAACAGAGTCTATCTGCGGCCTCCATGTAAGGTTACTGTCTAGTATTACCCCTAGGCTAGTAACCTCTGTGCTGAAAGGGATGAACACTCCTTCTGCAAGCTCAACTTTTGGCAGGTTCATGTCCGACAGATCATTAACATTTCTGTTTGAACCAAAAAATTTGCCTTAGTTTTGCCAGTGTTAAGCCTAAGTTCAAAGCGCCCCGCCTACTCTGCCACTGCCTTAGCCGCAAGAGATAGCTGAGTCATACCCTCCGAAAGTCCATCCTTATTTGTGTGAAGGAAAATTTGAAGATCGTCCGCATAAAAGATGTGTTTGATCACGGTACCCTTGAATGATTCTGTAAGGTCATTGACATATAAACAAAATAAAAGCGGGCCCAGGACGGGTCCCTGGGGAACTCCCAAATTGGTTTCTATGTAATCAGAAAAAATATTATTTTGAGAAACTACCATCTGGGAGCGGCCGTGTAAATAAGATTTGCTCCACAGAAGAGCCATCCTGGAGAAGCCCAGATGTCTAAGCTTTGCTAATAGTTTAGAAGGCGAGATGATGTCAAATGCCTTACTGAAGTCGAAAAGAAGAAGTAAAGTCAACTACTTTTTGTCAATGGCCATACGAATGTCGTCCGTCAACTTTAACAGTGCAGTCTGAGTGCTGTGATGTTTACGAAAACCAGTTAGGAGGGGGTTTAAGAGTTTGTTATCAGTAATATACTTCGTGATTTGGGAATGGGCAATCTTTTCAAGAATCTTGGATAGAAAGCAAAGAACGGCTATAGGTCTGAAATCTGAAACAGAGTTTGGTGCTGCATTCTTTTGTAGTGCAATAACTTAAACCTTCTTCCAGGTTCGTGGAAAGATGTCGGACGCAAAAGAGGAGTTAAAGATGTTGTCAAGGTGTTCTTGAATAATTGGCAGAGCCTTTATTATTACCGATTTTGGTACCCCATCCTCTCCTGTCGCCTGCAAGGAGTAATGTAATATTGCCAGGACTATATCGTTGATGTTTTTTGGCTGAAACTTAAAGCCTTCTTCACTCGCAGTATTAATTAAGTCCAAGGCATCATTTATGTTCTCGAAAGGAGAGGATGATACACTAGTAAAATGTTCGTTCAATTCATCCGGTGAAAATTTATGCTCAACCTCCTTCTTGCGCTTGGGCAGGAGGTCAAAGTTACGCATCTCTTTCCATATGTTTTTATTCTCATCTAGAGACTGTGAAAGGCAATGTTGTATGAAAGAGTCTCGATCAGATGTAAGGCGAGCCTTGACCTTGTAATGATCGTGTATTGAGGGTCCCACGGGACGCCCGCAAGACGGAGCTCGTTGATTCTGGAAAGAGGGAAGGGAGTGATTTCGGCGGGCTATAAGACACGATCGCGCGAGTCGGAGGTCAGAACACTGAAAAACATTGAAGAATAAGGACAATATTGAAGACGACAGCACGAAGGGAAAGAGCGTCGACCTTCCTGCACGACGACGAGCCGTCCGCAACGACAACGGACATAAATTCCGTGAAAAGGCCTCCGCCGGCGCTGACATACCAAGCGACCCTCAACGCGGAGATTCCGCCATCCCGTCATCGGGGAACCCCAGCGAGGAGGACTGGCCCCTTTTTGAAATCCGGCGCCGGGAAAATTCACAGGCGATACAACTCGCCGAATTGGGAAAATCGCCTGTTGCAGAAATTTTGCCAACGACCGGACCAGGAGACCAGCACCCGACTCCAGGGCGAAGAGCGCGCTGTGTGGGTGACTGTGTGTATGAGGCCTCTCGCGTAATTAGTTTAAAAAAATTATCTTTAAGCGTATATTTTAGTATTGACGCCAGCATGTCAGTTATCGTCGCAACGTGTGTATTTTAATGTTGGTTTTGCGCGCCATTTATGTAATAAGCCGACTTAGCGAAATAAGAGTATTTTTAATTTTAACTATAACGTATTACTTGTTTATTTATCCTATGAGCTTGCGTCTGTATCTGTTTTACTCGTCCATAATATTTATTATTTATTCCGTCACCGGCATTGACCATTATAACCTCCTCGCTGAGTCTCAGGTACTCTTTAAGAAAATCAGAGTTTTTGGTGCGCTTATACCGCCTAAGTGTGGCGTCACACTTTTTCAGTAGCTGCCTAAGCTCACTTCCAAACCACGGAGCATATTTCTTGCTAGGACAAAACTTCTTATGAGGTGCTAGAAAGTAAACCGCTGAATTTAAGTTGTTATTGAGTGCAAGTAAAGGCTCCTCCAAACTAGTTTCATGGGAATTCATGACTGACCAGTCGCACCAAGAAAGCATACCATTTATTTATTATTTTATTTTTTATTTTTATTTATTCATACCAGAAGTTACATAAACTCAATTATAAATAATTGTGATATACAGGGTGTTCGAAATGTTCCGGACCCCCCACTTATAACATAAAGTAAGCATTTTGGAAAAAAATGTTAAATACAAAGTTGTTAAGTTTTGAAGGTTGAACTAAATGATGACCTTGGATTTGTTATTGGTTATCATTTTCAAGGTCATTTAAAGGTCATCTTCAGTTTTTTAAATAGGGACCCCTATTTTTTATTTCAGATTCTGAAAGAGCACAAAATTTTACATCTGGATATGTACCCACGGTATGGCTCAAAATGACTTACAGAGGTCATTTAGTGGTTAAATGATTATTTAGTAGCAGAAAGCCAAGAAATCCCGATTATTAAGAACTTTGAGCGTATCTGACCAATACTAAAGTAATTTGATTTTGCAAGACAAACTTTATGGTGGCGTTAAATTGACATTGCCCTTGATTTTCAAGGTCATTTGAAGGTTAACTTTAGTTTTCCAAATTAAGCCTCCTAGATGTAATTCTCCATTTTGCACCAGCGCTAAATTCTGCATTAGGATTGTAGAAGGTGTAATTGACACTGGCGTAAAATAAGCCTTAGGCCAGACAACCACATAACTCGGGCGAGAAAATGATAAATAAAAAATGTCTAATCAAAATAAGCCTTAGGCCCAACAACTACATACCTCGGGGGGGAAAATGATAAATAAAAAAATGTCTAATCAAAATAAGCCTTAGGCCCAACAACTACATACCTCGGGGGAGAAAATGATAAATAAAAAAATGTCTTATTGCTCAGGTACGGGAGGTACAACTAATTAAGGTAACATCATGGGTGATCCAGCCAACTAAGGCAAGACCATCGGCGGCCCAGCCTACTAAGACAAGAACACTAGCGGCCCAGTCAGCTAAGGCAGGACTATCGGCGGCCCAGTTAACTAAATCAAGACAGTGTACTATTCGCCCAAACTAAATTTTTTTAAAATGTCGTTGACAGGAACTTTTTGCAACAACTGTTCAAATTGTTGCCCATTAACAGTTTGGCAATGTGCTAACCGATTGTAAAAGGCTGCAACAACATTTCGCAAGATTTGCTGAGGTATCAAGTCTATTTCATCAGTGATTCTTTGGCGTAATTCATCCAAGTCACGTGGTTT
Source organism: Sycophila sp. Sp_5 (assembly GCA_018906775.1). NCBI lineage: Eukaryota > Metazoa > Arthropoda > Insecta > Hymenoptera > Eurytomidae > Sycophila > Sycophila sp. Sp_5. Next base: position 324,112 of record JACCID010000127.1, read on the forward strand.
TATAACATAAACTTTATCCTTCAAGTATCCCCACCATTCAATTGTACCTCTCCGCCCAATCCATCTATCATGAAATGTTGCATCTAAATATCGGCGAACATGAATATCGTAGTGTGCAGGAGCACCATCCTGTTGGAAGTAAATTTCGTCCAGATTTCCACCCGTTAAATTCCGTATAGCAGGTATAATTTGGTCTCGAAGCATGTTTTCATACATTGCAGCATTTAAATTACCTTCAATAAAGAAAGGGCCAAGTACTCTTCCATTAAATATGCCAGCCCAAACATTTACTTTTTCAGGATGTTGCGTGTGGTCCGCTCTCATCCAATGTGGATTGATGTTACTCCAGTATCGACAATTATGTCTGTTCACTGTTCCGCTTAACTCAAACGTGGCTTCATCAGAGAAAACAATGTTATTGAGGAGCAAAGGATCATCAGATATCATTTGCATCATTACATCACAAAACTCTACCCTTCTATCAAAATCATCTTCAGATAATTCCTGTACCCACTTTAATTTGAAAGGATGCCATTTGTTGAATTTCAAAATTTTGTGCACAGATGCAGCTCCCATTTCATGCTGTTGTGCACAACGTCTGATGCTGCAATGGGGGTCCTCAATAAATGATTGTAATACGTCTAAGCTCTTTTCATCATTAGACGATGATTTGGATCTACCTGATTTAGGACGATCTTTAATACCACCTGTCTCTTCAAAACGTCTAATTGTACGAATTACGGTACTTTTTGAAATAGGGTAGTTTTCTTCAACTCTGAATGTTTCATTGAATAAACGCTGTACCTGTTTGTAACCTCTCTCTTGATCACCCCACCCTCGCATCATCAACAAAGATATTCTTTCTCGTTCAGTAAGATGTGCCATTTTTCACTACGATTAAAAGTACAATTATTGAAAATTAATACAATTATCTGAATTTCGAAGTAAGAGAACTTTACTTAACTCTTGAAAACAGAAAAGTAAATAGGAGTAAACAATTGTTAATTAACAATTATAAATGAACTGATTCCTAAAAAGAATAGTGAGCAAAATCTTCTAAGGTACAAGTAACGATCCTGAAAATGCTATGAATCATGCGTAGAAACTCGTAACCCTTGCAAAAAATTATTGCAATAAAAACTGTTCATGTAAAACGGTTAGATTATTTTGCTTTTGAAATTAATAACCCCCAAGTGTCCTATGTAGATCATTTCGAGCCATGACGTGGATATTGTACATATCTCCAGACCTAAAATTTAATGCTCCTCCAGAATCCGGAATACAAAATGAGTCCCTTTTTAATAAGCTGAAGATAACTTTCAAATGACCTTAAAAATGAAGGCCAATTTTAAAGTGACCATAAAGTTCGTCCTAGAAAATCAAATTATGTACTTTAGTATTAAAGTACGAAATTTTTTTTTCTTTTCGTCAAATACACCCAAAGTTCTTAATAATCGGGATTTCTTGGCTTTCTGCTACTAAATAATCATTTAACCACTAAATGACCTCTGTAGGTCATTTTGAGCCATAACGTGGATACATATCCAGATGTAAAATTTTGTGCTCTTTCAGAATCTGAAATAAAAAATAGGGGTTCCTATTTAAAAAACTGAAGATGACCTTTAAATGACCTTGAAAATGATAACGAATAACAAATCCAAGGTCATCATTTAGTTCAACCTTCAAAACTTAACAACTTTTGTATTTAACATTTTTTCCAAAATGCTTACTTTATGTTATAAGTGGGGGGTCCGAAACATTTCGAACACCCTGTATAAACAGTTACAAAGTAACCCAGCAGAGGAAATTTTATTCCCGTATGATGGGCTGGCTCGTTATGAAACTCAATACTTAATCTAAAATAGAAAATAAAAAAAGAGTGACAGAAAATAGAAAAGAAAAGAAAGCAAATAGAAAAAGAAAAAGAAAGAGATAAGGAAAATAAATGCTATGGATGGGAGTTTTGTAAGATAAGCGCCGTCTTCATGCCTAGTAACAACGCACATTTGGATGAAATGGCCTGAAACACGCGCACGAGGCTCAAAAAAAAAGTCTTATCGAATTAATAATGATTGTTTATAGTTCTGCATATGCTATTAAATAAGAATTAAAATAATGAAAAGAAAATATTAATCTTTCTTATATTTATGGACATTTAAAAATTAGTTAAATTACAAAAAATGTTGATCTTTTTTTAATATTGTTTCTACTACTTATGCTCCTGTTTAATGAAATTTAAATTAAAACTTTTGTTTCTAAACACTTAATAATCAAAGGCTAGCAATTAATTGTACGATAAAAATTTCATTTTTTTTATCCCCTGGTCGAAAGTACGCACTTTCGCCACTGATTTCGATGGCGAAAGATATTCTTTTATTCGTTATACATATATAGTCGAGCTTTCGCCACTGATAGCAGTTCTCGCCACGCGTGCCTTTGAGCTGGTAGCTAGGCAACTGTAGATTTTATTAAAATAAACTTTTTGGAGGTTTTGTTTATGTTTTGAAAGATAGCGCGGTTGAGGTTTTGTTTATATTTTACGAATATAGCGCGTTTCAAAAATCTGAGTGACGTCATAATTGTGGCCGATATAGATATAGTACGCCATAGTTACATCACTGTTATTAATCATTTATATCTTTGTTAGTAAAAGTTTGAATGAAAAACGGAAAAATAGTTATCTATTATTTTTTATCATTCTATGTAATGAAATTATACTCTTGATTTTTTCGATGCCCCCCCCCCCGACTAGCAGCATTCGCTGTGCTCGTGCCGCAAATGTCGGGGCGGGCATCGAAATAATTTTACTCGAGCTAACAAAAAATAATTTTTTTCAAATACAAATTTTGAATCGAAACTTAGCGTACTTTCGACCGGGTATAAAGAAAAATAGTATACAGTACATGAGATGAACTTCAGCTTTCGTCTCTTGTACTGTAATGTACTATTTTTGAAATAAAAAAATAATAATTATCATTGTGTAGTTTTTGAAGTTCTACTTGGTTCGACCTAAAACCAACGGGATTTTGAAGTGTTATACATGTATAAAATTCTATTAAAGTCTCATCTGCAAATATTTGCAAATGTAAATAAGGGAGTAAAAAACCGCACGCATTATACAAGCTGGACAGGATTCGCAGGGAAACGAGATGAAACTGCCCCGCGACTAAATTTAGAGCACTCTAACTTCAAATCGGATAAGTATAAATTATCGTTTGTTAGCGATTTATAAAAATTAACAAAACTTCTTTAAAATAATAATATAAAAATGAGTGAAATAAGTAGGTATTTTTAGAAAAATTATTTTTGTTACCTGAAATGCGTTTTATTTACGAATTTTTGTACATACTATATTTTGTATTACTTGTATAAATTAGATTCAAGTAAGCAATACTTCTACGAAAATTTTCTTTTGATATATGTTACAATTAAAAATTCGAATGAAGTATGCGCATTAATAGAAGGTTTCGCTCTAAAATCTAAGTTCATTGTAACTCCTGGGACTGCTAAAAATTTTATCACATCATTCAATCAGAAGTGGAGGAAGCGTAGCAGATCAGCAACTTTTTTTAAAACCTAATATAAAGAATGTGTTGAGATAACTTCGATTTATCTATTGTAAAGCTTGACAGTAATTAAATAATGGAGTAACAATTAATAATAAGTAAGGAGAATAGGAGTTTTATTGGTAGAGTGGGCGTTTAAATTAAATTCACAGGTTAATTAGTAATAGATATAAAATTTATGTTTATTTAGGCATAAAAAAACTCCACAGAAGGTGGAGGAAAAAGCCGTTTAATTTTAAGTACAGAATTTACAAGAGGTTACGATCTTATGTTTAACTACACGCCGCGCGTATTGAATGCATCCAATTTACCGAATAGAGCGCTCTCTTACCGATCCGATCAGCTGTCGCATGCAAGGAGCCCCGCGGCAACGTGCGTAGTTACCGGGGATTGGACGGTGGCTCCGCTGAACAATCCTGGTGCGGAGTTGCCCCAACGTCTTGGGCACGGGATCACCTTACAACGCCGCACTCGTGGGCCCCAGGCCGCAACGGGAGCCCACTGATGAGAATTGCGTATCCCGCTCGGGGATGACGCGCACACACACGCACACTTCCTTGCGCACGCACGCTCGGCGGTCCGACCGCACGTTAGTAGGATCGCACAACACGTAACCGTCCGCAAGATATCGTCCTCGTCCGCAAGTAGAGTTCACGACACGTAGGGGAACGCCGACACGAACAGCCTCAACTGCACTGGGGGTCTCGTCGATCCGCACTAAGAGACGCTCCGAGCCGAAGTGACGATGTGTCAAAGGTTTGCCCGGGCCGAGCGGTGAATATTTGCTCGACGATCCCGTTAGATTTAAAAAAAAAGAAAGGGAAGACGCTCGGAAAAACCCCTCGTAACGAAGTCGTTACGAGGCCATAAAGAAGCATCGTAACCGGGCGTCCCGGGCGGCCGGCGGCCAAAGCGGCAAGCAGTCATGGTGGAAAACACGTGCGGGGACGCCAGAAGTCTGGACGCGGGAAATCCCAATTCTGGGATTTTCCGACATTGACGCATCCGGCGTCTTAAACTTAAGCGGGGGCGCGCGCTTATGCGCACCGCGGCGGGCTTAGCGGTTTCCCGCGTAGAGGTAAGGCTACCCCTTTTTTGCGGAGGTCCGAAAGGGACCGTACAGAATGGCTAGACAGTAATCTGTATGAAAAACAATGTAATAACGTAAATGAAAAACAGTCTACTACAGTTTTATTTAGCATTTTAAGTCAATCTCAAGAACGAAGGCGCACGATAGGTAAACAATTTAAATGATTTGAAGATTTAAACTCTACTTTTTCGTTCCGGCTCTAACTCTTTCTCTCTACAAAACACATTTAAAACAGCTGAAATATTAGTTAAAAATTATAATTGGTGGCCTATGTCACCAACAGTGCACAAAGTACTAATCCATGGACGAGGCATTATACAACATGCTATTTTACCTCTTGGTATTACAGAAATTACACTATTAGCAAACGTTATTTGTTTAATATATTAAAATATAAAATGCACCTTTATTTTATTCAGGTCAGCTGTCAGAAGAAGCTCAAGAGCACCTAAATAAAGATTTTAAATTTTATAGGAGTAAATTTGCGAGAAGATGTTCAGGAGAAGAAAATTTAGTGGATATTTTCAATAGATTTTTATTAACATCAGACCCAATTATTTCTAGTTTGATAGAGTCTACAAAAAAATGCGGAAAAATTTTCGAGATACCACAAGAGGTCAAATTATTATTTAAAAAATCTGACCAACAAGAATTTTATAATGAAATTATTTAACAAAAATTAATTTTTTTCTTTTTACATACTTAGTTAAATAATTTATTACAGACCTGTTTTCTTTAGTTAAAGTATATTATATGTATATACTTCAATATATACCGATAAAACAAAAAAAATCTGCTAAAAAAGTCAAATTATAAGGATTAAACATCCATGCGCGGTTTTGAGCTGTTTCATCCCAATGTGCGGCGTCTCCGGGTTCAGCACGAAGCCCCACTATCCAAGGATCTCTCTTCTTCCGCAATATGTCGGTACCCCCTACTCGCTCCGCTCGTCCACCCCCCATTTTACGATACAGACGAAATCTAGAAAACAATTGTTGCATTTTTCTCATTTTTTTGTACCTGCATACGATATAAAACTTTATTTACCCAATTGCTTTAGCGATATAATTGAATATATTTATTTTTATAGTCAAATTCGAGAAAATAATTTTTTATAACCATTATTTTATTTTAAAACTATTACTTCAATTTAAAATTTTCATTATTAAATTAAGCACTAAGTGCTTATTATTATCGTTTTCTGCTATGTCAATGATTAAATATAGTATACGATTGTATCGTTATACGATTTTGAAGTTAAAATTACACTTTCATAAAAATGTCGATTTTTCATATTTTTAAGTATCCAAAAATTTCATCTATAATATTTTCGTTTGTATAATTGTTTTTGGGATTTTTGTTACTTTACTTTCTCGATCATATTTTGGTAAAAAGACTTCCATTGCCTACATTTAAAAGCCAAAATTTAAATTCGATATCATTTTCCGAATTTTTTTATTTTTCTTTAATGACATACATTTAAAATTTTGTCACAGTATACGTATTTTTTATAATTTCCATTAACTCTCAGTAACTCGATTCCCAGATGGAACAATTAGTAACATATGTCGAAAATCTCTTGATGCAAGAATTTCTTTTGCTCCAAATATTTCATTATAATCAGATAAATTAATTAAACACTTTTCTACAGCATTTCAAATTTCTTTATAAATTTTATTATTATGTTATTCAAACCTCCTATTTTTATTTTTCCCCTCTTTGTTTATACACCTTTGCTTTAGCGATACAATTAAATCTTTTTAAATTTGAGTCATTTTTCAATTTTCACTTTTCCCCATTAAACTACTCTTTTACTTTACCAATATCATTGAATTTATTTATTTTTGAGTCGATTTCTAGAAAATAATTTTTTACCTTTTCGTTACCTGTATATCCGATACAAAACTTCATTTAGCCATTTGCTTTAGCGATATAAATGATTTTATTTTCATTATTCTTTTTTTGCTATATCAATGATTCAATATACCGTAGACTGTATCGCTATACGATTAAGAAATTTATTGTAAATTTTTTATCCACATTTTTTGGAGCTAAAATTACAATTTCATACCAATTGAAGAGGGGCTGAGAAGGGGTTCAATAATGCGGATGTTACTGAGGATGGGTTGAGGAATATCACTGAGGAGAGGGTAGGAGGGGGGAGGATAGTTGAAGAGGAGCAAAAATATTTTTTAAATATATGAAAAGACATCATTAAAATGATAAATATAACATAAATTAATGAAAAAAATGAGGAGAGGAAAAGAAGAATGAGGAAGGGTGGAGGAGGGGGGGAGGAGGGGGGAGGATGGGGATAATCTTAGGTTTTGACCTTATAACTATATAATATAGGGAGATACTTCAATATATACCTATCAAACAAAAAAAATCTGCTAAAAATGTCAAATTATAAGGATTAAACATCCATGCGCTCGTTTTGAGCTGTTTCATCCCAATGTGCATCGTTACTAGGTAAAAAATATTTGCTAAAACTTGCAAAACTCCCAATCTAAGTTGGTGTTGTGTCGGCAATTTTTATATCCAATATCTAAGTAGCATCGAACTTGCTTTTGTTTACATCTCTGTTGACGCATTTTTTCTTCTTTTGCAGGCTTCTTTTTCAAAATTGTTGAGTCTCTTCGGGCAAGCTAGCCCTATGGCACAAGTTACTCTGTAGTGTGGGAAAATATCTTTGTGTTCTTTGGTGGAGTAGCATTTACAAGAGGATGTAAAAATAATTCCGACCAAATCAATAATGTCTAGGTTTTTATTTTGTCTCGAAATAGGTTGCATAGAATTTGTAAATGTCTGAATACCTCTAATTCCTCTATCGAAGTATAGATACGCTTTATTATTTCCTAAGTAGTTAATGTCACCATATGACATTCTTATTGTTTTTGGGTCTTCTATTTTGTTGCCTGGAGGATTAGGACTCGGTTTCTGGCAAATTTTTTTTGTGTTGCACTCAGCTTTTTTGTCTATTATGGAGAATACCTCTTCTATTGTGTGGTTCGATTTATTAACATTTGTTGGTCTAAGTTCGTTTCTTATGGTTTTATCATCCTTTGTTATTGATCTTGGTTTTACAAAATGTATGTGCTCTAAATCTTTTTATTCGTGGGTATTCACATGTAACACAATTTTCTTTGGTGATTTTCTGTGTTGAACTTGTATGTAGTTTATTATCATAATTTTTAATTATAATTTCTGCTAATTTAGTTATTGTGATAATTTTATTTGAATAGTATTAATTATTTTTTTCCAGTTGTAGCTTGACATTCGCCTATGTGTTTTCTTGTGATGTTGATTGCAGATTCCTTTATCACATATATATGTTCTAATATCTTGTATTATTTTCACTATCTTAATCCAATCTTCATAAGATCCAAAGATCCGAAATTTCAGTCTCGTCTACTTGTTTAAAATACTTAGCAATCAATGTGTTTATTATTTTATTATTTCTCAGTTGTAAGTAGTTTATATTTTGACAATCTATAGTGTTTTTTATAATTGATTCTTTCGTATACATTGTATGATTTTTGATTTAATAATATTTTTATTTTTTAATTTTTTTATGTCATTCGGTAAATTATTAAAGTTTATTACTGCTCTAATGTAGCTCTTTTTTTACTTATATTCGTATGTCTTTTAGGCATTTAAATACTTTTCTTCCTAGTTGTGGTATCAGATTTTAGAAATTTTTGTTGCAATTCATTAAAATAGTATAACATTGAAACTTGAATAAATGATTGATCTAGAGAAAGCGGATTTTTGTCCATTACAAATTTATTTTTATTTATCAGCTTTATGAGTTTATTATGAAGATTCTGTAGAAAACTTAGATACCCTGCATATGCTCCACCGCATGCAATGATTCCATAGGTTGCAATACTGTGGAATAATGCATAGTAAAGCATTCTAAGAGTATACGTGGTCATGATCTTTGCTATTTTGTAAAAAGTAAAAGTTAAGTATTCTGTTTTATTATAAACATACTTAATATGGATATCCCATTTCATATTACTATCAAAAATTACTCCAAGATATTTATGGTTATCTACTCTGTTAATAATAGTATCGTTTATTTTTATATTTATATTTTTGGGTGTACTGTTGATGTTATTGCCAAATTTTATATAAACTGTTTTATCTGTATTAAGTGACAGTTTATTTAGTGCAAGCCAATTTGATATTTTTAGTAGAAAGGGAACCCCCTGTTAGTATAGTCGAATTGCCCCCCTCCCGGGATCGGGAAACTAAGTTTATAGGCATATCCTACATGTAAAAAGAATACGTTTGCCGCCAACCCGAGCTTCTTAGACCCCCCCCCCTAAGTCTCTATATAGCCAAAAACGATTTTTTTTGTAAATATTTTTTTTTTCTTCTCGTGTATCAGCTCTCGGAATCTGAAAAAATTTAGAAGTATACTTCATAATAAGACAAACTTACCTGAATTTTTCCAAGTCATAATATTGAGTACGCCCTCCTTAAAAAAATTTGGAAATTATTCAACCTGTATTATCTCCCCTTCCTTTGGGACCTGCAGTAATTTTTTTTTTAAATCGCGTTTTTTTTTTTGGAGAAATAATCCGGATATCGAGCGGGGTCCCTGCTAAAAATTAAAAAAAACCGTGTTTTTCACGTTTTTTGGCTGTAACTCTTTGCAGAAGATACCTACAGTAAATATGATCAATCCACTAGATTCTGCGTAAAAAAATACACGGAAAACATGTATGATAACATTCATATTGATGCGGGGTCATCCTTTGGCGGACGGAAACGAATTTTGGCGGAAAACTAAAAAAAATGGAAAATCTAGTTGAATTGGATTGATATAAATTATGTTTGAGCGATGTCTTGCCTCATATTATGTACAGATATGGATATTTGGGTGTCTCTACCAATAATGATTACATTACTAGCAGAAAAATTTTGACTTATTGGATTTTTTTTTAGTTTTCCGCCAAAATTCCGTTTATGCAGTGAATCCCAGTGCCGATTTTGCTTCAATTACTTGATTTTTTGATTTTTTAAGGATGACCCCGCATCAATATGGAAGTTATCATACATGTTTTCCGTGTATTTTTTTTCGCAGAATCTAGTGGATTGATCATATTTACTGTAGGTATCTTCTGCAAAGAGTTACAGCCAAAAAACGTGAAAAGCACGTTTTTTTTTAATTTTTAGCAGGGACCCCGCTCGATATCCGGATTATTTCTCGAAAAAAAAACGCGATTTAAAAAAAAAATTACTGCAGGTCCCAAAGGAAGGGGAGATAATACAGGTTGAATAATTTCCAAATTTTTTTAAGGAGGGCGTACTCAATATTATGACTTGGAAAAATTCAGGTAAGTTTGTCTTATTATGAAGTATACTTCTAAATTTTTTCAGATTCCGAGAGCTGATACACGAGAAGAAAAAAAAAATATTTACAAAAAAAATCGTTTTTGGCTATATAGAGACTTAGGGGGGGGTCTAAGAAGCTCGGGTTGGCGGCAAACGTATTCTTTTTACATGTAGAATATGCCTATAAACTTAGTTTCCCGATCCCGGGAGGGGGGCAATTCGACTATACTAACAGGGGGTACCCTTTGTTCATTAAGCTTTCGACATCTTGCCAGTTTTTTCCTATAGCTACAATTGCTGTATCATCTACAAAAGACAAAATTGAGCTTTCAGGTAATGTAGTCAGCATGTCGTTAATATAAATGATAAATAGTAATGGGCCTAGGATTGTTCCTTGCGGCACTCCCATTTCTATGTTTTGATATTGACTAAAATTTCTATTATTTAAATAGTTTTTTATTAACTTAAGTATGTTACCACGTATGCCATAATTATATAATTTCAATTAATTAAGTATGTTACCACGTATACCATAATTATATAATGTCCTAGGAAGTGCTTAGCATGCCGTGCTAATGGCCTGTAGATCTGCGGCAGACACGACAACATGCGCCCATTCGCTACCCTTTCTTCTGGCTAGGAATCTGCCACCCGTATGCTAGAGGTATTTGAATTCCAAGTCTTTGAAAAGTTTAAATTCTTCCTGGGATAACTGAAGACAACTTACAGTAGTACTGTGAGACTAGTATTGTGAGCCTAACTATAAAAGTGGTTGATGCGCGCGAACGCGACCCCAGGCTCTCAACCTCAGTTTGACTACCACTTCCGGGCGACCCCCTGCGCCGCAAAACACGAGTATTAATAATGTCATTGCTATTAAGTGACGGGAGAACGGTGCTAAGCACCGCAAAGGCAATATTTCCAAGCGAGTGGTCAGAAATCTCTATATTATTTTTTAAAACCCCATTTAACATTACCTCGCAGCGCCCAGCATCCGCCTCACCCCTCTCATCGCAGGGACTCTCACCGGGAGCAGCAGTACTCGTTTCAGAGGTGGCTTTCGACTTCACTATATCCTGATTATTGCACTCTAATTTTTGGTTTATAATTTTGTTGTCGAGAGCGGATACCCTGGCAGTCAAGGTGGCCTTTTCGATAGCAGTGCCACAATCAGGAATTCCTGAGGCGATACTACCACAAACAGAATCCACTCCCAAGACATACTTAAGCTCGTCCAGCTGCTTCTCGAGCATATCAAAGCGCTGGAAGAAGAGCTCCATGGTGCTGATCGGTATGAGTATGTGGGAATGACCCAGAAGGCTCTGTTCTCCAAGAGGCGCATGCGATACATTAAATAGGTTGGCACCCTCTTTGGTCAGACTAGTATTAATATCTTCGGCACCCGATCACTCGTGCCCTGGCTGTCTTTTAAAATTGTGGTATTTGGCCCCTGCTGCTCGGCCACCAGGACATGCACAGGCGTGTTAGTTGGTAGCCCCTGCTGATAGCCACACCCACCAGGCGAAGCTGCCTGTGAAGACGGTGAGGTGATACGAGGAAGGGGCGAGTCACGTGCGAGCGGCTGTTTAGGTGCCGGGGTCAACGCTCCGAGCTTAGATGAACGGAGGGGTGCCTCGCGAACCGATGTCGACGCAAGTCGTGCCGCGCTAAGAGGTGGAGCTGGAGCTGCCGTGTCTATTTTCTACTGCTTTTATGGTGGTGAGGACGGCTTTGATGATGGCGCGTCATTTAGGCTCTTCGTGCACGGCGCGTTGCCCTTATTCTGCGCGGACTTTAATTGGTAGGGTAGTCTGCAGATTGAGCACCTATATATAAGTCGGTAGCAAATCCTGCTGCAGACAACACAAGCCGTGGACGAAAACGATGACGTACCTGCGCTCATGATGTTCTGCGAGCTTGTTGGCGTGTGCGCAGGCGTGACGACTCCGGCGGAGGGATAGCGATGTTGTACGAGCGCAGCAGCAAAAAGCCCGCTCGATCCGCGTCTTCCTAACCTCTCTCTCCGTGGAACTAGATGTTTAAAAAGTCCCCCTGGCTCGTAAAAAAGGAGCCATGCAGTGGTGCTCCGGGTGCATGGAGCCTGCGGTAGACTGGTTCCACTAGAAGGCAGTGTATACTCACACGATCATGTGAGTATATGAATAATATAAATAATAGAGGAGCACCTAGGAAGGCGTGTGTACACTTACCAGTCCGGGAGAGAAAGAGATTGCACATGGATCGAGCAGATGACTGAGTTTGAGCTTGATTGAGGTAAGGGGAGTGGCTGAGTTGATGTTGTGACCAGGTTGGAAGTTCTCTTCTGTACCGACTGCTGCTTATTTTATTCGTGTCCGTCTCGACGCGCTCAAGCGCTCGTGCACGTGTCATCAGGATCGTCTGGACCTACGCTGACATGGGAAACTCTTGTGTCATGCCAAAATAGTGCTCCCAACACTCTTTGGTTGAGCAATCCTGTGACGTTGCCTTATGTTCACGAGTGTCGCGAGACTTCCCCGTGCAACGCCGACAAAGGTTGCACCACGATTGCCCGGGACTATTCCTGTAGAACGAGCGCCAGGTGTTTGAAACACCGCCCCGGGCCGCTTCCTTCCGCGCTGGCTAGCTGCTGGAAGAGCTAGAGACCTAGACACGATAGCCGACGGGGTTCGGCTATCCGCGACAGACTGTTTACACTCACACAAAACACACGCTCGTAAATAAAACAACTTAGTCCACTTTACTCTATTTATTCACGTGTCCCGTACGCCACACAATCGCAAGTTATTTACGTCTACGCGATAATTCTATACTACGACAATGACTTCTCGACGACTCGCGTCCCGGATCGCGGCACCCTCGCGACAAAACAGTCTCCCGACGGCTGGATTTCCCGCTCCGCGATACTCCGTCGACACCTCACCTGCGCAGCGGTGACGATCGTCCCTCAGCCTCATGCTCCGCTCCACTCACAGGCGTCCTTCTCTCGCCTCCTCGACGTAGCTTCTCTCCGTCGCTCGACCGACAGCCGACTTTGCAACGACTTCGACTGACTTAACGCTACTCGACTCTACTTCTCGACAGACCTCTACAAAAACGACTTGTAACGGAGAGCTTCGGGGCTGGGGTGTGCTCCAGGAACGAGTGTTCTTCGAAAAATGGCGATCTCGAATGCAGGGCTGGCGTCTCTTGCCCTCTCACTCGCTCTCGAACTTCTTAATTACTGTCTCTTTTCAATTGGCCTAATTAACGAAAGAGAACGTGAGGTGTCGTGCGAGTACTGTAATATCGCGCTTAGAATCGCCCTGCAGGACGATCTGGTCGCGACGCGCGCGCCCTCTATTCCGAATGGCCCACGAGTACTTTCAGTATAGCGGAGGCGTCGGGCGCCGGGCTGTCAGCTGGCTCGCAGTCACGGATTGACGTCGTCTTCGTGTGGTCGGTGACAGCCGTGGCACCCGCTGAGCGTCGCGTCGTCTCTCTTCCTCTCGTCGGTGTTCCGGGTGGGCTTGCCGTGGCGTCGTCGCGATGTGGCAGCCGCGGAACCTCCGGGAACATTTGTTTCGTTGATAATAAAATAATATATTTAAACGGCGCGATTGCGTGGCATTGATCGGCATCCTCGTTGCCTGGGGGAACCTCGTCTCCGCGAAAATAAATGTCACAAACTATATTGCGAACGGTGACATGAGACAAAAACATATCTCCAAGCTAATCTGAGATATCGAGCACTGCTAGACTCTTGTTGACATTGCTGAGGTTCATTTCCAGCTCGTTGAGTCCTTGAGATGGACTTGGGCGTGAGTGGTCGTTGAGCCAGCAATTGATTTATCGGTAAGCCGATGGCCAGTCGCTTATTCTCATATCAATACGTAAGTTGTGATCAAGCTGGATCAAGAGAACGGTCATCAATGGTATAACCCCAGATGACTTTGGTTGGCTCGCCAGACAAGCAGCTGCTGAGATAATGTAATTCCTCCTAGGGAGCAAGATCCTAGTTATCGAGTATTAAGCTCTTGAATAAGTCTCTGAAATGATGCCATTCAGAGTACTCTCCGCTGGAGTGGGTCAGGCTGATGTCTGGTAGCTTATACCGCTGATGAGCTGAGCTGGACGATTTTTATGTTTGAGTTGGAAATGATGAAAGCATATCACATATCTGAGTAATTTGTGAGATTGACAATAAGAGCAAAATGATTCTGCTTAAGATATAGAAGGTTAGCTGCTTCTGAGGTCCAGACCATCTCGATTATCTCCTGCTCTCGCGTGGACTGGTTGAAGATATTGGATCTGCGAACGACACTCGATGAGTAGTTCAGCTGATTATGAATGCTCGTTAAGTTGCTCGAGGATGTTAATAAATGCCGAATGTCGAACGCTTTGAATGTTGCGGCTAACTTCCAATTCTCGAGGCGGCTGGTAAGAGCGTGTGGTTGGCGGCGGAATGTGAGACGTGCGGGGTCGGACGCGCAAAGCGCGGCCCGCTTCCTCACCGACAATGTTGGCTTTCGTTAGCCATGGTGAGATGAGCAGGTAAAAGCTGAGCGTGAAAATAAGTGAATTGGCAGCTGTTGAGCGTCGTGCATACACGTACATCACAGTCGTATTAGAAATCGTCGCTTACTACTACACGCACCAAATGTTTGAGATTTTTGTTAAATTAATCTAGGATCATGGTAGTTACAGTGGGCGGGGAAATAAACAAACGACTAGTTGGACTGACTGAGCTTTATTGAATGAGCTCCGCTGATACAATAAGTGTAGGTTGAGCCGGTGATGTAAGGTGAGCTGAAGATGCGATCCTGAGGGATGAGCTGGTCGAAAATAATAAAGCTTCTTGGCGTGCAGCAGGTAGGTGTCCGTGCTATCCAAGATGCGAGCAGGAAGAGTGGAGCCTGGGCCGAGACGCAACCTTAGGCACGAAACGCTCAAGCACGTGCGCTCGCAAGCTCGCAAGCTTGCAAGCTCGCAACTCGCCTGAGCACGTGCGCTCTCAAGCTCAACCGATAACCGCGGAGGCGCGCGCGATTTAAAAATTGAATCGCGAACAGGAATATTGTTTTAAAAGAATATTGACGAATGGGAGTATTAAATATTCCTACAAAACAATATTTTGTATGCATAATTATTTGTAGATGTGTAATAAAAATCTCAAGGTAGAGCTCGGATGATATTTCACCTGAGAACTCATCTGAAACTCCTTAAGATCTCTCCTAAATTTTTTATGCAGGAAAGTTCTAAGGAACTTCATGGCCGAATATAAAGAAACAAATCCCAAATGAACTACGGTTATGTATTATCATGATTTTTGATGCGGTAATCATACACTCCCCTTCACATGCTTTTGCTATCCTTCGGCAAAAGTCTGGAAAGAAAGAATTATCGCAGCTTCCAAATTCCGACGGCAATCTTTACTGTGAAGTAAAAGCTTTCGAAAAATACACTTTCATTTGAAAAAAAATTAAATTTTCTCTTTGTATTAACATATAAAAACTATTAAAAAAGTCAAAAATTTTAACCCTTATAAAACTTCGTATAGTGTCTGAACCCATTATCACATCTCAAAAATCCCAACGGTATTTTAAATTTTATGCTTTCAGTTTGAAAATGTCGTACAAATTTATACAATCATTTTTAACGGATTTATCATCATACTAGTAAAAAATTGATTGTTTTCATTTCCAAATATCTCAAAAATTAGTAAAGATAGAAACAAATTCTGTTCGGTCCCTTTTGGACCTCCGCAATATAAAAAACAAAAAATACGTACAAGCGAATCCTTTAGGCCCGAAGCGGTGCACATATGCGTGCTTTCCCGCTTGAGCCGGAGACGCCGCATGCGCCACTGCCGGAAAAACCTAGGATTGGGAATTCCCTCCAGACGTGGCCACGTGGCACTTTAAGGTTACCTCAGGTACAAGCGGACTCGCTTGTGAGCTTTCTCATTGTGTACTCAAATAAATGCTCATTCAATTTTTTCAATGTGTACCGGCTCAGTATAATTTCCCATGATCGAATTTCCATCCAAGCAATTTCTCAATTATCCTTCCTTCGAGCCGGAAAGGGAATTTACACTGAGCACATGTGTGCGAACCGAATTTAATTGAAGTGATTAACTCAGATCATTGCTCCCACTCGTCGCTGCTTTGCTCATCGCTCCCGCTCCTCGCTGCATTACTCATCGCTGCCACTCATCGCTGCATCGCTCATCGCTGCTTCGCTCGTCGCTGCTTCGTTCATCGATGAATTTGCCAACTTATCCCACTCAAAATGTCCGACCAAGTTAAGTATAAACTCAAGGTCTCAGACACCAAGAAGGTTAAGTCAGCGACCAACTCAGTCAACAGTTCACGCTCCGCTTCACTGATTCATCCAGAGATTGGTCTAAGTGTGGACGAAGAAAAGCAGTCTACGTCAACTCACCGAGCACCAACACTGGCAAATCAAACGAGATCGCTGTCTCCAATAACTCGCTCGTACGTACCTCCTCGTGAACTGAATGTACGCTGCAACGCTCAATCGTTGCGAATCACAAAGCTTATGGATATTGAAGAGCTTTCCTATGCCGTGATAGAAGAATGCCTCAACCAAGTGGACAGTGTGCGTTCCAGAGCCATCAGTGATCAGGAAGTATTGGAGGTCCTTTGTACACCAGCCGCAGCGGACATGCCTTATTTCCGCGACAATCTCTACTCGCGTTTGATCCTGCTCGTCAACAAGCTCAGGCAAGATTTGAAGCAACCCCTCGCCAAACTGCCATCTTCTACAGTTCAACCTACTCAATCGTCCTCTCAAAGTCTTTCAAAGCTGCTCGACATCAGGTCTCCAAGAGTGCAACTTACAACAAGGGTAACACTGCGCATGCCTGTGACTATTGTGGTCACGATCATTTCATTGTCTCCTGTCCGCATTATCGTGGCTTGACTCTGGAGTTGCGACATGAGATTGTGGAGGACAAGAAACTCTGCGTCAATTGTCTAGGACGCCATCGAGTACGTGTCTGTCGCAGTAATACTCGTTGCAAGGTGTGCGACCAGCAGCACCACACCATGCTACACACCCCTAAGGCAGCTTTACCCAAGCAGCCAGCTCAGGATGACTCAACGCTCACCCCGTCAATCTCATCCAACTCCTAGGGACAGTGAGTAAAAATTGATCAATGAAAATCTCATAAAACCAATGAGAAATTTATGTGACACGTCGGACCTTTCGAATCGAAGACGATCTACAAAGGAGTTTGACATTAACGAGTCCACTTTTATTAGCCGAATATGCAGTGACAGGCCTTTGGCGGTTTTTTAATACAAGGATTGTAGTGCGTCGCGGAAAGCATAATCATATCAATGAAAACAATAAATCGACGAACGAAAAGTGCAAACGGCAGTAAAATTCAAATTAACAGAAAGCATTTTTTACGCATGATTTACGAATTACCTATTTAATGAAAATTCTTTCGTTAGATGAATCCACGAAAATGTGGGAATTTACCGATTGTAGGGGATCGAAAATGGGTATAAAAACCCCTGCTAAAGGATAGCCAGTAGTTCAGTCGTCATACCTCCGTCCTACCGTCACGTCAGTCTGCGGAAGAGTACGCAAGACCTCAAATCTATTACGCAAGAAGAAGCTTGGCCGAGCAAAGGCTAAGTATCAATAGCCGCCACACACTTAAGGAAAATACGAGACGACAAGGAATAGCAGCAGGGACTCTAACACCAAATCCAACGGCAGAACCACCGACGCAAAACAAGGAGGGCTGTTGTTCTACCGAGCGACATCCGAGAGAGCGAAAGAAAACGAGAGAACGAGAGCAACACAGAGCCGCAGCGCTGACCCCCGCCGAGTGATACGGAGGGACCCTTACCTGCTAAACCGCTCGGAACTGCTACCTGCCGCCACCCGTCAACACCGGTATCCGTAAAGGTACAATTTCGATATTATTGTAGGCATTGAGATCTTTTTCGTAAATACGCGTTTAAGCGAAAATTGTATTATTTTGTAATTTCATTCAAAGATTTTATTATTAATCAAAAAGGTAATAGTTGGATGAAACATTTTCTAAATCCCGAAAAACTTAACCTATATTTCCTTACACCTGGACGTAACAGCGGCTTCCTCAAGAAGACTGCTTCACCTTCACTTCTAGGTTCATGGCTCAATCAGAACAGCTCACCAACAGATTTATTCTCTCAGAAGTCACTAAGATCTTTGATCCACTGGGTCTAGTAGCTCCAGTGATCATAAACGCCAAGATTCTGCTTCAGGAGCTTTGGCTGCTCAAGCTTGGCTGGGACGATCCACTTCCTGTCAAGGTTTGCTCAAAATGGCTCAGCATCAGAGGAGAACTCACATTACTGGCCAGTATCTCAATTCCTCGGTGGTTTGGCACTTGAAGCTTCTCCACCATCGAATTGCACGGTTTTGCTGATGCTTCTCAAGACGCAATGGCAGCAGTGATTTATCTCGCCGTCAACTTACCGTCCTGAGGATCGATGACGTCATTGATTTGCTCGAAAAACAAGGTAGCTCCACTCAAACAGCTAACCATCCCTCGGTTATAACATACAGCAGCGCTGCTACTCGTCAAGCTCATCAAGAAGACAAAGGAGTCGGCTCAAGCATTCTTGCACACTGAAGTTGATTAAGCAGGTCCATTGACCATCAAGACTTGAAAAGGATGCGGCTGCAAGACTGACAAAGGCTGGATTTGTGTCTTTGTATGCCTCGCCACATCAGCTGCTCATATTGAAGTCATTACAGACTACTCAGCTGACTGCTTCCTCGCATGCATTTCGCCAATTTGTCTCACGCAGGAGAGTAGTTCAGACCATGTTCTCAGGCTGCGGTACAACCTTTCAAGGTGCCGACGCTCAGCTTGAATAGCTCTTCAATCAAGCATCTCAAGAACATTAGGACGTCTCATCCACTCTGGCCGCTCAAGGAATGACGTGGAAGTTCATCCCTCCTGCCGCTCCTCACATGGGTGGAAAATGGGAAGCGCTCGGGAAATCCATAAAATTTCACTTGCGCCGCACTGTCGGCGACACTCTGCTCACGTATGAAGAACTTATAACTCTTCTTACGCAGGTGGAGGCTGTTCTCAACTTACGCCCACTCGAACCACTCAGCGACGATACTGACGATGTCTCAGCGCTCACCCTTGGACATTTTCTCATTGGATCAGCTCTAAACAGTATTCCTGAACCATCGCTCTTAGATATAAACTCATTGCGGCTCTCACGATGGAAGCTCCTTCAAAAGAGATTACAGACCCTTTGGAAACAGTGGTCTGCTCATTATCTACAAAGGCAACATGCAATCTCCAAAGTGGCACCACACATCATAAATAATTCAAGTTGGAACTCTGGCGCTGCTCATGGACGAAAGGTCTCCTCCATCAGGCTGGCCTCTCGTGCGCGTCATGCAAATCATCCCTGGGAAAGATGGGCTCACGCGGGTGGTGACACTCAAGACTGCCACCACGACTATCACTCGACCAATTAGTAAGTTGGTGCCTTTGCTAGTTCCTCTCATAAGCAAGGGCTCATTTTGACTCATCGCAAGCTGGCTTTACGATCCAGTTTGCAACTCAGCTTCATCTCAGCCTTACAACCCAGACAGTCCTCCTCAGCAGTTTCACTCATCGTAAACTGGCTTTACGACCCAGTTTGCACAGCAGTTTCTACTCAGCAGCTGACTGGCCTTACAACCCAGACAGTCCTCCTCATCAGTTCTGACTCATCATAGATGGATTTACGACCCAGCTGTTCCTCGTCTTCTCATCAAGCTTGGCTTCTAGCCCACCGGCTGCGCTCATCGAAGTTATCATCGCTCAAGAATTTTAATCACTAAGGAGGTTGGTGATGTGGGCAGAATGTTCGCGATTTATAATTTTTAAACGCGCGCGCTCCGCTCGACTTATTACGAGGGCCGCCAGGAGGCAGCACATCCCGGGCGCTGTGCCCTGCCGACGCGCGCTTGCCGCAGCGCTTGCGTCTGGACTAACCTCACCTCTCGCCCTCTTCTCGACCGAACGCCGTACCGATTATATCGCAAGCCCGCTCGTTCTCGCTTTTTGCTGTTCCTGCTCTACCCCGCTTATTGACGCTCATCTACTATAGGCTACAACGCTCATTAGGATTTCTCTCCAGCATCACTCAGTCAAGTACCCCGCTCAGTCACAGCTAGGGCCACGTGGCACTTTAAGGTTACCTCAGGTACAAGCGGACTCGCTTGTGAGCTTTCTCATTGTATACTCAAATAAACGCTCATTCAATTTATTCAATGTGTACCGGCTCAATGTAATTTCCCATGATCCAATTTCCATCCAAGCAATTTCTCAAATAGACCTAATGTTAAATAATATTGTAAAGACAATTTTAAAATATTTACAATTAAAACCAGTTGTATAGCAATAAACAATTACATTATGTAAAAAATTCATAACCAGTTGTAAAACAATAAAGAATTACATTATAATCATTGATTAAATTTAAAATATTTTGCTAAAACAACTAAATATAATGTTTCTTACGCCCCAAGCCGAAATATAATATAAATAATGCAAAGTATGGTCTTTAGATTTAACCTTTAGAGGACGAGAAATTTTGGAATTTTCAATTTATCAGTATTCTCTATAAAAAACACATAATATGTGTCTTTAATATTGGAAAATACTCATATTTAAAGTGTCTATCCATGGTCGAGCCACTATAGTGGTTTTCCCGTCCGTTCCGTTAATAAATGAGATGCGTAGATTCTTGGATACAATGGGTTGGGTCGGCTGGTTACGGCAGGTCGCGGCGGGTCCCGCTGTCCCTCGTTACTCCGAGCCGAAGGTGTCGATGCTCGTTCGTTTCCTCGCTTTCTCTCTCTCTCTCGTTCTTCTAATGTTGACGCCGGACAGCAGCTTTCCTTGGTTGCGTCGGTGGGTGACTCGCCTAGCCCGGTGTTGGAGTCTCTTCTGCAATCCTCGTCCCTCAAATGTTAATGAATAGGCCGTTGCCTTGGCCCGGCACTTTACCGGCAGCCTGATCGGGGCGTCAGATCTCAAGTCTGCAGCGGGCTATCTCTCGTAATGCTCGAAGCGGCTCGTCCCTGTGTAGACAGGTAGCTTCGCGGATCTGGCTGGTGTGGACGATAATTACGTGCTGTATAGACTCGATACGACTGAACGGTAGCTCTTCTTAGATTCGGGCTTTTATACTCCTTTATGGCACCTCCGGTGATTTCCAGTGTTGTGCACTTATTTTGCTCGATTCTTGGAAAAATTCGGCTATTCTAATTTATGATCATTTCTTGTCCGAAATCCGGGCGTGACTAATCTGTTTTCGCGCTGATGTGTGACACGCTCTTGGTGCATATGCCCCTGGACACAGTGTCGGTGGGCTTTGTTCCTCTATTTTACGTTAGAATTAGATCATAAATTATTCAAACTTGACAATTTGAGAAAAATAAAATTCCTCCGAGGTGCCACTTCTGAGGCCTTATTTTTAGAGAAATGGGTTCGCGCGGTACGTTTGATTCCTGGGTATTGATTAGCTTCCGTTTACGAATTGTCTCTAAATATCTCCATATATGGACGTATCGTTGGGAAGCCTTCCTCATCTCTTTTATTGCCTTTTGTATTCTTTTTATATTTTCTACCTCTTTACGGATTTTGGTATGGCGTAAAAAGAATCGTGGTCACTATTTTTCATTCATTATTACTCTGCACTTTTGCCCTCATTCCTCTACTTATTATTATTCTTTTTACGTCGTAACATCTCCCCACCCATACCAGAACGAGCGATCTTAAAAAGATCGTCGTTCGTACATGTAAATAATAATGCTGTTTTTGACTAGATTACCCCCATCTTAGTTGATATGACTTGCACATGATTTCTTGCGTTCGGAAAAACATATATACGCTTCGCAAATGACAATATATATTATTAATAAGAAGTGCTACAAAAACTCTATTACCTATATAAACAAAAAAGAAAAATATCAATGTCGTAACTTGTTAAACGTTTGCACAGATAATAAGATATCATTTGTTATTAATAAAATGTATTACAAACAGAACGTGCATAAGACAAAAATTTCTATCGCTACAAAAGAAAATATCAATATAGTGATTTTGTGAAAGTTTCGCAAAATGAATAAGATATAATTTGTTATTAATAAAATGTATTGCAAACAGAATACGCGTAAAACAAAAATTTCTATCGCTACAAACGAAAATATCAATATAGTAATTTTGTTAAAATTTCGCAAAAGAATAAGATATATTTTGTTATTAATAAAAGGTACTACAAACAGAATACGCATAAAACAAAAATTTCTATCGCTACAAAAGAAAATATTAATATAGTAACATAAATTTCCTAATGGGTTTCCACTCAAAGATATATATTTTCTTTTACTTAATATATTAGAAAAATTTCTTTTCAATTTCTACCTTAAAAATGAGTAAATTTTTTTAAAACATTAGTTATTATAATACCCCGACAATTAATTCTTAGCAACCATATACCTCTTTTATTTATTATTATTATTATCATTTTTTTTTATTTTATTTTATTTTTTTTTTTTTTTGAAAATGTCTTGATTGTATTGGTGAAAAACATGAGTTTTTCGACCCCTTCCACTGTCACACGAGTTCCCTGATTTCCATTTTCCCACTCTTCTTGTTTTCCCGGGCCTACCTTTAAAAAACGGTCACTCGTCCCCTGTGTTGATTAGTTCTTTTCTATTCTTACAATGAATTGTTCGAGTTCTGAAATTCTTTCTCTTCTTGAGAGACTCCGTAATAGTTATGCTGTTGGTCGTTTGTCTTCGGATCAAGTATTAGATATTTTGGGTTTTGTTGCTGTACCGCATGTATCGATGTCTTCAATGCCTGAATCTTCTTACCCGGCGAATTTGGCGGATACGTATTCTTCCTTGCCTTCAAGAGCTTTTCTGCCTTTGGGACCGGTCTATAATGGTCCCGTAACTGCCGTGCTGTCTAGGCCGCTTGATTTTCCCTTTGCGGGGTCGCCTGCGCCTCCTATGACGCCTGCGCCTCGTGTGCCACCTGCTCCTCCCTGCTCTCCCGTTATATCGTACGACGGGCCTCCGAGATCCTTCGCTACGGCGCCTGCTTCTTTATCTTCTGGGTAAGTGTTATTTTCTTATTTAACAATAAAACTTTTTCTCCTTTTCGTTTTTATATATTTGTTTTTATATATATTTTTCTTAGCTCTTCTAGACCCGCACCTAATTATCGGTATGTGTTTTTTTTTTTTTTTTTATTTATTAAACAAAAACTTTTTCTTCTATTTGTTTTTATATATATTTTTTTTTTTATTATTCTCATTGTTAGTTTTTCTCTAATTTCTTCCCTTTATTTATTTTAGTCCTCTCCCGGGTTCTCCGAATGACCCGTGAGTACTTTTAAGCGTGCTCCTTTCCCCTTTTTTTCTCCCTTTTTTTAAACCAAAAATCAAACGATATCTGTCTTGGTTTTCAGCTCCTACAGTCCAACGCAGTCATTTCTTGTCGATGAGGAGAGTTCCGGCTCAGCGCCTGATTCTTCTTGTCCACCGTAATTTTATTTCATATATTTTGTAACGGGGTTTTCCTATGACCAATTATCTCGCGGAGGAGACCTTCCTCCGCAAGATGGGTGCAATGGGGCACGAGCGAGTGCCCCTCGAGGTCCTTACCTCGGGGTGCGCGCGAGCACCCGACGGCGAACACACGTCGCCGCGGCCCGTATACAACGCGAGAGTACGCCTGTACTCTCGCTTTTCGTACTCGCGTGCTGGTGAGCGAACGCACTCCTTGCGTTCGCGTGGCTGTCGTCCTCCTCGACGACAGCTGATGCCGGCCGCTCAGCTCTACGACAGAGTGGCGGTATCCGGGATGTTACGGATGTGAAGGGTTCGCCGAGTAGTCCCGCGGACTACTCGGAAGAATAACGCTCGATCGCGAGGGTTAGTAGATGTCGGGCGTGCGGGCCGACTGCTCCCCACGTTCACTCGACGACACTCGACGCCAGGGAGTCAAGGCGCTCCTTGACTCCTCGCCAGTACGCGCCCGCACTTTACAACGATAGTCGGGCGGTACTCACGGTATCGCAGCTCTGGCTCGTACAGGGCTGCTACCCTCGTTCCTCGTTCTCGCTCGCCTCCTGGTGAATACGCCGATTTTCCGCTTTCACTCGCGCACGCGTCCGTTGTCGCCGACGGCTCGAGAGAATCTCTCGAGCTTCCAAGATGGCCGCCGCTCCCGCGCGCCACCACCTAACTCTCTCCCTCGCCGCGAAGGCTCGCGACGGCGCGCAGGTACACGACAGTACCTCGCGTCACAATTTCTTTAAAAATGGCCTGTGCTTTTTTTTATTTCTGTTTTCTTTTTACAGGTGACTTCTGCTCTTCGATTTCTTAATTTGTGTATTGTTATCCATGTTTGTATTGTTTTTTGGATAATAATAAAAAGTTATTCTTTTGTGGGTTTTTTTTATTTTTTTTTTTTTTATATACCTTTACTTCTGTAATGTCAAATTCTTTCTCCTCTAAATTGCAGTTATACATTTTTAAAAATTCAAATAAACCTTCCACTTCCTCTTCCTTTATAAATCCACCTATCTCTTCCCAGTTCTGTTCTTCTATCTGCTCGTCCGAGTGTTGTATGGCCTTATCTATTAATTTTTTTTGTTCATTTTTTGTATTGTCTGAAGATTCTAGACTCATTGTTACTTGAGTGCCTTTATCTTTCATAGACATTGCCTCCTTAATTTCCATTAATTCCTCTTCACTTTCTTTAATTTGTTTTTCTTCCTCTTTTTCCTCCATTAAGGGGATGCCGAACATAATTTCCGCACTCTACTGTACCGACAATTCTCTATATTCTCTGCTATAGCATCTAATGTAAATTTGATTTTTCAAATAATTTTGAAACGGCTTGCTTAATGGCAGTTCTGTTTGCATCAAAATATTATTTATAATTCATAGAATGTGCGTAGACTTCTTTTTTGGCTGATTTCAATTCCTATTGCTGAAAGTACCGACTTATTTTTCAGTAGGAATTGAAATCAGCCAAAAAAGAAGTCTACGCACATTCTACGAATTATAAATAATATTTAGATGCAAACAGAACTGCCATTAAGAAAGCCGTTTCAAAATTATTTAAAAAATCAAATTTGCCTTGGAGATTAGCAAAGGACCTAGAGAATCGTCGGTATAGTAGAGTGCGGAAATTAAGTTAGGCATCCCCTTAATATCAGCTCACGTGCTTTTTTTCTTATTGTTTCTTCGGCCTTACTTCTCCTTCCTTTGCACGTTTCTTTTGCTGCCTTTATTCTCTTTATAGTTCTGATTGATCTTTATCTTATTTCTCTTTGATTTTCGGGTAATAGTAATAATTTATATGGTTTTTCCTGACTTGGTGACATTCTTCTAGTCATTGAAATATTGCACCCATTATTTTTTTTTTATATATATATATATATATATATATATTTTTTTTTTTTTTATACTTCTGTACCTATTTCTAACAAGAATTCTGTGCAGCTGCTACATTCAATTACTGGGCTTATAATCTGTATATCTTTTTTGCATAAGTCACAGTATAAGGGTGGTGTATTTATTGTTCCAACATTGTGTAAATTCTCATGTCTTGAAAAACTGTGAGATACTTCAAATTGGTATTTTATCATACAGTTATTGCAAATTACTAATTCGAAATTATTGACGTCATAAAAATATGTTATCTCTGCTTTTTGTTTAAAACAGCGGTGTTTTAGAAATTCTTTGTATGCTTCCGGATGGTTCTCTGGTATTTCTCCGTCAAATGGTGTATCTTTTTTTATTTCCTTGGGCGAGTAATGTACCATGTGAAGGGTTTCGTTTGCTTCTTTTTGCTGTAATTACAAAGAGGTAGTATTAATGTTTAAAAAAACAAAGTTTCTTGATTCAATAAATTTCCAATAGTCTTGCCTTCTGAGTTGATTGTACTTCCTGTCATTCCTAACGCTATTTTATTAACAACCGCATTTCTTTCAATAGGGAATAAAATTCTGTCTCGTAATCTGTTTAAATCATTTTGTGAATAAATTCCACTGATTGCTAGTGTTTCTGGGCTTACGTATTTCCATGTAGGTCGAGTTTGGGGCGTTAAGACTTCGGGCGTCTTGACTTCTACTGGGTCGGGCAGTAATTTATACCAGTATTCATTGATTTTGTACATAATTGGTAGCCTTTTGTCACAGGGGACTTGTTTTCCTGTTCGAATTAGTATGTGTGTTCGAGGTGATAAAAAATAGTTTTCTCCTTCTCTTGATACTGGTAACTGTACGAAACATTCTCCTTCGGTGTCTCGTCTCTTTACATCAACTCGTATGCATTTTAATAAATGTATGACTTCTCCGGCGGTGACTGCGATGTATCCAGGTTCTCCCATGATTTTATATGCCACTTCTTCCGGTGCAATAGTGGCTAATGCTAAAGCCTGATCCATGATTCTTCTTTCAAGTTCGCATTTATGTCTCAAAATATTGTAATACATTTGTGTGACTTGTTTTCTCACATATTTTTCAACATATAAAAATTTTGAATTTACAAAGGCAAACATATCTAAATTGGTGGCTGATGTGGGTGTTTTTTCTACAAATCCATCTTCCTTTGCATCTTCTACAATAAATAATTTTGGATGTTCGGTGCGTAATAGGGGAGCTCCACATACTTTTAATTGGCCTGTTCTCCATAATGCAAATGTTACTTCATTTGATTCTAGTGAATATAAAATTTTCTTGTCCCCTATTTCTTGAATTTTGTCTATGTGTCCTTCATATAATAATGAATATTTCTTTTTCCCGCATGTGTCGTCAGGTGCAGTGGACCAAAATACGTCTGCCCCATCGTGATCAGTGCATTTTCCATCCGAAAATTTGCAAGTTGCCCCACTGTCTAATCGAATAATATTGGTATCTAAATTTACTTCTGCATAGTAATCTTGTAATGAGATTTTTACCCATCCGGCCACGTAAACATTCTGGTAATCGCCGTACAGATCTGAGTAAGACCCTCCTTCGCATTTTCCCCCGTCCGAAATTGTTCCCGCGAAAATTAAAGATCTTGTAACCGTGCTATTTTGTGGTAGTTGCATGACTGTATTTCCGGCTATTGATAAAAATCCCGTGAGATGCATTTTTCGACATTCGTCTTGATTTATTTCTTTGTAGTAACTTATTTCCCCTTTTGGCATACGTGAGACATGTGAATGCATTCCGCAATGGGTAACGATTCGATTTATTATTATTGAGCATTTATATATGGGTATTGTTCCAAAGTCATTTAATTGTAATAATTGTCCGAATATACGCGTCGTATTAACGGGTGCTTCTTTTATATCGCATTCCCCAATATTTATCAAAGAAATTGTTGTAATATTTGTAATATGATTGCCACAATCAAATCCTACTAATCCATGTACTTCGAAAGGGTTGAAGATAACTCCCAGAAAGAGGCTTATTATGAGTATCGCCATCTGTAATTATTAAAATAAAAAAAAATTTCTAACTGCATACCCTGTTTGTATATATAGTTTTTATTGGTCATTCATAAGATACAAATAAAGAATTTTATTTTATTATATATTTTTTTTATATTAGATGTAATATACCGCGAGTTTTTGGTTCATTTGTTATAACTTCGCTTTCTGTATGTACGCTTAATTCTATTACATCCGGTGTATTCTGTATAATAATTTTTATGTAATATAAGAATCCTAACACAATCCCCGCTGCTAATAAAGCTACCACGGCAATTATAGTTAAAATTCCCATTCCTGTCATCAAATTTTCTTTCCCTTTGGATAATTTTATAATTTGTTCGATCTCCCAGAAGTCTTTCTCTGTTTGTCCTTTATTTAATATATCTATTATTGCTTGTTTATTTTCCGTGATTGATTCTGTTAATGTTTCTATTTGTAAATCTTTTTTTGGTATAGTGGTCGTGAATTGTTCGTAATTCGGATGATCTTTTGCTATAATTCGATTATTTTCGTAAATTATAAATGAATTTCTTGGTAGTGTAAAAGTTCCTGTACCTTCGAGTATTATGTCTCGCTGATTGTTTAATGTTAGGTTGATTTTTCCTGCACTTGAGAATACGTTATTCCATAAATTTTTTCGAAGGATGCTGGAATTCTTCTCCTTATACATTATTTTACAAAGTTCAAAATTCTCTCTCTCGGGATACACTAACAAATTAAATTCGCAACTTGAATCGTTTCGATACATAAACCATTCTTGGTCGCAGATTATTGTATATTCTATAATTCTACATTGACTAAGCTCTATTCGTTCCATATAATGATATCCTTTATTATTTAATAATAAGTATTGAGCAATTGGTTCGATATATAATTTATATCCGAATGGTTGAAATGACGGTAAAGATTCCATTTTATAGATGAAGGTGTGTTGTGCTCGTACTACTGGCAATACGATTTTTATTGTTACTTCCCTATTCACTACCCCGAATCTTATTTTTGATATTTTTATTATGTTTTTCATGTTTAATAACTCCTTATCAAATGGAAACTCATCGTCGCTTGTTTTTTCTATCGTTTCCCTCATCATGATCAAATCTTCCGAGCTTAATAAGGTTTCATGACCTCTATTGTTTTTTAAGGCTTCTATAATTTGGTATATAGTTTTTCCTTTTTCAAGATGTTGTTCCAAGAATTTTCTTGTTTCTACTATGGTCCTGTTTAATGAGGTTATAGCAGAACTTGTCTTTTTATTCGATACCATTTGTTCGTCAATTATTTTGTTTAATAACTTCATCCATTCTTTCTCGTGTGTTTCTGTTTGTTTGCTAATGGAGCTTTCAAAGGACATTTCCCTTGCAGAGGGCCTTATCACTATGTTTTCTTCTCGCGGTAATGAATTCATTCGCATGTTTTCGATAGTTATTGTACCGTTTAAAAATTTTACTTCTCGATCTATTTGATGGAAGATATCATATGTATCTTTAAATTTCTTTTCTGCTTCGATAAAGTGATCAATCACTGAGGGTCGTTCCTTCAAAACTTCTTTTTTTAGTTGTTGTACTTCTGTTTCGATTTTCTTTATATGAAATTTTTCCCAAGCTGTATCCATATAGCATGTTATCTCCCATCGTCCTGATATAAAACGCACATCATATACATGTTCGAAGTTCATTCCGGGCTGTTGACTTTGTTGAATATTTAATGGATCGGCGTCTATTGTGATCTCCTCCGATGGATGTATTAATAGCAAGAATGCCAAGGAAAACAGGGTTTTTATATCCATTCTGTAAAATAAACAATATGTTGTTTGATGTCAATAATCCCAGAGTATCTCTTTTTTTTTTTTTTTTTTTTTTTTTTATTACGTAAGTATTTATTAAAGTTTATGCCAACTACAATATCGCTGAGTACTTAATTGTAACATATGATTAGGATCTTCGCACTCTAAACATGTGGCGTACGTTATTCCTTCCACATCATGGGCCGCTATTAATTCGCAGTGTTTGCACTCTCTCCATGCTCTAAGCTTGGTTTTGCAATCGCCTGCTTCGCATACACCTACGTGACGTAGATGGCTGAATCCGGCTTCTCCTCCTATGTTTAATTCGAAAAATTGCCCGAGTGTGTATGGGCACGGTCCAGGAAAATATTCGCATACCCATGTATATCCTATATCTTTATCGCATGTAACGTACCATTTGATTTCCATGGGGTACCAATATTTCTTTGTTCTTCTGTTGCGTCGTAAAAGAGACATCATTTTCTTGCTGTCCCCTAATGATGCAAACATATAGGGAAAATCTCTCTTGGCTTGATTCGCAACCTTTTCTATTTCTTCATTTTCTTCTTCCGTTAGGTAGGGTAATTCATTCGGTCTACTCCGTCTTATCCCTTCCTGTGCTTTCCATATTTCTACTAACTGAAGAATGTATTGTATTCCCCATCTTTTAGCCATTGCGAGTAAGTGTTTCTTTTGTTTCTTGACATTCCTTCTCCTTTTGGCTCGGCTCATCTCAAGATTCATTGTTGAATCTCGTTCGTACCTAATGAATTCCACGGCAGCCCCAAAGCAGATCAGTTGTGCGAGAAACAGCATTTTTCTTTTGTGTTTCTAATGCAGACTGAAAATATTTTTGTACGCTATTTTATTTATTCGTGTTAATATGCTTATTTAATATATAATCCTACTGCACATATGATATTCGTAACCTATTTGCATGTACTATTTTATCTCTGTTATTTCGTGTTATTTTTACATTTCCTTTATCATTAATAATTTCCTTTATATTATAAGGGCCTTCATATTGATTTGCTAATTTATAAGGTTTCCCACCTTTTAATAACCATACCGAATCACCTACTTGAAAATCTTTATGATTTGAACTTCGATCGTAGTAAAATTTTGATCTCCATTTTGCATCTATTAAATTGTTGCGAGCAATGTTTTGTATGTCGAAGAGTTTTTTGCTTAATTGTCCTACGTAATCATCGTAGGTTAATAATCGATCTTCATATGCTATCTCATATGACG
Organism: Sycophila sp. Sp_5; assembly: GCA_018906775.1. Taxonomy (NCBI): domain Eukaryota; kingdom Metazoa; phylum Arthropoda; class Insecta; order Hymenoptera; family Eurytomidae; genus Sycophila; species Sycophila sp. Sp_5. The sequence goes on from JACCID010000127.1 coordinate 354,668, forward strand.
GTAATCTTGCAATTTTCCCAAAAATCAATTCATACGGTGTAAAACGATGCCCTTCGTGTTGTGCTGTATTATAACTTAATATTGCTAATTCAATGTATTCGTCCCATTCATTATCTTTATCAATAAACATCTTCATATATTCGCTTAAAGAATGATGCGATCGTTCTAAAGAGCCATTGGACTGAGGGTGATAAGCTGTGGTTCTTACTTGTATAATTTTAAATTTCTTTGCTACCTTTTTCATAAGACTACTCATAAAATTCGAACCTTGGTCTGTCAAAATAGTCACGGGCGCCCCGAAAACACAAATAAATCGTTTTATAAAGGCGTCAGCCACTGCTTCGGCCGTTGCGTTTTGTATTGGTATTGCCATGCAGTATTTAGAGAAGTTACATTGTATAGTTAAAATATTATTATTCCCATTTTTAGATACAGGAAAAGGACCGACTATATCAAGACTCACTTTTTCCATAGGAGCCATTGGCGTATCCGAAATTACCATTTTCTGTTTGGTTTTTACTCGCACTAACTTTTTCATTTGGCATTTCAAACATCTTCGAATATAATTTTGTATGTCCTTTTTCATATTTTCCCAAAAGAAATTATATTTAATTCTTTTGTATGTTTTCGTTACCCCTTTATGTCCTCCGATTGCAGATCCGTGAAGTTCTTCTATAATTTTTGTTCGATCTTTTTCTGCTACATATTTTACATATCCGTGACATAATATGATTTTCGAGGATGCTCCTTTCATTATTTGCTTAATAGACTTTATTATTTCTTTCCATGAAATATTCTCGATAAATTCACTTACGGCCAGACTTATAGATTTAATGTTCTCTTTTTCCATTACTTCCCTTAGTGTTTTGACTGATAATTTAATACCCTTAAGTACATCAGGCGTCGATTCTGGCTCTTTTCCTCGAATCACTAGTGCAAAATGTCGATTATGATTTTTATTGACTATTTTGACTTCTCCTTTGTCAACCCCTGTAAATTTTGGTAATTTTTTTGTTTGTTGTAATAATTTGGCCCCAGTATCGCATGGAGTTCCATCGGTGGTGATAAAATATGCATAATTATCTTTTCGCATAGTAAGTTGTTCGCGGCAGTCAATAAATTGTTTGTTAGTATTTTTAAGGAGTGTAAAATCATCATTCTGCTCTTTTTCGTACAAATTTTCCTCAATATTCGCAATTTCTTCGTGAGTTACCTCTGTTTGCGGTAATTCGACAATGTCTTCTATTTGTTCATCTAGTTCGTTTTCTTCTATAATCGGTGGTAAATCATCTTTTTCTTTATTATTTTTACTATTATTCGGTTTCTTGGGTCGTGTAAAATTATATTTTGGCAAAGTCAATTTTCCAGCTTGATTGCGAGTTATTGCAAAAATATTTTCTTCTACGGGATTGCGTGATAGAGCATCCGCTGCAACGTTTGTTTTTCCACTTTTATAAACAATATCATAGTCATATGCATCTAATTTAAAACGCCATCTGCTTACCTGTGATGAAGGATCATTAGAATTTTTAAACCACACTAAGGGTTTATGATCTGTTACTATTGTAAATTTTCTTCCGAGTAAATAGGGTCTAAATTGTGTAACTGAATAAACAATTGCAAGAGCTTCCCTTGAATAAGTGTCATATTTTTGCTCGGTACGAGACAGTACTCTTGAAACATATGAAATGGGACGATCCTTCCCTAACTCTCCTTGTGACAGTATTCCTCCAATAGCTGCCCCGCTTGCATCGCAGGTTACAATAAAAGGTTTTTCGAAATCAACAATTTTTAAAACAGGTTGACTGCATAATTTATCTTTTAAGATGTTAAATGAATTCTGTGTCTCTTTATCCCATATAAAAGGTGTATCATTCTTTAATAAATTGCTTAAGGGTTTTGCAATTCCAGAAAAATTATGAATAAATCTGCGATAATAACCGGCTAGTCCCAAAAATTGACGAATATTTTTAACATTCTTCGGTTCAGGAAATTCTCGTACTGCTTTCAATTTGTTAGGATCGGGTTTTACCCCTTCTTGGCTTAACACGTGACCCAAATACGTAACTTCGGTTTTTAAAAACTCGCATTTATCCGGCTGTAGTTTAAGGTTTGCTTCTCGCAATTTTTGTAAAAATTCTCTAAATTTTCTGTTGTGTTCTTCTATGGTTCTTGCAAATATTACAGCATCGTCTACATAAATAAAGATTTCTTTGCGTTGCATGCCTTTAAAAGCTGTGTCGACCCCTCTCTGAAATGTAGCAGGACTATTCGACGAACCCATAGGCATCGTAACAAACTGGAAAAGTCCGAAAGGCGTGGAAAATGCTGTTTTATGTCGGTCTGCTGGATCCAATGGTACTTGAAAAAATCCTTGTGCTAAGTCAAAAACGGAAAAATATATTGAGTCCCCTATTTTGTCAATTATATCCATTATGTTAGGCATAGGATATTTATCTTTAATTGTTTTGTCATTTAATTGCCGAAAATCGACTACTAGACGATAACGTTTATTTCCCTTGCTGTCGGGTGTCTTTGCAACTAAAAAGGCGGGTGAAACATAATTCGAGCATGATGGCTCTATAATATTATTATCAACTAATTCTTGCAATTGTCTTTCTAATTCATCCATTAATGCATGAGGGAATCTAAAAGGCTTCGTAAATACCGGTACTTCGTCGGTAGTAGGAATCCTATGCGCTATAATATTTGTTGTCCCCAATTTCTCACCTTTTAAATAAAAAACATCGGCATATTCTTCAATTAATTTTTCGATAGGTTCTCTTAATTCTTCTTCTATGTGTTGATATCTTAATTGTTTCTTTAACTCTTTCATTCTATCAGCTTCGAATGGTTCCTCTTTTATCGTCATTATCATGTTACTGGGTAAATAATTTATTATTGATTCTTTTCCTCTGTCAAAAACTGTTGTGACTGGTGTCAAATCTTCAACCTCCCCTTTCCATTGTTCTTTATTATTCATTACCAAATAATTTTCTTCTACTTTAAAAATGTCGAGTTTTTCCCCTTCCTCCTTTTTGTGGTTATTAACATTATTAATTACCTGATTTTTATTAATTTCTTCAATGCACTTAATTTCATTTATTATCTCTTTTTCAATATTTTCTATTGATTTTTCAAATTCCTCTTCTTGTATATGGGACTTTAATAATTCCTTAGGGCCTTTGTTTGTTGATTCTTCTTTTCTTCTTTTCCTTCTTGATTTATTAATTCTTAACATTCCATCAACGGGCTTATTCAATATCTTGTTATTTTTCAATTCGTCACACATAATACTCTCTTTCATTATATTCATCATTACAATTTCGAGTGTACTGATTATGCTTCGTTACTACATGTTAATTCTTTTTCTTTTAACACTGTCCCTGGAATATATAAGTCACCTGTGCATTTCTTTCCCTTGATTAATTTTCTTAATTGTTTCTTTGTCTTCGTTGCTTTTATTAACTTTTTCTTGTTTTCCATATTTATTTTCATTACAAATTTCTTCTTCCACATATATCTCTTATTCTCTTCATCGATGTAATTCTTGCTAAATTCTTTTCTTCATAAATAACATCATTGTTTTCATTAATAATCGCTTCTTTATTCCTGATAAGTCTTCTTCATAAGATACATATTTTTCATAATTTTCTTTCCAACAATATTTTCTCTCAAAATCCATAAAATAATTATCAACATTTTCTTCATTATTTGACACAATTCCGTAAAAGGAATAATAAGTCCATTTAAATCCAAATAATTTTCTTTATAATTTATGTGTGCATTGTTTGTTTAAAGAAATCAGTGTTCAATATATCCCTGATCATATATCGGAAAGTCATCATTTACGACATGAAAATCTATTTGTTTATTATAAAAATCAACTCTAATTTTACCAAAGTATTTATAGATTGTTTGGTTATCCCTTTAATATTAATATTTCGGCTCTATCGATAGGTGTATATGGCGACACTTCGCTTTGCCTAATTATATTCACGGACGCTCCTGTGTCTAGCATAAAATTTAAAGGACGATTAAATGCTCCGATATCTAATTCTATTATGGGAGAACAATTGTTTGCGGTTAAGTTTATTGTCTCGACTCTTGTGAGGTGCCAACCTTCTCGACGGGTGGGCGCGTGGCCGCTGGGGTCTCCCTCTGCGCGTCCGGTAAGAGGAAGATTGGGTCCGTTTCCCGAGTTTTGTACGTGACCGCGAGAGTCCCTTTGATACTGGAAACAGTCCCGTTGTATGTGTCCGGGCTTTCCACAGTAAAAGCATTCGGTAAAGCTTCCTTTATTATTATTATTTTGTCGTGCATAATTATACGGGATCGGTCCCCCCATGTTCCTAATATCTTGACTATTTTGTCTTGTAGTCCCGGAAAAATTTCTATTATTCGGAAAATTACTCGCATAATTATTGTTATTTGAGAAATTATTATTGTTTAAACTATTATTGTTGTCGCTAATATTATTATTTCTATTGGGTAAAAAGGGTATTCTGCCTCGATTCTCGGAGTTCCAACCTCCGAAATTTTGCTGATTGGGCTGGTTAAAGTTTCTATTTCTAGCAAAATTATCATAATTGGTGTTAGGTCGTGAATAATAATTAAACCGATCGTTGTAAGTATTTCGAGTTGTCCATGCATTTCGGCTTGTTCCAAACTGTGAGCGGGCTAGCGTCAAACAGTTTGTCGCCACATGTCCGACTCTTTTACAATATGCGCATACTAATGTTTCCCCAATATTCTCCATTAAGTGTACCTTTCGTGTGTCTCGAGGTGTCCGTTCACGTGTCCCCCCTTGGTCTTCCGCTTCTAAAATACTGCACGCAAACTCTTTTTCTATTTCTAACGCTTGTTCCCTGGCTACTTTAAAGTCCTCCTGCATTCCCATGCGTGCCCTGATTTCCCATTTTAAACCTCTTAAAAAGAATTTTAGACAATCATTTTTTAAACTTCTCTCAAATGTCTCTTTTTTATCCATGCGTTTCTCATAAGTAGCAGTTTTTAAAATTTCTTGTTCTATTTCGCGCAACCTATTTAAATAGGAGATTACCGTGTCGTTATTTTTTTGCTTTATTTTTGCGAGTTCACCTGTCCAATCATGATAAGTTTTTCCCGACCCGAATATTTTTTCGAAATATTGAATTATTTCTTCTACGCTCGTAAAAATTTGCCCCCTTGCATAATTCAAAGCTTCGCCGTATAACCTCATTCGAATTAATTTCGCGAGTTCTGCTTCTAAGTTTTCGGGTAATATGGTTTTTGCTTCCATGCAACCATCTAAAAATTGTGATAAGGGTACATTCTGTCCATTATATCTTGGTATTAAATTTAATGCGTCTTTTAAATATAGACCTCTTACGTATGTGGTATTCATTATTTCTGGGTTTGTTTCAATTGCTGAATGATATAGGGTTCTATCGTACGTTGGAGGTTTCTTCGAGTGATTAGTATCTGTTTTTCTAGTCTCGTTTTGTGCGTCTCTAATCTGTTTGTTAGTGTAAGATATTACGTCTTCTTTTAATAAATCAACGAGTTCCTCTACGGGAAATCCGGCTTGTGCTTGTGCCTCTAAAGCGGACGCGTGTTCTTTCTCCTCGAAATAAGTAGTTACGTGTTCTGCCTTAATATCTCTGTGTAGTGATGTCTTAATTTCGTGGATCGTTTTTAAGTGTTCCTCTTTTATTTCGGGTAATTTATTCAAGTGTTGCCACTGTTTTTGACCTGTCCCAATGGGAGTGCTAGTCGTCAGCCTAAGAGTCGGTGGTTTTAGAGTAATTTTTGTGTTTCTTTGTACTTGTTCGTGTGGATGACTTTCTTCAACTTTTTCCTCTGTTTCTTCTCCAAAGGATTCGTTAAAAGCGTTATTTTCCCTATATGGCCCCGCAAATACTTGAGTTACTTCTAGTTCAGAAAATTTTGTTTTTATTGGTTCCCCAATTCCTTGTACCGCGAGAGATAAATTTATTTCTTTAGTTAATTTAGTTAATTCACGTACTTTATTGATTGCTAAGTCTTTATCTTCAGGTTTCTTATTATTTATAATGGTTGTTAATTCTGTCTCTTTCTCTCGGAATTGATTTAATAAAGATCTGCTTGAAGAGATTAGATCCCTCCGTTTATTTACGTTTTCATTCGGTTGTTCCAACATTCTTACTCATTTTTAAAGTTTTTCAAATTGAATTTATTTGTTTGTTGTGACTCATATTCTCTAGTTTCCCGGCCGATGCACCAGTTTTTAACTTATAGACCTTAATACCTGTTACGTCCAGGATAAGGAATATAGGCTAAATTTATTCGGGAAAATAAATTAATATGGTTCACACAGATTCCAAGATTATATATTTTAATGATTGAAAACTTCAAGTGGAATTACAATGATTACACAATTTTCGAACGCAAGACGCAATGTTCTAAAGTTAATTCTTTCTAAAATTAATTCATGTACCTCGCAATAAATGAGATGCGTAGATTCTTGGATATAATGGGTTGGGTCGGCTGGTTACGGCAGGTCGCGGCGGGTCCCGCTGTCCCTCGTTACTCCGAGCCGAAGGTGTCAATGCTCGTTCGTTTCCTCGCTTTCTCTCTCTCTCTCTCTCTCGTTCTACTTATGTTGACGCCGGACGGCAGCTTTCCTTGGTTGCGTCGGTGGGTCAGTCGCCTAGCCCGGTGTTGGAGTCTCTGCTGCTATCCTCGTCCCTCAAATGTTAATGAATAGGCCGTTGCCTTGGCCCGGCACTTTACCGGCAGCCTGATCGGGGCGTCAGATCTCAAGTCCGCAGCGGGCTATCTCTCGTAATGCTCGGAGCGGCTCGTCCCTGTGTAGGTAGCTCGATCTGGCTGGTGTGGACGATAATTACGTGCTGTATAGACTCGATACGACTGAACCATAGCTCTTCTTAGATTCGGGCTTTTATACTCCTTTATGGCACCTCCGGTGATTTCCGGTGTTGTGCACTTATTTTGCTCGATTCTTGGAAAAATTCGGCTATTCTAATTTATGATCATTTCTTGTCCGGGCGTGAATAATCTGTTTTCGCGCTGATGTGTGACACGCTCTTGGTGCATATGTCCCTGGACACAGTGTCGGTGGGCTTTGTTCCCTTACGTTAGAATTCGATCATAAATTAGTCAAACTTGACAATTTGAGAAAAATAAAATTCCTCCGAGGAGCCACTTCTGAGGCCTTATTTTTAGAGAAATGGGTTTGCGCGGTACGTTTGATTCCGGGGTATTGATTAGCTTCCGTTTACGAATTGTCTCTAAATATCTCCATATATGGACGTATCGTGGGGAAGCCTTCCTCATCTCTTTTATTGCCTTTTGTATTCTTTTTATAGTTTCTACCTCTTTATTTTGGTATGTCGTAAAAAGAATCGTGGTCACTATTATTCATTCATTATTACTCTGCACTTTTGCCCTCGTTTCTTTACTTATTATTACTCTTTTTACGACGTAACAGTGTCATCATTGTCTGTATGTGCTTTTCAGTGGTTTCAATTTGCGACTTAAATAACATTAAATCGTTTTCGAAATTTTCTGCAAGCTCTATGAAAAATAGCAGGGGAGTTTTATTTTCGTACTGCAACCCTGGCGGAGTATCTTTAGCTGTATCTTGTTTTAGCTTATCTACTAATGACCTGTCTCTTTGAACTGAGCCAGCCAATGTTGTTAAAATTTCCATAAGGGAAGCTGTATCCTCAGCACACCTATTGAGTGGCCTTGCAGATCTCCTAGCTATATCGGAACTTTTTGTACTTGAACAAATTCTCTGTAAATAAAAGTTTATTATGCATTTCTAACAATTAAATAATACAACTTTAACATTAAAAAAATTGTAAACTTTTCTTAAAACTATCTATAGTTTGCATCAATTCTGCTGGTAACAAATTTTCCTTAGCAGCAGTTGAGACAGTGTTAATAATCCACCCAGAACTGAAGCTACAAAATATAAGTTATATTGATAAAGATTCGAATTAAAATAATTATTTTAAATATGTTATATCATTAAAAAAGTTTTTACGTGTAGAGGTTGTAATAAGATTTGCTCCAAAAGATAAACCTCCAGCCGTTGATGTTGCTCCAAAAGATAAACCTCCAGCCGTTGATGTTGTTCTAAAATTCAAACCCGCACTAAGAGTATTGCTGTTCCAAAATTCAAACCACCTGTTGTTGTCACAGGAGTACCAAACGATAAACCGCTAGTTCCACCAAGTCCTAATCCACCGCCAGTCAAACCACCAGTAGTAAGGCCTTGTCCAGTCGTTAAACCTCCTCCTAAATCTCCACCTAAACCACCAGTTAAACCACCAGTGGCAAGTCCCGTCATAGCAGTAGTTGGAGTTCAAAATAGATTCCTACAAGCTTTGCAGGTGTCCTGAAAGACAAACCGGTCGCAGTGGTAGACTGAGCTGGCTGAGCTTGAGTCGGGGTTGAAAATAAACCACTTCCGATAGGAGTTGCAGTACCTTCCAATCCTAAACCTAGTGGTTGAGCTTGTGCTTGAGTAGTAGCTGCAGGTGCGCTACCAAAATTCAAATTGGTTGCTGGAGTCGCAACAGCAGTAGGCTGTGCCGTTGCTACCCCGCTGTTGGCGGTGTTCCAAACATTGTGTTTGCACCAAAACCACCAGCAGTAGGCCTCCCCCCCTCCCCCTTCCAGTTCGAGGAACCCGTATATATAGACATAGTTATAGTATAAAAAATAGAGCTGTAGCGATAATCTTTTCAAAGTATACAGCGAGCATCAAATACTAATGATATAACATATTTAAAATAATTATTTTAATTCGAATCTTTATCAATATAACTTATATTTTGTAGCTTTAGTTCTGGGTGGATTATTCGGAGGAAAACCAGCTACATCTTTGGGAACAATACCTGCTACTACTAATGCTGTAGCTACTAGTCGTGGTCTTGGTGGATTAGATGCTTCTGTTAGCAATAAGGGTCTTGCACAAGGGAACACTGTCTCAACTGCTGCTAAGGAAAATTTGTTACCAGCAGAATTGATGCAAACTATAGATAGTTTTAAGAAAAGTTTACAATTTTTTTAATGTTAAAGTTGTATTATTTAATTGTTAGAAATGCATAATAAACTTTTATTTACAGAGAATTTGTTCAAGTACAAAAAGTTCCGGTATAGCTAGGAGATCTGCAAGGCCACTCAATAGGTGTGCTGAGGATACAGCTTCCCTTATGGAAATTTTAACAACATTGGCTGGCTCAGTTCAAAGAGACAGGTCATTAGTAGATAAGCTAAAACAAGATACAGCTAAAGATACTCCGTCAGGGTTGCAGTACGAAAATAAAACTCCCCTGCTATTTTTCATAGAGCTTGCAGAAAATTTCGAAAACGATTTAATGTTATTTAAGTCGCAAATTGAAACCACTGAAAAGCACATACAGACAATGATGACACCAAAAACACTAACTCCTCAAGGTAAAAATATAATATAACTAATAACTAATTCATGACTGATTTAGAGGAACATTAAATAAATTCAAATATTTAATTATTATAATTTCAGAACTCACTATGGCAATGAGTAAACTACATGAGTCTTTAGTGGCAGTTGCTGGAAAACATCAGTATTGATTTGAAAGTGCAGCAACAAAAAAAAAACAATATCTTAACTTTAGAAAATATGTTTTGAAAGATAGTACAAATGTCTTTGGAGAATAAACTAGATGCAAAATCTAGTAGGAATAGTATAGGAAAAGTAACTAGTGGTCCAACACCTTTTGGCCCAGGTATTATGAAGTATCAAATTTAAAAATTAAATTTACTATATAAATATATTAAATTTCATTAATTTTTTTATCTAGGAAACCGATGTTTCTTATCTTCTACAGTATTAAATGCAACACAAACTCCGAGTTACAACAATCCCAATCCATTGGGCACTATATCATTTTTATATTTAATATAAATTAAATAAATTATAATACAGTGAAAGACGTTTTTGGCTACAGTTTATACTGTAAAATAATTTTTGCCTATAAATTTTAATATTCAGGTCTGGCAAGGATTTAGAGCAAGGTAGAAGTTTTTCTACATCATCTGCCATTTTTATTTTCTAATTATTATGAATAAGTAATGAATAAGTCGTCAGTAGTAATTAACCTTGTACAGCTCTTCTCTTACATTTTCAGGAAAAAAATAAAATATGACTGTTATCTATTTTGTTTATTGAGGTATTAAAAATTTATTTTGTTCGCTTTTTCTTTAAATAAATAATTGTATTTTATCAAAAGGTTTGTAAAATATCACTGTTCAAAATATCCAGCTGGAAATCCATGCATGGACAAATGATATAAAAAAAAATTAATAAATGATATGATCGCGCGATTTTCGCTCGACATTTTGTTCGAAAACGTCGTGAGAATATCGCGCGCGCATTTTTAGTAGGGGATTTGCTAATTTATGAGGTTTTCCCCCTTTTCATAACCATACCGAATCGCCGACTTTAAAATCTTTGTGATTTGTATTTTGATCGTAATAAAATGTTGATCTCCATTTTGCGTCTATTAAATTATTGCGAGCTATATTTTGAATGTCAAAGAGTTTTTTGCTTAATTGTTTCACGTAACCATCGTAAGTTAATAATCGATCTTCGTATGCTATTTTATATGACAGTAATCTTGCAATTTTCCCAAAGATTAATTCATATGGCGTAAAACGATGTCTTTCATGTTGTGCGGTATTGTAACTTAATATTGCTAATTCGATGTATTCGTCCCATTAATTATCTTTATCAATAAACATTTTCATATATTCACTTAAAGAAGGATGTGATCGTTCTAAAGAGTCATTAGTCTGAGGGTGATAAGCAGTGGTTTTTACTTGTGCAATTTTAAATTTCTTTGTCACCTTTTTCATGAGGATGCTCATAAAATTCGAAACTTGATCTGTCGAAATCGTCACGGGTGACCCGAAAATACAAGTAAACCGTTTTATAAAGGCGTCAGCCACTCCTTCTGCTTTTGCGTTCTTTATAGGTATTGCCATGCAATATTTTGAAAAATTACATTGTATAGTTAAAATATTATTATTCCCATTTTTAGATATAGGAAAAGGACCGACTTTATCAAGACTCACCTTTTCCATAGCAGCCATTGGTGTATCAGAAATTACCATTTTTTGTTTTGTTTTTACGCGCACTAACTTTTTCGTTTGAAATTTTAAACATCTTTGTATAGAGTTTTGTATGTCTTTCTTCATATTTTTCCAATAAAAATTATATTTAATTCTCCTATATGTTTTTGTTACCCTTTTATGTCCTCCGATTGCAGATCCGTGCAGTTCCTCGATAATTTTTGTTCTGTCTTGTTAAAGAAGCCCCTTTCATTATTTGTTTAATACATCTTATTATTTCCTTCCATGAAATATTTTTGATAAATTCACTTACTGCTGTGACGTTTGCAGTTTTCAAGGAAAATATATTCCACTGCAAACGTATTTCATTCTTTACTTGTTTCTTTTGTTTCTGAATTTATAATTACACCTTGTATTGAGCGGCAAATACAAGATTTTGAAATTTGAGTTCTTACCACCTTAAACTGTAGAAACAGACCCAAATACTGGCTTATATAATTATCATTTCGTGAGAAATAAAATATGAGGGAATTTCTATTGATTTTGCCGAGTGTCAGCAAATCTTTATGAATGGAAATGAAATTTTCTGTGTGAGTTCCTTTTCTTATTCTTCTTTAAATCCTAATCAAATTCTACAAAGATTTGCATAGCAAAAAGCAAAATCTTAGTATAAACTGATTGAATATAAACTAGCTTCTTCCTCGGTCATGCAGAGGTTCTGCTTGACCGAATAGGAGAGCGGTGAAAGAAAAACAACTCACTCCAGTCGGTAAGGGGGAAGAGAAAAGCAGAGCTCAGCTTAACTCGGTTTGAAATTCTAGATTTCGCAGAGTTGTCTGCTCAATTTAGAATTACGAAGCAAGGAAATTTTCTTTGGGAATTTTGATAAAATAAACAAATTCAACAACAGATTTTATTGAATTTGTTTAAGTGGATATGCAAAATACAAATTTATAAAGATAGATGTGCTTATATGTGTATATATACAGGGTGTTCAAAAATGAACTGGCACGACCAGTATAACCCTGTTCAGAAAAATATTTTAAGCACTTTTTCGCTTTTGGCATTTTTTGATATTATGGCTAATTATCGAGTTATCGTTAATTAAAAACTCTGATAATTAGCCAATCAGCGCGCGGACACGCACGCACACTCGCGCGGCATCGCCGTGTCGATGGGCCCGCGAAGTGGGGAGGCTTGTGAGGCAACGCCCCGCCCAAGCCGCTCTCCCCGCTGGGAAAAGCGCCGCCCACCAGCGCCCGTCCGTATAGATCGAATAGTGTGCGAATTAATAATAAAGGAGAAACAAGCTGAGTACAGCTTGAAAATTCCTTTATATTAATTCTTATAATTTTTATTTGAAAATTGTCGTCGAGCAGAGTTCTGCTTGTCGAAATGAATCAAATTCAAATTATATATTATTGTCGACAAAGTGCAGTGGCATACAGCACAAATTGTCAGAAAAGGAAAATAGTTCATAGAAGTTTGGGGGAGATATAAAGGAGAGTTGCCCTAAGGAACTCAGAAAAGAGGATAATGAAAGAATATTTATTTAGAGTTTAGTTAGTTTTGTTTTTATTAGAGAAAAACAAAAGAGAAAAATTACAGTACAGTTACAAGAAAAATTCAACTTACGTTATTACGCTTCCAAGTTCCGCAAGAACTACGCAGAGGCGAGCGCTACGCAAAGTAACCGCAGCGAGGATACAGCGGCGAAGTCAGGCCCTAGGGTGACTCCTTGGAAGCGGGAAGACGGCACGGCTGCAGAGGGTCAGCAACACAAGCACACACTATTCAACACTAGCCCTAGGGAAGCTGAAACGTGCGGAGTAACTGCTGCCAGCAGAGCGAGGACCAGACTACGCTTTTCTCAGTGAGGGCCCGCCTTTTTATATCCCGGGCTTTTCCTCCCTTGTAGATCCCAAGAGGGGGAAAAGCTTGGCTTCGCTTGGGAAAAGCCTGTGTATTTCCTATGTTTGTTACAGCAATTTTCTTTTTGTTTGGCTGTGTCGTCTTCCCGTTTGACATTTTTTTCTAATTGTTTTCTTAATTTTATAAAAGTTTGCAGAATTTCAAGTAATTCTGTGAACTTATATTTATTCGATTAAAGTGTTTTCCAAATTAATTCGCTATCTTTTCCCTTTACAAAGCTTGCAAATTTGCCATTTTATAGAGGAAATTCATAAGGTAGTAAAGGATTAATTTTAATTATTTTAATTTTTAAATTGGTGCAAGTAACTTATATGGCATGTTATAATTTGCTAGTTTTGTAAAGTTTTGATAATATTTTTCCTTTAAACACATTTTCCTTAATTTTTGAAATCTTGAACATTTTTTTATTAAGAACTATTATTTAATAATAATAATGTATTTAAAGAATTCTTAATTTTAATCATTGCCTATTTATTTAGTTTGTTTTGCTCATTCTGTTGATTTCTTGATTTATTTAAAATTTGTAGGTTTCTTTTTTTTTCTTTTATTTGTGAGTTAACTTAATTTTTAAAGAAGAGCAAAATAATATTTCTTAACGGAAAAATATTCAAGATCTTTCCCTGTATTTTTCCTATACTCTGTGAAAGCGAGAGTGACCGTTGGGCTGTGCGAGGCCTGCAAGTCGTAAACTTAAGGGTTTATGACTTCCTGATGCCTTATCGACGGCTGGCCTGCACTTGGATTTCGGGAAAACAGCGATTTGTGTGGGAAAGATTTTCGGTGGGAAACTTAAGTGTTTTTTTTTTCTAAAACTTTTTTAAAAAGATATAATCTTTATTTGTTATCTTATGAGTAGGGATTTACAATTTACTTTAACCTAGAAGTATAAGAAAATAGCGAGGGAGCAAGTGAAATTAAAATTTTGCTAAGTAAAAATAAAAAGAAAGAAAATTTTTTTAAATTGGTATATTCATTACACTGCCATACTTATAGATTTAATATTTTCTGTTTCAGTTATTTATTTTAGTGTTTTAATTGATGCCTTAATGCCCTGAAGTACATCATGTGTAGATTCCGCTTCTTGCCCTCGAATTGCTAATGCAAAATGTCGTTTATTATTTTTATATATAATTCTAACTTCTCCTTTGTCAATCTCTGTAAATTTGAGTAATTCTTTTGATTGTTGTAATAATTGAGATAGAATATGCATAATTATCTTTACGCATGGTAAGTTGTTCGCGACACTCTATAGATTGTTTATTAATATTCTTTATTGGTGTACAATTATCGTTATGTTCGTCTTCGTAAAAATTTTCTTCATTATTCCTTATTTCTTCGTGATTTACTTCTTTCTGTGGTAACTCGAAAATATTTTCCATTTGTTCGTCTAATTTTTCTTCATCTTCTTCTATAATTTGTGGCAAATCATTATTTTTATTATTTTTACTATTATTCGGTTTCTTGGGACGCGTAAAGTTATATTTTGGTATAGTCAATTTTCCTGCTTGATTTCGAGTAATTGCAAAAATATTTTCTTCCACTGGATTGCGTAATAGGGCAACTGCTGCTACGTTTGTTTTTCCACTTTTATAAACAATATTATAATCATAAGCGTCTAATTTAAAACGCCATCTGCTTACTTGTGATGAAGGATCGGTAGAATTTTTAAACCATACCAAACGCTTAGCTCGGTTACTATAGTAAATTTTCGGCCTAATAGATAAGGTCTGAATTATGTAACAGACTAAACAATTGCAAGAGCTTCTCTTGAATAAGTGTCGTATTTTTGTTCCGTTCGGCTTAATACCCTTGAAATATATGAAATCGGACGATCTTTCCCTAGTTAGCCTTGAGAAAGTATTCCTCCTATGGCAGTTCCGCTGGTATGGCAAGTTACAATAAAAGGCTTTTCAAAATCAACAATTTTTAAAACAGGTTGACTTCATAATTTATCTTTTAAAATTGTAAATGAATTTTGTGTGTCTTTATCCCATATAAAGGGTGTATCATTCTTTAGCAAATTACTTAAGGGTTTTGCAATTCCAGAAAAATTATGTATAAATCTGCGATAGTAGCCGGCTAATCCCAAAAATCACTGCTTTTAGTTTATTAGGATCGGGTTTTACCCCTTCTTGGCTTAACACATGTCCAATAAGTAACTTCGGTTTTTAAAAATTCGCATTTATCCGGCTGTAATTTATGATTATCTTCTTGTAATTTTTGTAAAAATTTTCGAACTTTCTCATTGTGTTCTTCTATCGTTCTTGAAAATATTACAGCATCATTTACATAAATAAATATATCTTTGCGCTACATGCCTTTGAAAGCCATGTCAAACCCTCTCTGAAAAGTGGCTGGACTATTCGACGAGCCCATAGGCATCGTGACAAACTGAAAAAGGCCAAAAGGCGAGGAAAAAGCTGTTTTATGTCGATCTGCTGGGTCCAATGGTATTTGAAAAAATCCTTGTGCTAAGTCAAAGACTGAGCAATATTTTGAGTCTCCTAATTTGTCAATTATATCCATTATATTAGGCATAGGGTATTTATCCTTAATTGTTTTATCATTCAATTGCCAAAAATCTACTACTAGACGATATCGCTTATTTCCTTTACTGTCGGGTGTTTTTGCAACTAAATAGGCAGGTGAAACATAATTCGAGCATGATGGTTCTATTATATTATTGTCAATTGATTCTTGTAATTGTCTTTCTAATTTATCCAATAAAGCGTGAGGAAATCTAAATGGTCTCGTATAAACAGGTTCTTCGGCAGTAGTGGCTATTTTATGGGTTATAATATTTGTTGTTCCCAATTCTTCCCCTTTTAAATAAAAAACATCGGCATATTCTTCGATTAATTTTTCAATTGGTTTTAATAATTTTTCTCCTATGTGTTGATATCTTAGTTGTTTCTTTAACTCTTTCATTCTATTTACTTCGGGTGATTCATTCTTTATTCTCATTATTATGTTACTGGATAAATAATTTATTGTTGGTTCTTTTCGGTTGACCGGTGTCAAATTTTCGATTTCTACCTTTCATTGCTCTTTATTATTTATTCTCAAATAATTTTCTTCCACTTTAAAAATATCGACTTTTCCTTCTTCTTCCTTTTTATTGTTAATAATATCATTAATTTTCCGTTTTTTATTCATTTCTTCAATGCACTTAATTTCATTTATTATTTCCATTTCAATATTTTCCTTTGATTCTTCCAATTCCTCTTTCTAAATATAAGGTTTTAACAATTCCTTCGGGCATATATTTATTGCTTCTTGTTTTCTTCTTTTTCTTCTAGATTTATTTATTCTTAACATTCCATCGACGGGTTTATTCAATATTTCGTTACATTTTTCAGACTCAATTTTTATATCGTCACACATAATACTCGAAATTTTCTCTTCATTATTTTCATCATTATACAGGGTGTTCGAAATGTTCCGGACCCCCCACTTATAACATAAAGTAAGCATTTTGGAAAAAAATGTTAAATACAAAAGTTGTTAAGTTTTGAAGGTTGAACTAAATGATGACCTTGGATTTGTTATTGGTTATCATTTTCAAGGTCATTTAAAGGTCATCTTCAGTTTTTTAAATAGGGACCCCTATTTTTTATTTCAGATTCTGAAAGAGCACAAAATTTTACATCTGGATATGTATCCACGTTATGGCTCAAAATGACCTACAGAGGTCATTTAGTGGTTAAATGATTATTTAGTAGCAGAAAGCCAAGAAATCCCGATTATTAAGAACTTTGGGTGTATTTGACGAAAAGAAAAAAAAAATTTCGTACTTTAATACTAAAGTACATAATTTGATTTTCTAGGACGAACTTTATGGTCACTTTAAAATTGGCCTTCATTTTTAAGGTCATTTTAAAGTTATCTTCAGCTTATTAAAAAGGGACTCATTTTGTATTCCGGATTCTGGAGGAGCATTAAATTTTAGGTCTGGAGATATGTACAATATCCACGTCATGGCTCGAAATGATCTACATAGGACACTTGGGGGTTATTAATTTCAAAAGCAAAATAATCTAACCGTTTTACATGAACAGTTTTTATTGCAATAATTTTTTGCAAGGGTTACGAGTTTCTACGCATGATTCATAGCATTTTCAGGATCGTTACTTGTACCTTAGAAGATTTTGCTCACTATTCTTTTTAGGAATCAGTTCATTTATAATTGTTAATTAACAATTGTTTACTCCTATTTACTTTTCTGTTTTCAAGAGTTAAGTGAAGTTCTCTTACTTCGAAATTCAGATAATTGTATTAATTTTCAATAATTGTACTTTTAATCGTAGTGAAAAATGGCACATCTTACTGAACGAGAAAGAATATCTTTGTTGATGATGCGAGGGTGGGGTGATCAAGAGAGAGGTTACAAACAGGTACAGCGTTTATTCAATGAAACATTCAGAGTTGAAGAAAACAACCCTATTTCAAAAAGTACCGTAATTCGTACAATTAGACGTTTTGAAGAGACAGGTGGTATTAAAGATCGTCCTAAATCAGGTAGATCCAAATCATCGTCTAATGATGAAAAGAGCTTAGACGTATTACAATCATTTATTGAGGACCCCTATTGCAGCATCAGACGTTGTGCACAACAGCATGAAATGGGAGCTGCATCTGTGCACAAAATTTTGAAACTCAACAAATGGCATCCTTTCAAATTAAAGTTGGTACAGGAATTATCTGAAGATGATTTTGATAGAAGGGTAGAGTTTTGTGATGTAATGATGCAAATGATATCTGATGATCCTTTGCTCCTCAATAACATTGTTTTCTCTGATGAAGCCACGTTTGAGTTAAGCGGAACAGTGAACAGACATAATTGTCGATACTGGAGTAACATCAATCCACATTGGATGAGAGCGGACCACACGCAACATCCTGAAAAAGTAAATGTTTGGGCTGGCATATTTAATGGAAGAGTACTTGGCCCTTTCTTTATTGAAGGTAATTTAAATGCTGCAATGTATGAAAACATGCTTCGAGACCAAATTATACCTGCTATACGGAATTTAACGGGTGGAAATCTGGACGAAATTTACTTTAGATGCAACATTTCATGATAGATGGATTGGGCGGAGAGGTACAATTGAATGGCCACCTCGGTCCCCAGACCTAACGCCTCTTGATTACTTCCTTTGGGGATACTTGAAGGATAAAGTTTATGTTATAAAACCACGTGACTTGGATGAATTACGCCAAAGAATCACTGATGAAATAGACTTGATACCTCAGCAAATCTTGCGGAATGTTGTTGCAGCCTTTTACAATCGGTTAGCACATTGCCAAACTGTTAATGGGCAACAATTTGAACAGTTGTTGTAAAAAGTTCCTGTCAACGACATTTTAAAAAAATTCAGTTTGGGCGAATAGTCCACTGTCTTGATTTAGTTAGCTGGGCCGCCGATAGTCCTGCCTTAGCTGACTGGGCCGCTAGTGTTCTTGTCTTAGTAGGCTGGGCCGCCGATGGTCTTGCCTTAGTTGGCTGGATCACCCATGATGTTACCATAATTAGTTGTACCTCCCGTGCCTGAGCAATAAGGCTCATTTTGATTAGACATTTTTTTATTTATCATTTTCTCCCCCGAGGTATGTAGTTGTTGGGCTTAAGGCTTATTTTGATTAGACATTTTTTTATTTATCATTTTCTCGCCCGAGTTATGTGGTTGTCTGGCCTAAGGCTTATTTTACGCCAGTGTCAATCACACCTTCTACAATCCTAATGCAGAATTTAGCGCTGGTGCAAAATGGAGAATTACAACTAGGAGGCTTAATTTGGAAAACTAAAGTTAACCTTCAAATGACCTTGAAAATCAAGGGCAATGTCAATTTAACGCCACCATAATGTTTGTCTTGCAAAATCAAATTACTTTAGTATTGGTCAGATACGCTCAAAGTTCTTAATAATCGGGATTTCTTGGCTTTCTGCTACTAAATAATCATTTAACCACTAAATGACCTCTGTAGGTCATTTTGAGCCATAACGTGGGTACATATCCAGATGTAAAATTTTGTGCTCTTTCAGAATCTGAAATAAAAAATAGGGGTCCCTATTTAAAAAACTGAAGATGACCTTTAAATGACCTTGAAAATGATAACCAATAACAAATCCAAGGTCATCATTTAGTTCAACCTTCAAAACTTAACAACTTTCGTATTTAACATTTTTTTCCAAAATGCTTACTTTATGTTATAAGTGGGGGGTCCGGAACATTTCGAACACCCTGTAATTTCCTTTCAACACATTATCTCTTTTAAATAATTCTTCATGACAATCTTCATTAAATTCCTGAGTACGTTCAGCCACTGCATACTGATTCGGCTCGTCGTTACCACATGTTAATTTTTTAATTCTTTTATTTTCCTCTTCTTTAAACTGCCCCTCAAATGTATATTTTCTTCTTTTATTTGTGCATTTTGTTCATTATTAATAAGTGTGTCTTTCTCTTGACACATAATCTCTTTAATTGTTTCTTTTTCTTCATTAATTATTTCCGTCTCCACATATTTTTCTCTATTATTAAAAATTTCTTTATTTTCCTCGATAAAATGATTATTTTTATTAATAATTTCTTCTTCGTTTCTTGATAAAGATTTTCATGTTGTAAATGATGATTTTCCGATATATGAATCAGGCATACTGGGCACTGATTTCTTTAAACAAAATAATGCACAGATAAATTATAAAGAAAATTACTTGGATTTAAATGGACTTATTATTTCCTTCACGGAATTGTGTCAGAATAATGAAGAAATGTTGATTAATTTTTTTATGGATTTTCCATAAAAAAAAATATTATTAAGTGAAAATACGTAACAAAATTCACTACAAACACAAATTTATGAAAATAAAAATAAAAAAAGAAATTTCATAGTTTCAAAGCTAAAATCGTGAATTTTGGAAAAATTACGATTTTCTAGATCAGCTGGGGCCAATGTTAGCTTCTCTACCCCTACCGAGGGAAATTGTTTCTTGAAGGGAACTACTCAAGGAAAGAAAAGCGCCCATGAGAATTTTATTCGAGCCAAAATTCGCTTAAAGCACGACTTTTGAGCATTTTTTGGTCGTTTTGCCCCACCGTGTGACGATCGAAATCATCTTCGTTCAGTTTGTGTATCAGTGTTACTTTGTAGGGATGGAAATTCGCTTCATGTAGCATGTTATGAACAGATGATGTACTAACTTCGTGCTCTTGAGCAGCTCTACGAGTGGATGTATGTGCATCTTCAGTGAATGTTAACAGAACATCTAATGACGTCTCTTTATTACTTGCTGACTTTGATCTACCTGATCTAGGCAGGTCACTAATAGTGCCGGTATTTTCAAACCTTTTAACAGTTTTTTGAACTGTTGCAAATGAAATTAGAGTCCTATTAGGCCTAAATGTAGCATTGAAAATATCCCTTACAGCCCTATAAGATCGCTGCACCGGACCCCAACCTCTCATCATGAGAAGCGTTATTCTTTCTCTATCAGTGAGTTTGTCCATTGCACTTTTCTTTGCAAGAGACGCAAGCTGATCAGAATATGAAAATTCAAAAACCAGTAAAATATTTTTTCAGATTGTACACTACTGCTGCGGAAAATTATTTGAACGAATTCAATAGAAGAGCTTGAAATGGTAATAATCAATAATTGTTTCTGGGTAATGCTATGGAAACTTCTCCTTTTTCAATTGCCGATATCAGATGAGGGGAACTTAAGAAACAAATTTTGACCTTGGATTGACCTTAAAGGATACAAACAAGGTTAGGTTTGAGGTCAGCGCTACTTGTAATTGAAGAAAACAGCTAAGGTAAGCTTTAATCTATTTCCTTCAATCGAGTTTTTCTGCGAGACTTCAAAATTGAATAACCTCCAAATGACCTTTAAGATGAATGGAAAATTATTGACCTCAATGGTTTTGAATGTAAAATTTCCCGCTCTTTCCATTGCTAATATCAAAAATGGTGCTTCCCATTAAAAAAAACCGTCAAGGTTATCTTCAAGGTCAAATCTAAGGTCACTGTTGAATTCCTTGTCAAAAATTACATCGAATATAACCTTGACATTTTTTACAAATAAATCACCTGAATAGTTATTCGGGTTTTTCCAGACTTTTTGGACACCCTGTATACCATTAACCTATTACGTCCAGGTGTAAGGAAATATAGGTTAAATTTTTTGGGATTTAGAAAATGATTCATTCAATTACACAGCCCCACGGGAGAAAAAAAGTGGCCTGTGCGAAAGACAATTCCATGATACCTTTACGTTTTCGAGGTCGCTGAATCTGATTCCGGGGTCCGTTTGACCCGGTTGGCTCTCGGTCAAGGTCAAACGAAGGTCAAATTCAGAGAATGCATTGTAAATAAAATGTACCAGTATATTCACATGGTTTTGAGGTCGCTGAATTCGAATCCGAGGTGCGTTTGACCCGGTTAGGTCAGGGTCAAGGTCAGGTCAAGGTCAAAATGATAAAATGCATTACAGTCAAAGTGAAAAAGGCATCTTTACATGTTTTCGAGGTCCCTGAATCTGATTCCGGGGTCCGTTTGATCCCATTGGCCCTCGTTGAAAGTCGAATCAATGTGAAAGTCAGAGCATGCATTGCAAACAAAGTAAAAGATATATTTACATGTTTCTCGATCCATACTCTCATAAAACATCTTTCTAATTTATTTTCATTTACTATACCGCACTCGTTTATCAAGAAACGATCTCAAGAGTGGTTTTCTTTTGCGTTCGGCGCCCCTTGTCTCTGTTTCTCTTTTTAAGTTCCAACAGAAATATGCCATCATATTGACATTCCATCGTCCTTGATACCGTCTTTCCATCTCTTTGATGTCTTGATGGAATCTCTCTCCTTGTTCTTCACTGTAAGTTGATCGGAAAGTAGTCAATGTGAGAGTCAAGAAAATGTTATTTCAAATTCAAAGAAAAAGCTGCATGGAACGGTTTCAAAGAAACTGTAACAAATTTCCTGGGTAATAAAGAAAGTGAAAACTATAAAGAAATAATAGCCGAAATGGTTACAAATTTTGGGGCATTAGGTTGCAATATGAATTTGAAATTACATTTTCTTGCCAATGGGATCAAAGGGACCCCGGAATCAGATTCAGGGACCTCGAAAACATGTAAAGATACCTTTTTCACTTTGACTGTAATGCATTTTATCATTTTGACCTTGACCTGACCTTGACCCTGACCTGACCGGGCCAAACGCACCTCGGATTCGAATTCAGCGACCTCAAAAACATGTGAATATACTGGTACATTTTATTTACAATGCATTCTCTGAATTTGACCTTCGTTTGACCTTGAACGAGAGCCAACCGGGTCAAACGGACCCCGGAATCAGATTCAGCGACCTCAAAAACGTAAAGGTATCATGGTCTTGTCTTTCGCACAGGCCACTTTTTTCTCCCGTGGGGCTGTGTTATTATATTTTGATTTTTCTTTAATAATAAAATTTTTGAATGGAATTACAAAATAATACAAGTTTCGCTTAAACGCTTATTTACGAAAAAGGTCCCAATGCCTACAATAATATCGAAATTGTACCTTTACGGATACCGGTGTTGACGGGGAGCGGCAGGTAGCGGTTTCGAGCGGCTTGGCAGGTAAGGGCCCCTCGGTATCACTCAGCGGGGGTCAGTGCTGCGGCTCGTCGTTGCTCTCGTTCTCTCTCTCTCTCTCTCTCTCTCTCCCTCTCGGCTCGATGTGGGTCGGCGCTACGGCTCTGTGCGGCTCTCGTTTTCTCGTTCTCTCTCGTTCTCTCGTGGGTCGGCGCTGGTCAGCGTTGCGGCCCTCTGCTACTCTCGTTGGTTCGAGTTTTACTGCCATTTGCTTTTTGTTGATCGATTTATTATCTTCATTAATATGCTTATGCTTTCTGTGCCGCACTACAATCCTTGTATTGAGTAACCACCAAAGGCCTGTCACTGCATATTCGGGCAATAAAAGTGAACTTGTTGATGTTGGACTCCTTTGTAGACCGTCTTCGATTTAATAGTCCGATAATTTACATATTGGTTTTATGAGTTTTTCATACCCACTGTTCTCGGGTCTCGCATTTTTAGTCATAAAGCGGGTGTTTACTTATGCAACTAATTCGGCGTTTATTTGACTGGTTCCCTTCTGCCACTTGACTTCTAGTGTAATAATGCTCCTCACTTTTTAAAAGTCCGGCATCACTCATAAATCTTGTCGTCGGTTTATGTGTTTTTCACTAATCAATTTTTCTCCTTGCCCTCGGGTTTCGTATTTAAAAATTGAGGTAGGTCGGTTTTATATGATCACTTCTCACTTTTAAAAGACTGGTTCTACTCCGCCACTAGATGTTGTAAAATTTTCGTCTACCGGCTTTAGACCTTTTGCTTGATTATGAAGCGTTTTGTTCTCCGACGTGTATGGATGCCTCGAATTTCGTAAAGGTACTTGACGCAATGATTATAAATTTTTAAACTCATATTCTGGGTTTACCCGTTATTTTGAATTTTGGTACGTCGTGAAAAATATAATTACTCTCTTATATTTACTTTTTGTGATCCCTTTTTCATGACGTAACAACTTACCATAGCTTTTTTTCTAGTACGATGACTTATATGTCACCAGACCAGGCTAAAATTACTTTTCATGTTTTTCTTATTTTTTTCAGAAATGAAATGAAAAGTAATTTAAGCCTGGTCTGGTGACATATAAGTTATCGTACTAGAAAAAAAGTTATGGTAAGTGGACAAATAAATAAATCTTTAAGATATTTTTCATGGAACAATAGTAGAGATAAAGAACACTTTTTGGACCCTAATAGTGTATGAATAGCTTCAATTATGTAAGTACTTAAAGTGTAAAAAGTTCCAAGATTCAAAAGTGATGCATAAAATCTTCATAGCTATTATACTAAAAAGTGTATTTTTTTCAATTTAACCCAGGCTGGCCCCCTTAAGGGGGTATTTAAGGAGGCGCGAAAGAATACTCGGGTCTCTGACAATCCCGAAGGTCCGCACGTCGCGCTGACATTCGCAACGACTCCACGGCTTCACGCTGCCCGACAACCACGAAGGCCATCTCTCTCTTGAGGCGATAAGAAGGCAATAAACGAGCGAAATATCCACGTATCCATAAATATTTTTTTAACAGCCTTAGTCCCATCCTTAATAATCTCGCGTATTTCGGTACGTTTGGAGCGACACTAAGGAACCACAGCGAACAGAAGGATTACACAAAAATCCGTAACAGCCTTTTAATTTTTTTTCAATTTTTTTTTTCAAAATAAAAAATTTTTTTTTTCAAATTTTGGAAATTTTTAAAAAACTTTGTTTGGGGTTTTTGTTGTTAATTAATTTTTAAAAAACATAAAGTTGAGTAACAATTAAAAATAAATTATGGATTTTTAAAAAAATTAAGTTTAGTTTAAGGAACAAATGCCTTGTTCCCTTAATTTTTTCGGAATTTCAATTGATCGATCCAGAAAAACCGCTGAAACCGTTCGATCAAAAAATTTATTTTATTCTTCGGTATACATTAGGCTGAAGAATTTTTCTATGAAATTTGAAAATGATTTTTATAGGAAATTTTCTGCAGAAAACGAATCTTTCTGTCCGATCGCTGGGCGACCAGTAGTTCCAAAGATATCGGCAGTTGAATGAAAAAGGATCTTATTGCACTCATAATTCGATATCTCGAAGACAAATGGTCGAATCCGATTTAGTAAAAAAGCAAATTGAAGCTGAATAAATAGGTTATGCGACCTATGCGGTGTTTACCTGAATAGTGACTTCACACAATTTGAGCTGATCCGAATCTTATAACAAGCGTGGTGCAGGGCCGTATTACCATCAACATCTTTAAAATTGATGTCACCTATGCTTTGGTTTAGCTCGAAAAAATGTTTCCATGTCCATAGAGCGAGAAAAAAAATGCAAAAAACTTGACAATTTTTTTTTTGTGCTTTATTTAAGGTTTGCCGAACTACCAGTGTTCCGAAAAATTTGTAAGTTAAAAATCTGAAAACTAGAGTTTTTAATCTTCAAAAGCTTTTTTTTTGTTTCCTGTACGACCATTTTTCACTGAGGTACAGACTGTTAAGAAGCGACAAAAAATTTCGAAATATTTTTTGTTCCCTTAATTTTTTTAAAAAGTGTAGTAAAAAAATAAAAATAGTATAAAATTGTTGCATTGTTAACCCCTTTCATGCCAAGTGGCATACATTTTTTACTGCTTTTAATCGTTTGCCACTTAGTTAGTTGATCAAGAAAAAATTTCTAAGAACCATATTTTATTGTTTTTTTTTTTTTTTTTTTGCTCTTTCCGAATCCGGCGACGGTATTGTTCTATCTGACGCCATTTTTTAAATATGGCGTTCAAAAGCAGCAAAAACGTGAAATTTCAAGTCTTTTTTCGAAAAAATCGTGAATTTGTACAAGAGGTCATTTTCTATGGGGGGCCAATACTTTGTAATCGGTGGAACAATTGATTTTTCTAAAAGATAAGACCGATAAAGTAAGAAAATTCAATATGTCGGATTCAATATGGCGGCCATAACTACGCAAAAAATGACGATTTTTATGAATTCAACCGATTTGGACCAAATTCGGTACATGGTGGTTTTATATTTTGATTTAGTATTTTGTGATGTTTAAACATGTTTAGTACATTTATGTATTTAGTGATTTAGTACATTTGTGATGTTTAAACATGCTTAAACATCACAGAATACTAAAGAAAAAGAAAAAGTTGGGCAACGTATTAATAAGGTACGGCAGACAGGCGATATCGAATTCAATTGAAAAAAATTGTCCACCATATTCGATCCAACATCTTGAATTTTGTAAATCCGGCATCAGGTTCATGATCAGTGACCTTAAAAATGCCTATATACCAAATTTGATCTAAATCGTGTGACGTTGCAATTAAAATGTTGCCGCATGGATGATTCGGCTCTCTCTCTCGGGGGATCTTTTGGCCGAGAAGGCGTCGACGTTAAATAAATTATTTAACGTCGAGCTTCTCTGCACTCTACAGCACCCGCCAAGTGACAGGTGTGGAGCGGACGACGCGCCACCGCACCTACCGGCCATGCGTGCGAGAGAGAGAGCACGTGCGGAGATGCCGCCTGGAAGCACTCGGGCCGCCGTGAATCCGTCGAGGCCGCGCTGCCGGGAGATGGCCGCACCAAGACCTAGCCAACGGAGCGGAGCAGCTGACTGCGAGCCACGACAGCTGAAGACGGCGCGGCGGAGATACTTGGCGGTAAGGCGAGGCGAAGGAGGCCAGCTGCTTGGAGCCGCCATGTTGACGACCACCAGCGACGCGCACGCCGCCCTGGCGACTTTCAAACACGTACACACACACGCATACGGACACACACAATACCCGCGGACATTACGACGCGCCGCGACCCCCCCCCCCTCCCCCGCCCCCCCCCCCAGGTTGCGCCGCGCACCTGGGAAGCGTATACTCGGCCGCGCGCAACACGTGGTCGAGCGCGGACCATGAGTACAGGTGCGAGAGAGAGAGAGAGAACGCGCATACGAGCGGCGCGCGAGTCGAGGCTGCGCGCACGTGTAGGTGCGAGAGAGAGAGGACGAGTCGGCGAGTTGGCGCGCGAGTCGAGGTGGCGCGCGCGTATCGGCGAGAGAGAGAGGCTGAAGAGTGTGAGAGAGAGGGAAGCGCGATGAAGAGCGGAGAGAGCGAGAGTGGCCGACAGCACGCGTGATGTCACTGGCGCTGCTCGACGAGCCCGGCGAGTCATGCAGGCTGCCAACGTCCGCGCGAGAATTACGTCGCGCCGCGCTTAGAATTAACTCGCGCTCGCGCTCGCGTTCGGCGATATCGAGTGGCTGCGTTGACGCCGCGCAGCCAATCAACGCGCGTATCGTCTGTTCGGGCGGAAGTCGATCGGCGCGAAATGGCGCGGACCATAGAGAAAACCCTTCGAGAGGGAAAAGTAGAGTAAAAATTAATGAGAGCGAGTGAGACAGAGTAAAGGCCAGCGTCGCGACGGAGAAGACTTCCGCGACGTCGCGCACTCAGCAGAAAGCTTGCCTAGTAGCCGGACGCACTTTTACGGAATTTTTCTAAATCAACGAGTCGCGAGGAGTAGTAGTGGTGAAGAAGTTAAATAGGACGAGAGAATTCGGTTTTTTTGAGACGGTGAGCCCCGCGTGCACCCTCATACGGGTTTCTCTCCCCAATAATTATATTATTCCCTCCGAAAAATCCCGCGAACGTGATCGCGCCGCGCACACACATCACCCCACAAGTGTATTCCGCTAAGCCTGCAGGCAATATATATTCTATAGAAAATTCACCAGAGTTCGTGTTTAATTTCTAAGTATTGTGTGTGTTGTGAGGTGGTGGGTTAGCGTTGATTTTCTACAAATTCACAAGTGTACCGGCTATCTCATGTGAGTAGCTGAGTCCGCGTGATCAACGGAGCCTGCAGCAAACGCCACGGGTACGTGCTAGTCTCGGGAGGACCCCCAACCCTGGGAAACAGAATTCTCAACCGGAGCGAGGAGTTCGTGATCCGGTGGCGTCTACAAGGCGCCTGGCGCTCAACAAAATTAAGGAGTAGTAGGTAAAGTGAGGAGTCCCCTTTTAGGTCATAGGCAATGGAGCGGAAGGAGTGAGAAGCAGCCAAGCAGAAAACCCAATAGTACGTGAAGTGTAGGAGGTGTAGAAAAGTCGTGAAGCAAAAGGGGAACACCAAATCAAAGGGTGGAGCGGAAACCCCAATCTGAACCACCCTTTTCCCCTTTTGTGAGAGGGAGAGAGGTGCAAACCCCGGCCCCTACCATTTTCCCTCTCACAAGTGGTGCCCAACCATAGCTCCCAGACCACGCTGCCGAGACTACGCGCCGCCATCTTGGCAGCTGAAATTTTTTTTTGCCACGTGTTTGATTTATCCCGTGTTCGATTTTTTAGGTTACGAAGTGAGAATTTGTGTGTTGTCCGGTTTTATTTTTTTCCCTTTCAGCAAATTTGGAAGTGTCGACCAGGAAAACTGCAGAAAATCTCCCGCGTACAATTTTTGGAAATTCTTTTGGTGTTGTAGAAAATTTTCTTCGTTTCAGTGAAAATTTTGAAAATTCAGTTTTCGACGGATTTCAACAGAAAAATATCTAACAACGCTGGAAAAATAGAATTTTCGAATTTCTAATTGTGGGAAAAATTTTCATAGTCATTTTCCGGAGCAAAAATTCAAAATTGAGATTGAGGAGGAATTAGATCCAGGACAACCCAGAGGACGAGGGAAAAATAGAATTTCGAGTTTTCTTCTGTGGAAAAATTTTCTTGGATTTTCAACGGAAATTGACAAAAGTCGACCCACAGGATCAAGGAAAAATAGTTATTTGAAATTCCCTCTGTTGGAAAATTTTTTTTATTGAGAAAAGAAGATCCCAAAAATTTTTTTTTTCCCCGTGTATATCCCCGTGTATCGACCCTCAACGCCCATTTGAGTAAGCGAGTGTGGCATTTCTAAAATTTATATTATTTTATTTATTAAAATTTTATTTATTTTGTGTATTTATTGTAAGATTGCCCAGACGGCCCGATTTTAAATTTGGAATCGGCCTGTCTTGGAAAGCTTGCAGTTAGAAATCCCAGCGCATACAGATCGTCGGTTGCCAGTAGGAAAATTATTATTTATTTTTCTCCCTTTTTGTCATTTTTTTTTCAGGAAGATTTAGGATTAAATTTAAGAAGATTGAAAGCGAATTTCTGTCTTTTCTCCTTTATTTTAGGAAGATCAAGTACGGTAATCGCCAGATTTCTCAATTTATTTATTCTTAATTATATTTATCCGTCAAAATTGACAAAGGGCAACCGACACCGCTGAGAATCTCCACTCTTCGCTACGTGACGCAGCTGAAATATTATCAGATAACTTTTAGTAATTCGCGTGCTCCCGCGGATTCAAAAACTCGGTTTAACGACTCCGGAGTCTCGCGCTTACATAGCTCAACGAATAGTATTCCCGCGCCCCGCGAAATGGAGATTGACGCGTCGACTAGTATTTGAAAAAGAACGTGAAGGGAAATGACCAAATTAAAAGAGAATATAGACGGATTAGCCCGTTACAACCCGCGCCATTAATTAGAGAGTTAGTTCAAGCAGGATTAAATATAGAAGGATCGACCACGACGTTAAGAGACAGATTATTAAGAGCAAAATGTAGGGAGGAAATGAAGATGAAAAATGTCCCGTGGAATGTGGAAAATTATGAGATAGAAGAAGAACAGGTGGAGGAGGATAACGAGAGTGAAGAAGAAGGAGCAATGGGGCCAAAAATAAACACAGAATTGGAAGAAAGATTGCAAAGAGTGCAGATTAACCCCATAGTACCGACGATGGTAGCTACAACGATGACGACGACCAGCACGATAGTTACAACAAGTGGTGCAGCACAAGCGCACATACAGCCGACAGCCCCAAGGACGACGACGAGCTTGGCATCAGGAGTTCGGGAATGGCCGTTTGGTATACCAACACCAATTCCAATTCCCTGGCCAAGTCAAAGTATGGGTCATAGCACGGAAAGGTTCCAATTGGAAGAAAGTAGACATCGATCTAACCTACTATTGGAAAATGTGCCGACGCCACCAACACCCAGGTTAGACTATGCTGATCAAGTATCGACGAGTGGATTGTCCATAGATATGGAAGAATTAATTCAACAGCCAGCAACCACAGTCAGTCTGAGGGTAAATCAGCAAGGAGGAGCAATACCCAAAAGAACGGCTAAGGGAACCGAAGAAAGTAGGAGAAGAGCAGAAACGGGTAAAAGAAGTGAGTTAGATAGATTAGCCCCCATTGATCTCCACGACGCACAAGGAATGAACCCTCAATATCCCCCTTTACCCCGCGTACCCAGCGAACAGGCGTTAATCCCCGCGTCTAACCCCATCAGAAACCCTACACCAAATCGAGAAGTAGAGAACCCCCAACCCAGAATTAAAGTAGAGAAACACGGACATAAGAACACGACGAACACAAAAAAAGAAAATAGGCTGGCAAGAGGCAGAAGCAGAAGTAGAGAAGATCGAGATGCGAGAAGAGATCCCCACAAATCTCCCAGAAGACGTAGAGAAGATCGAGATGCGAGAAGAGATCCCCACAAATCCCCCAGAATAAGTAGAGAAGATCGAGATGCGAGAAAAAATCCCCACAAATCTCCCAGAAGAAGAAGTACAGAAGACCAAAGTAGGAAAAGTGTTCACAAACCCCACAGAAGTCGTAGCAGAGATTCGAGAGGAAGTAGGAGAAGTGTTCACGAATCTCACAGAAGTCGTAGCAGAGATTTGAGAGGAAGTAGGCGAAGCCATTGCGAAACCCACAGAAGTCGGAGTAGAGATTCGAGAGGAAGTAGACGAAGTCATCGAGAGCAAAGAAGTCATAGTAGAGACGGGAGTGAGGATATTAGGTCCCGATTGTCCCGCAGAAGCTGGAGTAGGAATTCCTATGAAAGTAGAGATAGTAAGTCCCGATCATCCCGCAGGAGTAGGAGTAGGAGTTCGTATGAAAGCAGAGACAGAAGTCCTCGACGGAGGTTACAGAGGAGATATAGAATACGAGCAGACAGTAGGGAAGAGGAACGAAGAGACGATAGAGACAGGAGTGATGAGAGAGGACACGGACGACATGGTGATGGGAGAAGGCGCGACGCCAGTCTGGATATGAAGATCTCCAAGCTATTCCAACGTGGAGAATCACGTATAACGGCGAAGGCCACGGAGCAGCAGAGGAGTATTTATTGAAGCTGGAAGACTGCAAGGACAGCCACCGGCTATCAGACAAAGGCATGTTGCGAGCGATCCCGTGCACCTTGACGGAGAAGGCGTGCCAGTGGTTTAGGACGGTAAAAAGGGAAATAAGAACCTGGAAAGAATTCAGGAGGGAATTTAAACACCAGTATATGGTGGAGCGGGCGGACGTGGACATCTTGAGGGATGCACGTGCGAGAACGCAGGGCGAAGGAGAGGGAATCGCCGCGTACATAACAGCAATAACATCCATCTTCACCTCTGTAGACGTCCACCCTCCAGAAGAGAACAGGTCAGCATAGCGCTGAAAAATTTACGCCCCCGATTACCAAATCCGATTTAGGGACTTTTGTCCTCAAAGATTTCGCGGAAATCCATGAGTTAGGAAGGATATACGAGAAAGAACAAGAGAACATAGCCCGCTTCAAACCACCACCGCCTCCTGAAAAGTCGAGAGGTTTGCGGCAGAAGAAGAGAAGAAACAGTCCCAAAAGAACCCACCAAAGAAAAAGAAGGCAACGCAAGACAAAGGCAACAATGGAAATGGGAGTGAGGCTCAAGAAGTCGCAGCTGCGGCAAGCCAAACTCCACAGGCACAAATAATAATCCCAGCGCCCACAAATACTCCCATACAGTATGCAACAGTAACAGCGGCACCACCACCAGCACAGCAAACGTTCCAAGGACAACAGTCTTACAGTACAATTTGGACATCGATCGCGTGAATGCCCGAGGATAATTAAACAGGGCATAGCGTGTCAGATATGTGGCACAGAAGGGGTTATCTTTTATAAGTGCGACCGTTGTGCCCCAATTGACAAGATGTTGGGAAACGGGCAGCAGGGGGGGAAAGCAGCCCAAATTGCCTCCCCTCATGTCTCATTTCCCAAATCAAGGGGCAATCCCAAGGAACGGACAGGGACAACAGTGATCTCAACACTACGTCCTCTGATGAGTATTAAACTCCCACCCCTTGGAGGAATCCCCGAAGAGAAGTAGATTTTTCCCCGCGCAAGAGACCCCGCGCATATTGAGCCCTCAAAACCCCCAGCCCCCTTTATAGAAGATGAGAGAAATACGAGTTCCCTTAGTTCTCAAAACCCCCAAACCCCTTAATAGAAGATGAGAGACGTTACGAGTTCCCAAAACCCCAGCCCCCTTTATAGAAGATGAGAGAAGTTACGAGTTCCCAAAACCCTTAATAATCTTGAATTTAGAAACCCCACTTGAGGAGATGAAAAGTAAAGAGAAAGTCGAGAAGTTGCAGTATAAGAGGATGGTGCATAGGATAGAGGACGACACAGGTATCACGCTGATTAAAAGGGACAAATTCAAAAATCCGAGGAAAGGGACATGCGAATGTTTGTACCCAAGGAGACGCAGAACCCATTAATCACACAAGCGTTGAACCTGTCGGACGAATTCGAAGAGGAGGAGTATAAAGTAGATGAGGAAATGGAGAATTATTACTCTCACAGCACGTCACCTCAGAAAGGAGGGAAGCCGGCCGTTTTAGAGTATAATTTTCCCAATACCCCATGGGAAGGGTGTATGCAGAAAGAAGAGGACGTGAAGCAACAGATCCTCGGGGAAGAAAAACGACGCAACATTGGCAACGTAATTTCCCTGGGATCAAGCGTCGTTAAGGAAGAGAAGATTCCCCAAGAAGAGAAGATTCCCCAAGAAGAAGAATATCCCCAACCCCCAATCCCCACAAATTCAACACCCCAGCCCCTGAAGAAGATGTTGCCCTGCATGACAAAAAGAACCCAGCACAAAGGACTAAATATCGGACAAGCCCCAGCATATTTGTACGGTAAGCGTCCGGCGCCGACATCGTCTATGGACGTTGAACCTGGCGAGTCGCACACGAGGTGCTCTTCGACAATTCAAGTCCAGGGAGGGGGGAAAGCTGAGTCAAGCTCAGCAAAACCCCAGACCGCAGACGACCCAAACGCGCCAGTGGCTGGTCTCCAGGCGGATAATCGCCAATACCTGTGCGTGACACTAGGTGGAGAGAGGTATCGAGCCCTCTTGGATCCCGGAGCGACAATCTCGATCGTAGGATCCAAGATAACCGAAAGATATCGGGATAGGCTCATACCATCCAACCTAACGATTAATACACCATTAGATAGTGCGTCGAATCCTGTAGGAGACTTGAGGGTGAACTTGGATGTAGGAAGGGTTAGTGACAACCATATCTTTAAAGCAGTACCAGACCTGGGACATGAGATGATTCTAGGTATGGACTTCTGCATAAAATGGGAAATGGAAGTCACATACGCCCCGAGAAGGATGTGGAGGTTGAAAGGAGGAAAATGGAACGAGTTCCCGTTGGAAGGAGAGCAGCGTGAATAGATATTGGCGGAGTGTGCAAGATTATCGGAGGTGCGAGGAAGACAGAAGGAGGTGATTGAAGAGCTGTTGAACCGATATTTACCCCAGAACCCAGAAGAGAGTAGTCCCGCTCTAGGAGCAACATCGTTGGTCGAACACCACATAGATGTCCTAGGAGCGGCCCCAATTAAGGAGAGTTTGAGAAGATTATCCCCGAAGATGTTGGAAGTTGCCCGAGGAGAAGTAGTGAAGATGTACCAAGAAGGAGTGATAGAACCCTCAGCGAGTGAATGGTGTAGCGCCCCAGTAATTGTGAAGAAGCCGGATGGATCGTTTAGGTTTTGCATAGATTATCGCCCCCTGAATAAAGTGACCCGAAAGATGCTTACCCCATACCCCGAGTTGACGATACCCTAGACAAATTGAGGAAGGCAAGATTCATCTCCAAAATTGATCTGAAGAGTGCCTATTACCAGATCCTCATGGAAGAGGATAGTAAGCAATACACAGCTTTTGCAGTTCCTGGGTCTGGCCTATGGCAATTTAAAAGAATGCCCTTCGGGTTAACCAATGCGCCGATGACCTTTCAGAGGTTAATTGATGCTCTATTTGGCCCCGAAGTGGAACCATTCGTCTTCGGGTATTTGGATGATATAATCATTGTCACTGAGACCTTCGAAGAACATGTGAGATGGCTAGAATTCGTGTTACAAAGGCTGCAGTCAGCAGGCTTGTCTGTCAACCGCGCTAGATGCAAATTCTGCTGTTCTTGCGTTGCATACATAGGTTTCATCCTCGATAGTGAAGAAGAAAGAAGAAGAAGCCGGGGAGAAAGAAGAGAAGGAGAAGGGGAGGAGAGAAAGAAGAAGGAGAGGAGAGCCTAGCGCGTCCCCGCCCCCGCCTGCACCCGAGTCATACGACTCAAGGGTCGTAGCGGTGGACGGGGCGCAGCCGTCGTCTCCCATGGAGTGGGACGACGACTACATCGCACCGGCTAGCGGCAGCCGAGGGCATGCGGAGGGGCTACTACCCAATGCTCCGACTGGACGACGGGTATAAACGTCATCGGTACAATCCGAGGCGACAGCTGACCGTAGACGACTACGAGCCGGCGAGCTGGTCGCCTCGGAGGCCGTCCAGTCCGGAGCCGGGTCCCCCGTCGTCCCGCACTCTCTTGGCTACCATCACAAGGCCAGGAGGCCTCCATCAGCTGCCCGGCCCCAACGACCGAAGAGGACGAGGAAGAGGAAGGAGAGAGGAGATCCCCGCGCCCACAAACCCCCGAAATCCCGCGAACAATCCCCTTAACCCCGCGAACAAAGCCCCAACCCTAGCCCCACCCCAACAGGAGGAGGAGAGGAAGAAGTACATGACGCGAGGCGTCATGTTTGGTGATCTCGCGTCAGTACCCATCGACAGGCGGGTGGATTCGCCGCCGATGGCTTGCCTAAATTGCTGGCAGCTTGGGCAAGCCAAGGCCAGCTGCCCCCACCCCCGGCTCAACTCCCACTGTAACAACTGGCTACTCCATCAATGGCTACTCCAACGGGCCAAGGCTGCGGCGGAGCAGAG
Organism: Sycophila sp. Sp_5; assembly: GCA_018906775.1. NCBI lineage: Eukaryota > Metazoa > Arthropoda > Insecta > Hymenoptera > Eurytomidae > Sycophila > Sycophila sp. Sp_5. The sequence continues at coordinate 389,387 of JACCID010000127.1, forward strand.
CCCTGCTCCCCTGCCCAGCTTGATGGGCTTGCGGCTGCCGGGGACGATGGCTATTTGGACGCCCCTTCCAGCAACGCAGAAGAGGAGATGGGAGGAAGAGAGAAGAGAGGAGGGTCCAAGGGCACGCCAACCCGATGTGGCCGCCTTGGAGGTGGCACCACTGCTGCCGGTGCGCCGAAGCCCGTGGGAGCGGATGGGTCCTCAAGTACCATCCTCGTCGCCGTCCGGGAGCTCCAGCATCCCCTAGCCGCACGAGTTTCGGCTTGTGCCGGGTGCTGGGGAGGATCAGCGAGCTCGGCGACAGCGGGAGGACCTAACCCGCATCCTCCACAACTCCAGCAACCTCTCGCCAGAGATGCAGGAGTGGTGCCTGCGGGTGGCGTACGGGGCGACAAAGGACATCCCACCGCTACCTCCAAGGAATTAAGGAGAGAGAAGAGAAATACCCCCCCCTCCCCCTCCCCGCGTAGCTCACCTTTGGTGACACCCCTTGCCCCTATTTTTCCTTTTTTCCTAAAAAATAGCAGCTGAGAGAGCGAAGGTCCCGACCGACAACTAGCGGAGCTCTAATCGCTTGGGAGAGTCTGGAGGCGCAGGAGTTAAAGGCAGTCGAGGAGACGTGATCAGGACACTTACAGAAGCGTAGAAGAAAGAAGAACAGACCACCAGCTCCTCGCCCCAGCCATACCACCACCACTCCAGTATCTTGAGTACGAGCCCAGGTTGCTAAAATCGGAGCCAGCCCTCACAGCGCAACGAATTACCCCTAAGTTCCCTTATAAACCACCCCTAAAGCCCGCGTACGCAGAGCAAAATCCCTACCCCGCGAGCTGAAAAACCCAGAAAACCCGAAAGTACCCTTTCCCAAATACCCAACCCTACCCCCTGGTCCCAAAATTTTTTTTGTTTGTGTTGCAGACGAGTATGACGAAGAGTAAGAAGAGTCGAGAAGAATGGTAGAGCGTAAGTCACTGAGTGTGTAGACTTGGAGGTAGCAGAGGTGATGGAGTAGTAAACCCGCGTACAGGTTGTGTTGTGACAACCTACCCCTGTGTCTGTGTCATCTAATCATCGACGCCTGGCCTGATGATACTCCGAGAGATCCGAATCACTCCATTTCCCGAACTTCCCGCGTATAAACGGTCCATCGGGGATGTCCCGTTTAGGGAGGGGGGATTTGTGACGTTGCAATTAAAATGTTGCCGCATGGATGATTCGGCTCTATCTCTCGGGGGGTCTTGTGGCCGAGAAGGCGTCGACGTTAAATAAATTATTTTTCTTCTACGAGCTTCTCTGCACTCTACAGCACCCGCCAAGTGACAGGTGTGGAGCGGACGACGCGCCACCGCACCTACCGGCCATGCGTGCGAGAGAGAGAGCACGTGCGGAGATGACCCCTGGACGCACTCGGGCCGCCGTGAATCCGTCGAGGCCGCGCAGCCGGGAGGTGGCCGCACTAAGACCTAGCCAACGGAGCGGAGCAGCTGACAGCGAGCCACGACGGCTGAAGACGGCGCGGCGGAGATACTTGGCGGCAAGGCGAGGCGAAGGAGGCCAGCTGCTTGGAGCCGCCATGTTGACGACCACCAGCGACGCGCACGCCGCCCTTGCGACTTCCCCACACGTACACACACACGCATACGGACACATACAACCCCCGCGAACATTACGACGCGCCGCGACTCCCCCCAGGGTGCGCCGCGCACCTGGGGAAGCGTATACTCGGCCGCGCGCAAGAGGTGGTCGAGCGCGGACCATGAGTACAGGTGCTGAGAGAGAGAGAGGAACGCGCATACGAGCGGCGCGCGAGTCGAGGCTGCACGCACGTGTAGGTGCGAGAGAGAGTGGATGAGTCAGCGAGTTGGCGCGCGAGTCGAGGTGGTGCGCGCGTATCGGCGAGAGGGAGAGGCTGAAGAGTGTGAGAGAGAGGGAAGCGCGACGAAGAGCGGAGCCGAGGAGCGCGC